>NW_021025139.1:425952-520966 GCF_004153795.1 Camellia sinensis | reverse complement strand
GCCGCTTCAGCTCCTCCATCTCCGCCGCCATTCGCCGGATGACGGCGTCCTGGTCCCTTAACTTGTGTTCCAGACGTCTGGCATGCGATTCTCTCCACCGCCGATGACCGTCTGGACTCCGTGAATGACCATAGCTTCTTCCGCGCTTATCCCGCGCATCTCTTGAATGTCCTCTTTTCTGTCTGCTCGGTTTCCTCAATGCTGGGCCTCGAAAGGAATTCAATCAAAAGAGGGTTGGGAGATGTGCTGTCGACCATAGAAACAAGGCCGGCCAACTCATCTGCTCGGCCGTTTTCTTCTCGGCCAATCTGTTGGACCCTGATCGCCTGAAATCGCTTGATGTGGTCTCTGACCAGAGCTTGGTACTTCATCATTCTGTCATCCTTTGCCTCGTAAACCCCAGAAACTTGGTTAACCACAAGCTGAGAATCACTGTAAAACATTAGCTCGGATGCTTGCATCTGAAGCGCGCTCTTTAGACCAGCCAATAGCGCCTCGTACTCGGCCTCATTGGTGGATGCTGGGAAGCCAAGGGTGATAGAATGTTCAATAATCAGTCTGTCTGGCGAAATCAGAACTATACCCAGCCCGGCACCGTGACGGTTCGAGGCTCCATCAACAAAAAGTTTCCACATTTCGTCGACAAAGAGCTTCCAACATTCTGACGGGTCCTGAGAAGCTTGAAGGTTGATGGGATCACGGTTGCTCGGCTGCTCGGCTTCTGGTCCCGTGCTGAGCGGTTCCACTTCAGCCCCCCTTGGTGATTCGGAGCCGGACTCAGCAAGTTGATCCATAATGCCTAAGTCCGTCGGCGAATCGCTAGGTTGCGATATTATGCCGGCCGCAGGCTCTGTGCTGAGCGGTTCCATTTCTTCCCTCCTCGGTGATATGGTGTCGGACAAAGCGGGTTGGGCAGTGATACCCAACTCCATCATCGCATCACCGGGCAGTGGTATTGTATTAACTGAAGGTGCTTCGGCGGGGCACGCAAGTTCCGCGTCGCCAATGCCGTCGAGCTGTGGTATTTCGGTCGAGCTTGCATTCGCTTCTTCATCTGCCACGGCAATATCGACCGGGCATACCGGATGAGTTCCAGGTGAGAATTCAGCAACGAAGTCGGCCAAAGTCTGGGCTTTAATGGCAGTGCGCGACTAGAACTTCACATCGAACTGTCCCAATTCGACCACCCACTTAAGAATCCGACCGGAGAAATCTGCCCGTTCGAACAAAGCTTTGAGAGGGAACTCGGTCAAGACGATGATGGAATGGGCATGGAAATAGTGTGCCAACTTCCTTGAAGCCATCATCAAAGCCAACGCAAGTTTTTCCAGCGGCAAGTACCTCGACTCTGCCGGTAACAAGGTTTTGCTGACGTAGAAGATGGGTAGATGTTTGATTCCTTCCGACCGGACAAGCACCGCACTGACTGCGTGCTGCAATACGGCCAGATAAAGGTAGAGTTCTTCTCCGGGCTCTGGTGTGACCAACAACGGCGCTGAAGACAAATACTCCTTGAGCTCGGCCAAAGCCCGGTTACACTCTTCATCCCATGAGAACTTAGATTTCAAGGCTTAAAAGAAAGGGCGACAGCGATCTGATGACCGACTTATAAATCGGTTAAGCGCGGCGGCCATTCCGACCAGATGCTGCACATCCTTAGCCGAGCTGGGCTGTTTTAACTCTTGCACGGCTCGGATTTGGGTAGGATCTGCTTCGATACCTCGGTTCGTGACTAGGAAACCCAAAAATTTTCTGGATCCCACGCCGAAGGCACACTTAGACGCATTCAGGCGTAGCTTGTGCTTTTTGAGAATGGCGAACATCTCTGCCAAATCGGACAAATGGTCTGCTTGATGCCGGCTCTTAACCGCCATAACATCAATATAAGCCTCCATTGTCTGGCCTAGCAGAGGAGCGAACATCTTGGTCACCATCCTTTGAAAAGTTGCCCCGGCGTTCTTCAAACCAAAAGGCATGACTCGGTAGCAGAAGAGTTCCCTTGGTGTTGTAAACGAGGTGATCTCTCGATCGGGCCCATGCATGGCAATCTGATGGTAGCTGCGGTAGGCGTCCAAGAAACTGAGCCTGTTATGTCTAGCCGTTAAGTCCACAAGCTGGTCTATTCTAGGCAGAGGGAAGCTGTCTTTCGGACAAGCGCGATTGACCGTCTTGTAGTCAACGCAAACTCGCCACTTCTCATTCTTCTTGGGCACCACGACCGTGTTTGAAATCCACCGGGAGTAGTGCACTTCCTGAATTGCTCGTGCTTCAAGCAAGTTCTTCACTTCCTCCGCAACTACCTCGGTGTGATGCAGTGCCGATCTCCTTGTTTGCTGAATGACCGGCTTGGCTCCGGGGAAGACATTGAGATGATGGCATATAAAACTCGGATCGAGACCGGGCATGTCGTAAGGTGTCCATCCGAAGACTTCAACATTGGCCATCAAAAACTCAACCATGTCGGTCCTCTCTTGGGCTGTAAGGCTTGAGCCGAGCAAGAAGAACTTGTCCGAATGCTCTATATCAATGCGCACTTCCACCAATTCCTCGACAGCTTTGTCCTCGACCTTGGTGCCCACGTCGTCAAGGATTCCCCGGTCTTCCGGTCCCTCAATCATTTGAACGAATCCTTTGGCTGCTCGGCTCTCGTTGACGGCCACGAAGCATTGCTTCGACATGACTTGATCGTCCCAAATCTCCTCGATTGCCCCCATAACTGAGGAGAATCTCATTACTTGATGATAGGTCGACGCTACGACTTGCATAGCGTGAAGCCATCCCCTTCCAAGGATCAAATTGTAAGTGGATGGCACATGCAACACCCATAACTCTACTTGTTTGACCACGGATCCCGCTTTGACCGGCAATATAATCTTTCCCAAAGGCCACTCCGGTTGTGAGTTGAAACCAACCAGTGGCGAAGTTGCCGGGGCCAGATCTGTATCCCAGAGTTTGAGCTGTTTAAAGGCGTCGTAATACATGATCTCGACCGAGCTTCCCTGATCGATCAAGATCCGTTTGACATCAAACTCTTTGACGCGGAGTGTAACCACTAGGGCATCGTTGTGCGGCGTCTCGATGCACTCTAGGTCTCTTGAGGAGAAACTGATCACATCTTTCTCTTTGGTCTTCCCCCTCTTGATCGCAGGCTGAACCGACAAAACTTCCCTCATGTGCTCTGCCTTCTTGATCATACCTCGGAGCTTGCATACACGCGTCGGTTCCACTATGCCGTGGATGACATTAATAACCCCTTGGGGAGGCGCATCTCAGTCATCCGATCCCCGCGGGTCAACTGGAGCTTGATTGGCCTTCACGCCGCCATCAATGTAAAGGTCCAAGTGTCCGGCTGCGACTAGCTCTTCCAAGTGTTGCCTCAAAGGCAAACAATCCTCTGTCTGATGGCCTCACTCCCGGTGAAACGTGCAACGGTACCGCGGATTGAAGCCCTTCTGTCCGTCGCCTAACTTAGCAGGAAACCAGACATACTCCTCGTCACGGATTTCACTAAGTATGCGATAGATTGGAATCTTAAAGACCGTGGTGATGCCCGTCCTTGCTTTCAACCTTCTGTTTGCATCGGCTACATCATCCCGGGGGTAGTCATCCCGGTCATTCCGACGTCCCCTACCCCAGTTTTTGGGATTCGAGCCACGGTCCGATTCTTCAGCGTGGTCATTTGAACGGATGGACTCTTGTTCGACCGTGTGCACTTTGCCAGCCGACCGCTTGTCTGTTGCTACCGGAGTTGCCTTTACGGTAGATGCTGACGCATCATCCTCCACTCGGATGTGTTCATTGATGTGCTGCATTAGTTAGCCCATGGATGTCGGCTGGTGCATGGTAAGCGAGTCCCGCAGTCTATGTCCGACCGGGAGACCATGCTTGTATTGTGTGATTACAAGGTTGACCGGGCAATCCAAGATCTCGTTGAAGGTCTCCCAATATATGGAGTTGTATGCCTTCAATGTGTCGCTCGGTTCCATCTTGACACTCAGGAGGTGATCAACTTCCTTTGGTGTTTTGGTGTTGGTTTTGAAGCGCGTCACAAAGGCTTCGGCCAACTGCTGCCACCTTTCAATGCTCCCCTCCGGCAACCTCTCGAACTATTTCAAACCCAGCTCGCCCAAACTCGACAGGAAAATCAAGCACATGAGAGCATCATTCCGCCTATGTCCGGCCATGACCTGTCGGAAATGACTTACATGCATATACGGGTCGGTTTTTCCGTCATAGAGCGTGAACTTTGGCTGGTGGAAGCCCGCCGGAAGCAGTGCGATCTCTATATCCACGGAGAATGGAGTGGCACTCAGCCTCGCCAAGTCTGTGTCTACAAGGAGAGGCGCGGCTGGGCGGGGTGGAGGCATTCCGACCTCCTCGCTGGCGTGAACCCTATAGGATAGCCGCTGGAACGCCGACACCCTTTGAGCCTCCCGCCGGCGAGCCCGTTCCTTAAAAACTGCCCGCAAATCCTCTGAACGAGCGGAATAGGAGCACCTCGACGTCGTCACCGGATGTGAGAGCTGGTAAGTGCTATCTTGCACGCTGGATTTCTCTACATGCACGTCGGAATCTGCAACCTTGTAACTTCTGGTGATAGAAATGGAAGGAGTGTGCCGCTGATTTTGACTGCCTGAACGGCAGGGTTGGGTGCGCTCACTGTGGTCTCCCCCTCCAGCTACACCCTTCCCTTTGACATGCCGCTTCAGCTCCTCCATCTCCGCCGCCATTCGCCGGATGACGGCGTCCTTGTCCCTTAGCTTGTGCTCCAGACGTTTGGTGTGCGATTCTCTCCGCCGCCGATGACCATCTGGACTCCGTGAATGACCATAACTTCTTCTGCGCTTATCCCACACGTCTCTTGAGTGTCCTCCTTGAGAAGTCTCCAGGTCCGCCATTGGAGGAATGATGTGGGATGTCCTTCTCTCCGTCTGCCCGACTCCGGGGTAACTTCGTCGACGGCGGACAGCGAAATCTCTTCGTTGTTCGCCATGGACGGTGATCAGACGAGCCTGGAAGGCAAGGTTTTGTCTGCAAAGTTCCCACAGACGGCGCCAATTGTACGGGGAGCAAATATTTAGGCAAGCCCGCACTCCTTTCTTCCAAGCTCCTACCAGTCCGATTGACCTGCGAGCACAACGGCGGTGAGCTACCCGGCAGTGTGTGGTCGGAAAACCCCTCCGACGATCAAGTTAGATACACACACAGGGATAGAGAGGGAGAGAGAGGAGGGTGTTGAGTGTTTGTCTCACAAAATGTTTTTCTCTGCCGTAAGCATGGGGGACGCAGACATGCTTATATACCTTCTGCGCCCCAAATCTACCCTCAGTGCTCTCTCGACACGTGGTACTGCTATCCCATCCATCAGCACAAATCTTGTTGTACATCACCTAACCCAACTGCCAGCCCACTCTGCTGGGAGCTCGACAACTGGGGTACAGCATCACGGCCGCCGACATCCAGGCTGCACTTCATGCCCAAGTGTAGCAATAGCTGAGCTCTGTTCCTATCGTGCTCGACTGCATTCCGGCGAAGTCGAGCTCTAGAAAGGTCACGCCGATCAACCAAAGGCTTTCCTGCCGAGCTTCGGGCACGAGCTTCCCTGCTGAGCCAAAGGTGTATGCCTTTTGGCCCAGCAACTCAAGCTACACGGTCACCACCGGTGCAAGTAGTTCGGCCACGGGCCGAGCAGCCCCAACTCCGGGCAAATCCTAAGCTATCTCGGCCCAACACACCCTTGGGCCTTCAACTTGCACGGCTTTTATCTCGGCCCACTTCCAGCTCATAAATCTCCCTCTCAGTAATCTAACAATCTTTTGATCTCTTTTACAATAATCTAGATGTGGTAATCTAACAATTTAAGTTTAAGTTGAAGCAAAACTACGTCCTTTTAAGGTGTGATTTCAATACCATTTTATTTTAGATTTAATTCAAACTTTTAGATTATATAATTTACTGATATGTCTTATTGTGTTAAAAAGTACAATAAGATCATGACACGAAAACTATGACAGAGAGACCAAACTCAAAAAATATTGGAATATGTAAGAAATTAAGGAATAATTTCAAGGAATAAGATAAATTATGTAGATTATGAGGAGATACAAATCAAATTTACCTAGACTTTATACTAAGTATATTATAAATATTCAAAATTTTATAGGATCTAAGTTTTTATTTATTTATTATTTATTATTTTTATTGTTTTGCCGGGGTGGCCGGGCCCCACCAGTCTCTTGGTAGGTCTGCCCCTGGTTTAACTCTTATCAAAAGCAATATCCCAAAAGTTACTATTGCATTGGTAATAAAATTGTTCTCTTTCAAAATTTAAAACATATTGATTCATTTTCTCAATAATTTTTACGTGTAATTGAGCTAGCTCGTAATTTTAACAAGTAGTGGAAAAATTATCATGAGATCTATTGTTTTAAAAAATTTCTCTCTATACCCAGCTACTCTGAACTATTTGATCATGTCACGAGATTCTTACCACATTGTTTGACTATGAATATATTAAAATACAGCAAACATAAAAATTACGATACGAAGGATCTTTGGTTGGAAAATTCTAATACAGTCCTCTTTTTTACTTAATTGAGTTGAATTTAGCCAAATTCTCAGAGCAAATGTGCTTGGAGTGTCTTAATGACTAACATAATGTACTTAGAGTGTCTTAATGCTTAATATATGATTTTTCAAGTCATTGACATGCTCATCACTCAGTACAACATAAAGGTTGATATATGAATGTTTATATTGGGAGCATATGTTTTAGTCTTGGTGACAAAAGAAGTTTTTCACTTTTAGGACACAAAGCACATGGATCACTTAACGCTTTCTCAAATTTAGAGCTGCATAGTTTACATTTATCTTATAGATTTACAATGAATACATCCATGAGTTGATATCACTTAAGCTTTGTTTTGTTATGGATTTGGGGAGGGATTTGGAAAGGTATGGGAAAAGGTGTGCGAAACGTAGGTAAAATGTAATTATATTCTATTCACATTTCATCTATCGTTTCTCTTTTCCTTTCCAAATTCATTCCAAAATTCATGAACCAAATACAGTCCTAGGAGGACATTTAATTCAAGGAAGCTACTACGATGTGCACTTTCAAAAAATATACCTCTATTCGTCACTTTTACCACAATCCCCCCACCAAATTCCGTAACATTTCTTACGATGTGCACTTTTAGAAGTGCAAACCACACCTTTCTCCCTAATTTGATGTAGTATGCTAAGCAAAATAATTTGAAATCTTTCCAAATTACCAAATTACACCTTTTCTGCCTCTATCTCATCCTTCGTTTTAGTTTAGAACTATCAGTCTATATTCAACAATTAGCCTTTTTAAATTTCTTTGAAATTTAATTCGAATCCCTTCATTTTAGATTCACTTATTCAAAATGGAGCCTTAAATTGTGTTTGAATTATAAATTTGTAAAGGAATTTAGGAGGAAAAGGAAAGGTGAAGGAAAAGATAAAAAAGATAATGAAGGGATGAACATAAATCAATTTCTTGGTTTCCCTAATATTTTCCTTCAATAAAATACATTTATGGTCCTTAAAGTAAGCGTTTTGTGTCACTTTAATCTTTTTAGTTTGACCCGGGGCAATTGTCCAAGCAGTTAGGGAGAGAGCACTTAGGTGCCAAGGTGAGTGAGATTTCAGGTTCGAGTCTATAGAGATATGTTCGTCTACGTTGTAATCTTACTACTAATTCCTATCTTGTGAGGGGGGAAAAAAACCAAAGATCCTTTAATTTCAATTTTATCCTTTAAATTTTTAATTTGAGTCAATTTGGTTCAATTTCAAATGGTCCATCTAAATAGTTAATAAAATGATAATAAACTACACGTATGGCCCAAAAGTATGTGTTTCATGTCACTTAAATCCTCAGAGTTTTTAATTTTGTTAATTTAGTCCTGAAATATTAATGACAGAAATAAAACATAACCTTAAGGGACGAAATTTGACAAGACTGAAATTTTATGCACCAAAATGACACAAAATGTATGCTTTAGGATCATAGTTGAAATTTATAATTATTCAATTAATGATTTAAATGACCTTTTAGAATTAGACCAGTTTAACTCAAATTAAAAACTTTAGGGACAAAATTTACAAATTAAAATTTGAAGGAACAAAGTGATACATAACACATATTTTAAGAATAAAAAATGTATTTTATCCTATATTTTTCTTTTTTCTGATAAATTTCTCCACAAATCCATGAGCTAAACATAGTCTAAGGCCTCATTTGGGAAGTTAAAAGTTTAGCCAAAAAAGCTAAACAGTCACTAAAAGCCAAAAAGTCAAAAAGCCAAAAGGTTTTCAACTCATTCAAAAATAAATAAATAAATAAATAAATAATAATAATAATAAAATTAAAAAAAATCATTCCCATTCACTATACTTTTTGCTTGCATGTCTTTACGTAAAAAGTAAAAAATTCTTCACAAACATATTGATTTTTTTACCTCATATTTTAGTCAAAAAAATCAAAAGTCACTAAAATAGCCACTTTCCAAACGAGGACATAGATGGCTGAAAAGGAACACCAGTCAGATTCCTCCCAAACCTTCAAGTATCAAATAGCACTTGGGAAGCTACATCCAAGTTTTCTTTGTCATAGAAATTTACCAAGTTCAACGTATGATGGACCGAAAGCCTCTTGCTACAGCTACAGTACAACCAATATCACAAGACACTTACAATTTCAGTATCTGTTTTTATTTCATTATACTTGACCTTGAATATCTATAGATGTGGGGGAGGAACTAGTTCTAAAGAGAGACTAATTACATTATAGAAAGGGTTCATAATTTGTATAAGAAATTCCAATGGAGAGTTTTTACGGTCTGTAATTTGCAACTTGCAGTGATCACCCGCTTGGAAAACTTTGAGGTTGTCTGATCTACATGCATTTGAGCTGCAGAAAGATGTGGCTTCTTAGCAAGATGTTGATGTTTGATTGGACACTTGAACTCAACTCTGATTTCTTCAGTTTTTTAACATCTTCTCTAATCCTCATCATAACTCGTCCAGCGCTCCAATTTAGAACGACCCCTTTTCAAGTCTTGCTCATTGGTAGTGGAGTTATCATCTTCTCTTTGTGTCCTCAAAAAATAACATTGCTTCAGGGTTTCTTGCTCATGATGCTTTGTAAATGCAGCAGATGATGATTTCA
Organism: Camellia sinensis; assembly: GCF_004153795.1. NCBI lineage: Eukaryota > Viridiplantae > Streptophyta > Magnoliopsida > Ericales > Theaceae > Camellia > Camellia sinensis. The sequence continues at coordinate 511,773 of NW_021025139.1, read as the reverse complement.
GTTGTCCAAGATCACAACAGTCAATTGAGTCTGCTGTCGGTGGCTTCATTCTTGTTTGCTCACTTGAGCTTTCCACTCTAACCTGAACAATATGAAAATGTCAGAAAGAATAGCTTCCAAAATAAATGAAACTAATATACAGATCTGCAAGATTTAATTCTACCAGCAATTTGTAAGGAGTCATGTTTGTCAAGCAATGTGAAAAATATGATGCAACCATAATTTCTCAATTCCAAGACTCCTATCACCTGAAAGCTGAAGATATGATAAGTATTGACTTGATAATGCATGATTGTGTTTAATGGTCCAAAGATACGAAAAGCGATATACTAGACATTTCGCACTCAAGTTAAAGGGCATCTTAATTATATGGAAGGGGCATCGCATTTTTGGTGAATGGCAAGGGCTATCACCATTCTGCAGCTCAAATATTTCTTTTTACTAGAGGTGGGCACACACTACCATGTGTGAAATTTAAAATAATCATGGTAGTTATTTGAAGCCATTTATATTTTGAGGGAATTTAAAAAGTTAAGATCTAAGTAGTTACATGTCCCGGGGGTATTTTGGGAAAATCCAAAAACTGTGACGATCTACACCAACTCAAGAGTTGGCTTTATATAATAGAATAGATAGATGATAGAACTGAAACTGAAACCAACCACCAAAAAGCTTTCCATACATAATAGAACAGAAACTATAAAAGCTTTCCTTGCCCTAAACCATCAACCACTTAACCCTAGGAAACTTTATTTGAAGTTTTCTAAAACTATCCTACATTATGGATATGAAATTTTGAAGTCACATAGAGACAGCTAGCATAGTGGTGATCAAAGCAAAATCAGCTCCAAGAGCTGCGGAAAAAGAAAATCCATAGGGGGTACAAAGTGACATGAGAGATTTTGAATATACACAGCTAATAACCAGAAGGAAAAGCTTTGGAAATATACTAAGTATAACCTGGCTTATCACAAGTTCCATTTCACAATTCAGTCTTCTTTATTGATCGCACCGAAAAATAATTTCAAGGTCAGGTCAACTTAACAAGAATGCCACAATGACCTTGACAAGAATGGCACGTAATGCCAAGTTGTTCAGGAAAAACCTGAGAGAAATTTAGCAAAAAACATATGGAACATTTTGTTTGTTATGTAAAGGAGAGTATTCCCCTTCAAGAAGAAGATATATATATATATATTTTCTGGAAGTTTTGTTTGCTTTTTCGGATTTCTATAGTGTGGAAAAATCTTTATCAGTGTGTGCAGAAGTTTCAAAACAGAATAAAGCATACCTTATCACTGCAGTAACTTCTGCTATTAACATGATATCTTTTGGTAGGACTACTGGTAATTTGATGACTCCTTTGGGAACCTTCTCCCTTCCTTCTGATTCTCGCTCTCTTTCCAGGGAGATAACCTTCCCTAGATTTGTAACCATGCGAAACTTTCACCTCATAGTCATACTTCCTCCTCATGTACTCTTCACCCTTCCTTCTAGCATGAGTATAATCCAAACATTCATCTTGATCTGTCAAAGTATAATCACTTCTTCCATGTTTAGGGCTCAAAATTTTTTCATCATCACTCCAATTGTGAATTTTCAGATTTTTTCTTGAAGGAAGATAAAAATTTACATGATTCTCCTCAATTTCTTGCAGATTTCTCTTATGCCCCTCATCTTTACCATAGTCATCACTCCACAGAATCAAGTGTTTATCCCTGTTACTCCCTGATCTTGCTCTGCTGTATTCATTATTTTGAATAATCCTGAAATCATCTCCATCAGTTATGTTATTGATTGGTTGTATAAACTGAGATCTCGGCCTTGGGATTTTAACAGAAAGAATCAAGCTTTCATTTTTGAGTGTTTCACTTGGGCATTTCTTGTCAGATGCTATTTCCCCCTCTTCCATGCCATCTATTTTCTCATTGCTCTGCAGCTTCCTATCAACCAAGAAACAGAAATAAATCATTACACCTCAGATTGCCAACAATATAACCCATACTCAAAAAGAAATTCAAAGAGTATCCCAGAAACAATGGCATTCCAGTCTTCTGAAGAACCATAGAAGTATTTACTAAGTGGAGTAACAGTTCTTATAAGCGTGCTTTTTTCCTTTTCTCCCCATGTTATCTGCACAAGTGACTTGCATACAGCCAAAAAAGAGCTTCTTTGATTAATAGGACATACTAAGTGATCACAAGTTAAACATCATGGACTTCTAGCTCAAAGTCACTAGTGTTCATCACAAATTTTTTTATAGGTAATCAAAGGGGGCCCAAAGTATACAGTCAAGACAAAAAAAAAAAAAAAAAAACTATCAACAGGAGAATTTCTCTGCAAATAGTGGAAATATGGCACTAAGGTTAAAATTAATAAGATGTATATATAGATATTTCATGATTTGAAAATTTGCTTTACTGTATACATTTTATAGTTTGTTCGCTGCTAAAGTTTTCAATGCATTCTAATTAGCATACCGTTGCTTCTTGACGCCAGGTTGAGTTGTATTGGGTGCTATTGATACCAAGACTTAATCGAGGATGCAATATGGATATGGTGCAAAATCTCCATGAACATATGTTTTGGCTGAAGTGACTATTATATCAGAATTGTTAAATAAAAAGGGTTTTTCCAAATGTTTCTCTAAGCAGACTGACTTGTAATACGTCACCATTGAGTACGAATCTCCAGACTTAGTTTTTGTGTTCAATTCCTAAACTTATTCTGATGGAACAGTAGAGAGATTATGGACCGGATTACCTTGCTCGCGTAAAGAAAATACCACAATCAATTAGTTGCAAATTGGTTTGACTTGCGTACTAGGTCGCTATCTCTAAGACGTTTTGCAGCCCAAGCCTATGTCCATGGGAAATCCAACAAGCAAAGGTTTTCACTATCAAGCAAGAACAAGTGCTCAAAAAAGCTACAATGGTGTCTCTCCAAAGCCTCTCTCATCAAAACCTAATTGTTTTTAATTCAAAAACCCGATGGAGAATGAATATCTCCTCATACATGTATACTAGAGAGAGTCTTACCTAAACTAATCAAACGTAAATTAGGTTTCCAATCCAAAAAAGGCAACATAGTACATCAAAAAATCTAATCTAGAAGTCAAAAATTGGATCTGGTCGCATCTGAAACCCATCCACCTCTAAAGCCACCAGAAGTTAGCAATGCTTCACACCATTTATGTTGTGACACCTATCCTCTTGTCTCCCAAAAATCAACACAAAAGTGGTGAGTCCCACTATTTAAACCAATAAAAATCAAATTAGAACACCACATGTATTTGCCCAAGGAACATTAAGGGTTGGTTTGGAAAGTAGCTTTTTTAGTGGCTTTTTGGCTAAAATATAAGGTGAAAAAATCTGAAGTGTTTGGGAATGACTTCTTAATTTTTCACGAAAAACATATAAAAAGTAGAGAAAAAAGAAAGAATTTTGACTTTTTATATGGCTGTTTGGCTAAAATCAAATCTTCCCAAACGCACCCTAAATGATTTCCCCAAAGCCACTGCTCAAGTGAAAAAACAAACTCCCAGTATTTTTACAGGTCCAAGTAGATCCCAATACAAAGGAATCACCGCTCGAGCATTGCTCAAGTGGTCAATGCCAGTTCACAATAAATTTAGCCAAAAATTCATCACTATCCATGTTTCAAACTCTTATCTGTGTTTCTTTCATGTTCATGTCATTTACGCATAACATTAATTCATAATGTGTGAAGAATGTCTATCTAAATATGAAAAAAAATTGTTAATTTGGAAAGGATGCCCTAAGAACAAAAGATTGTTCCTTGTCCAAACTGCTGCTTCAACTTACAATTAGCAAAGAGTATAAAATAGTGGGCCAAACAGTAATTTAGCGTTTACTCCAAAATAAAAAAAAAAAAGAAAAAGAAAAAGAAAAGCAGTTGATATGTTCAGTTTTATGCGAGCGACACCATAAAATACCTCATATCCCATACCTTTCTTTGTGAGGTGTACGATGAATTCCAGCACAATGTTGAAAATCAAGGGAAACTTGACGGCCTGAATCAAGGGGGAAGGGCCAGATCCCACCTCCATGGATATTCTTGTGAACTCTAGTGTCTAACTGCGCAACATCTTTTTTAAAATTCTCACGTTCAGCATCAGTACCATCCACAACAATCTGCTCACCAAACACTTTGTATATGAAAACAGCATATACATTTAAAAAACATCAGAAACAGAAATTTTGGGCTTAACCAACCGAAAGAACAGATTTCTTACCTCAATAATTGCTCCTGAATCTCTTGTCCGTGGATGCCTAGTATAAATGGAGGGAAGGCGTTCACCACTACCAAAATCTACTTGTATTGCTTGTCCAATTGGCTGGTTTTAAAAAAAAAAAAAAAGTCTTAGATAAAGGAGAATTTTGAGGGCATAATGACCTAATTTGTTCGGTAGTGCAATTTCAGCATAAAGGAGTAAACACAGGAACTGTAAGAAATAATATGCCATGATAGTAAATTGATTTAAAGCAGAGCAGAAAATAAGAAATTCTATTGAAGTAAACTCTTAGATAACTACAAAAATGAACGGGTAAGACATACAATTGGTGACAGCTCAGGAGCAGTTTCCATTCCTTCGCTTAGTAATTTTTCTTTTGTTGCATCCGTTCTTCTGAAAGGATTTTCAGCCAGTAGATCATGACTGCTTGTTGCAGTGGCAAGCTCTAGGGGTATGCCTTGATCATTATTCTGAAATAAAAGCAAAACACAAGAAAAACCAGTAATTCTCTTTGTTATCTCTTTCTTTATGCATATAGATGAACTTATGAGTATTAGACTGCAGGACTAAAGTTAGCTACTCACTTTTCAGCCACAAAAGGAACTAATTACCTGCTCTGATCCCCTGCTTTCATAAATAATGATCTTACTTCGCATACTGTCCAGGCAGAGTTGTTCCTGCACTAGAAAAAATTAGTAACCCACTGAGAGAAGTCTGAAGGAACGCAATGAAATGTTGAAACTTGCCATCTGCCCACAATAATCTTTCCACTTCAACTCATCCAACCCAAAATTAAAAAAATCTGACAAATCAGCACCAGGGTGTCTCCATCGCTTTTCTTGCAAGTTATCAATGTTGATATCAAATACTGTCCTGAAAATATCAGATGAAACAAAATATCAGTGACTGAAAAACTTGTCATTTAAATAATATCAATTTTCATGCAAAAGCTGTTAAATCATAGACATGAAAAATTATTATTGGTATCAATTTTCGTGTCAATGATTTAACATTCATATCTATGTGTAATCACTGTAGTGGACACTGGACAACTATGAATAGAAAAGGAAAACATTGGTATCCATGTACAACACAGATAATGGGGCATTCCAACATAACACCAAATAAAACAAATTTAAAGCACAGTTCTGTTCCAGAAAACATGTAACAGTATTTGTTGGCATGCTGAACAGCACAAGATATGCTACTTAGGAGATATGTTGTTACCCAACTTTTTCAAATATGTCCTTACACCAACTAGCAAGCCAAACAGAGCAATTCAGTCACAGCCAAATATTGATATACAAAACTAACATTAAAAATTAAAGCCAGCATAGAAGGTTCTACATCTTTGATGGAAGCATGGAGTCCAATCTGTTGCAAATAACATGTGCTGAAGAATTGTTGCTCCGTGCTGATCGCCCAAGACTAGAAATATGATGCACTGAGTTAGAAGACTTGATTGGAGTAGGTTGCCAATCAACCCTGATGTGATCAGCAGCAGGTCTCACGTTGACAAATGAAGGAATATGATGAGGGGAGCCTCCAGGACCAATGGAAGCTCCTCCAGCTATGGATGCTGCAGCTGGTCTCATGCACTAAAAGCCACAAGAAAACAAATTGAAGAAGATAAATAGATAATAAAAGAATTGAGGAAAAAGAAAAGAAAATGAACATACATATACTCTGTAAATAGCAAAGGATGTCAATTACTTGTTGCAGTACTCTTTGAAAAATCAAGATTATAGCAATCATGCTCTTATTCAAGCCATTCAAATTCCCATATTATTCTTATGTTACTGTGATGTCGTATCAAAGGATACGAATGTATTATCAAAACAATATGAGGTTTGAACATAACTCCACCTTAACTACATGTGAGCTCAATTTAAGTAGTGACAGTCTAACGTAGACTCAAATTTTTAGTTGTCAGCAATTAGGTTGGGTTGTTCTTCTTTTGGTAGATAAAACATTTGGATTGTTGCCAAGACAGTATCTCAAATTGAAAAAGAACATGATTATGATAATAACAAATATGGGACTGCTATCAATTAAATAGCCCTTGGCATAGTAGTGCATATCCTTCATATGGCATATTTCCTCTAAGGAAAGGTTCTCACAATTATAACAAGGACCCAATATTCATGTCATAGATTGCAGGTGCTTCTTGTTAGTTCAGGCAGAAGCAGCCAAATAAATATAAGCTGTCCATTCAATATGGGACTAAGCTAGTAGCCACAAGGTGACACAAGTATTTTTTATTTCCTTCTTCCCACTATAATAGCGCATCTCAACTATTCATAATAGCAAAGTTTGGTAATCCATTCCTATTTACCTTGTATAGATTACGGCATAAGCCAGATATAATCCCTCTTCCATAAACGGGTCCATAAATAGACTTGCAAACATATTGATGTGTACATGAAAAAACAGTACAGTGGGTGTGATAATCAATATCAGCAAGTAAATAAATAATAACCCTCAGTTTCTTGAACTATAGACAATAACAGATTCTTAACCTGGAGCCATAATAGAGTAAGCCATATTCCAGCCTCAATCGCTATATAAGAGGATAGTTAGAGCATTGATGATGTTAAATGGAAATCAACTGTCTCAAGTTTAAGTAGGCTTGCGAAAACAGTCTGTTCTGATAGTACTAATGTGGTAGCATCTTCGCCTTGCTTGCTGTCGGTTGGGTTTTGGGTACAACATTTGAGCTGCTCGTATCTCTTTTATACAAAAATATGTTATCCTATTCAAAGAAAACTCCACTTATTAGAGGATTTTTTTTTGTATTTTTTATTAAGAATAGTTTTAATTTTTTGAAATACAAATTTTTTTCTTCCACGAGTCGGTTCTTTTCCACTAATGAGTGTGGGGTACTTTCAAAAGTCCAAGGCAGTACCAAGACAATCGCCCACATCCAGAGGAACAATTTCAGGACTACTCTGTCAAGGCAAAGAGTATTTAGATACAAAGAAAGCAACACCTTGCCTCCTCAGTTCATGTTCTTCATCTTATAAACACCAAAATTAATATATTCAAAAAATTAAAAACTTTTGCAACTGGAAAAATCAACAGATAAGAACAGTATTGAACATCATTCGCTAGTTCAGCAACTTCAATTTCCTTTGAATGTACAAATTACAAGAACACAACACATCAAGGTTATTATTCTTTCTCGGTGAACACACATCAAGAAACTAACCTCAAAATGACATGAATTATCTGGAAATCCAATTGTCAGCCCAATGGCATTACCCAACTCTGTTCTCCCCTTTACCTCCTCACCTGTTCGCTTTCTTTCCCCATCAACCGCCTCGTCCTCGTCCACACCCTTATTGCAATGATCATTGTCTTTGTCTACAACAAGAAACAAGTCTTCTCTACCTATTACCTTCTCGTCCATCCCCACTCCATTCTCATTCACACCAACCCACCCGGAATTGTCGTCATCAGTAAAAATTATATTTAGACCATCCTCTTTGTCACTATCTTCGTTATTATTTACTCCAATCCCACAATCATTCGCATTGTTGAAACCTCTCATACCAACCTCATTTTCTTGACTCTCATTATCGCTACCTTCGTCCTTATTATTTACCCCAATCCCACAATCATTCGCATTGGGAAAACCTCTCATACCATCCTCCTCATTTTCTGCATTCTCAACTACATTTTTAATACATGATGTACAACTCATGAGCTCTGTGAAAATGGAACTGAAACCCAAATTATCAATATCAATATCAATACCCATAGTAGTCTCAGCTGGTCCAGCAAATGACCCTTCACCACTACTATCCATCAAATCCCCAATAATCACATCTAAGCCTGAGTCCAATCTTTGTACATTCAAAACCCCAACAGCCTCTGTTTCTTTCTCTTTTTCTACAAACCCCATTTCAAACCCATGATTCTCTTCAATATCACCATTTTTTACTTCAAGATCACCAATGCGTTCAACTACAGACAACCCATCACTCAATCTTTCACTACTCAAAAACCTAGATTCTAAATTTTCTTTATATTCATAATCCAATTCAAGAATGTTCTTTTTGTGGTCAAAATTAGTATTTTTGGAGCTATGAAAGTGAAGTTTTAGAGGGGTTTGATGATCAGAAACCGGAGTTGGGTGATTGGTTGGAGGAGAGTGAACAATGAATGGGGAAATTACAGAGGAAGAAGAGAGAGGATTTGGTGATGAAGAAGAGAGCCATGGTAGGACGTCTGTGTAGAGCTGTCCGAACTCGTCGTCTTCGTCTTCCATAATAGAGACCAAAACCACACCACCAGACAACACAAAAATTAAGGGGAGAGAGAGAGAGAGAGAGAGGGTTTTAGAGGGAGAGAGGGAAAAACAGGGGAGGGTTCTGTGCAACAATGATGGACAGGACACACAAATTATGCATGTAACTGAATTTGGTTGGAGTGATTTTTTTCTTTTATCTTTGTCTTTTTCTTTTTCTTTCTTTCTTTCTTTTTTTTTTTTTTTTTTTTTTTTGTAAGAAATTATATGAAAAAAAAAACCTTTTAACAGTGGAAAATGCTTCAGTTTGTGTTGCACACCCCCGTATGCAACCCACACAAATTATATAAGTTTTTAGGATTTTATATAAAAGATCTTATAAATTATAAAAATATATAAGTTGAATATAAATTTATATAATTACATAAATTTTTACAAATTTATATAAATTTATGTTCAGATAACATATTTTTGTAATATTACTTATGTAAGTTCGTAAAATTTTATGTAATTTTGTATAAGGTATGCACACTGGACAATTTTTCTTAAGGAATTTGACCTTATAACAAAATAAATCTTAGTTTTAATTAATTTAAACTCTAAATGTTTGATTTGTTTTAAATCTAAATTATTTGTCTATTTTTGTTAAATAAAATCGATGCAAAAGTAAGTATTTTAGTCATTAAAACCTAATGAAAAATAATATTTTAGACATTTTAAGTTTAATAACTAATTTTTTTTTTTGGTCAATTTTACTTAATAAAAATAGGTGAATGGTTATATTGAAAATAAATCAAAAAAGTTTAAATTGATAAAATTAAAGACTCATGATTTATTTTGTTAGAAAAATTAAATTCTAGAATTTTTTTTAATTATCCTTTTTTTAATACAAAAAATGAATATGTAATTAGGCTATTCTGTATATCTACTAAAAAATATTCCTCTTCAATACCACAAAACAATTAACAAATACTTTACCTCACATATGTCAAAATTGAAATTAAGATCTCATCATGTGTTCTAAGCGCTCAAAAATAAGTTTAACCCCACCAAGTGACTATAAAGATTCAAACCTAAGTTTTGAACCAGAAAATTCGACTTATTACCATTGAATCAACTTCTTGGTGGTCTATTTTTTACTGATTTGTGAAAAATTTAGAAATTTCCTAGATGTTGATTTGTGATTATATATCAATTTTAAGTAGTAAATAACAATCCCAATCAAACAATCAAGACAAATCAATACACAATTTTACGTGAAAAAATCACAATTTGAGCACCTCCAATTGTGATAAAAAAATAATAGGCAAAAGCCACAAAACAATTCACTAAGAAGACATAAAGGACTTACACAAGTGTACTCTCAATTACCTAGGTGCTGTTTGGTAACACTTACATTTTATGTTTTCTGTTTATAATTACAAAAATTTTAAAAACTCAAATAAAAACTTGTTTGGTAAAATTTTTGATTTATAAATCAGTGGTCTCAGTTTATAAATTTTGCCAAAAAGTGAAAACACAAAAAATGTGTTTCCATTTTGAGTTTTTAGGTGAGCCAAGAGACCACCCAATACTAGCCATCACACGCCACCATTTTCCATCACCGTCTTCTGCCACCACCACCCACCACCACCCTCTATCACCGTCTTCCGCCGCCACCACCATCCACCTTCGCCGCCACACCCACCCCCCCGCCGCCACACCACCTCACCACCCCTGACCTGTCATCCACCCCACCACCAGCCACTACTCACCGCCGCACCACGACCCGCCACCGCACCTGTCATCGCCACCACCCGCCACTACCATCCACCGCCCGCCACCACCCGCCACCTACTCTGCCACCACCACTCACTACCACTTGCCACGACAGCCTCCTTGCCACCCGCACCACGCACCAGCACCCACCGCCTGCACCCACCACCACCACCCACTCGCTACCACCTATCACCCGCACCGTTACCCACCACCCGCCACCACCACCATCACCCGCCACCTGCCACCACTACCCACCCACCACCACCCACTTGCTACCACTCGCCACTGTCACCCATCCACCCACTTACACACGCACCATCCCACCTACTTGACCGCCACCACCACCCACTCGCTACCACCCGTCACTGTCACCCACCCACCACTACCACCACCCGCCACCACTACCCGCCATCCGCCACCCACCTACCACTACCACCCGCCACCCACCTGCCACCACCACCACCACCTCCACCACCCGCTCGAGCGCACAAACGGCCTCTCGAGCGAACAAGCAATTTCAAATGCATTTTTGCATTTTGCTTCAGGGGTGCTGCCCCTCGACCCCGCTTGGGCGTTGCCCCTCTAGACCCCCGCGAGCTGACCAGGCAACTCAATCCCCGACATAGTCAACGAAGTGGCAAACAAGAAATAATTAACTTCTGAAACATCTCTCTACAAGACACAATTCGGGTTAGATTCGCATCTAAAATTCAAAACCTCACTAAAATAAAAGATCGAATATAATTACAACTAAAAGAAGTTTTGTCAAACAGGATTGCCAAGAATAAAAACCTAACAATTTGGACATTATTTTAGTAGCATTTTGTAACTAAGTTTTGGGTAATTAATAATGGATTGGACTTCTATCATGTTGAGATTTGAATATGAGAAAATTTGAGAGACTCGTAGGGTTCACTACAGGTCTCGTTTTGATTATCCGAACCGTTTATTATGTAGGTTACAAGTATCGAATCCCCCTAAATTTTTTCATAGGTAATATACATTGAGAGCTCTACATAATAAGCTGTTCAAATAATCGAAACGAGACCCGTGGTGAACCTTATGATTCCCTCAATTTCTCTCATGTTGAAGATCCCAACATAAGAGAAATCCAACCCCATTACAATTATCTCCTTAAAATTTAAATGAAATATAGTAAGTTTTTCACAATTTTAATATAATTATATTAAGTTCTTCTAAGGTTTTAAATAATTTAATACTTAGTTCCCTTTTTATTAATAATACATTGGTTGTATAGCTAGAAAAATGATATTATCATATCTTTTATAATGGAATATATATATTTTTTATTATTTACTCTTGTATTTTCATATTATTTACATTAGTTTCAATCTCTTTAGCCTTATTAAAAGGAAAGTTGATGTAATTATGTAAATTATAAGATTTGTTGCATTTTCTTTAAAAATCAGGATAAATCAATGTAATTTACCCTAAATTTATTTAAATATTGTTTATGAAACTTAGTTTAAAAACAAGTTTCTTGATAAGAGTTTGCATTTTATGGCAATTGTTTACGATTAAGTCCTATATATATTTTACTAACCTTTTAAACCCTAATAAAATATCAAATGATTAACTTATCACTAATTAAATACATGATAAAACTTCGGGTTCTTCTACAATAGTTATTATTTTTTGGGGTGTGTACCATGAGTAAGTAATGACAATTTATTGTGTTGATACATAAATATCATAAGTAAATCACTTCACGACTAAAAGTGTCGGAAAAATTTAGAAGTGATTGGAAATGGACTCCATTTGAATGAATTGGTGCAATCCTTCACGGTTCTCTTCATATGAAAAGAGTGTGAACCCAAGAATAAGTTATTAGTTATGTTCAATCAATTGTGGTATACAAACAGATTTTTTGTTGATTTATTTATTATCACAAATGTAGGGGAGAGAAGTAGAAATTGTCTCATGATTCATGACAAGTTACCTGCAAACACTCAAACAAGAAGTACTCAAATTTAAGAGTTTGAATATTAATTTGGAGGTACAAGTATCTTTTCTTGAATGCATTGTAAGGATGTATAAAATCAAATGAGATTTTTGAATTTTTTGGTCCTTGGGAAAAATCTTTATGATGATACAATTATGTTTAAGTATTAATTCTGACTTGTGTAGTCATAATTATTCTGGGTTTTCTATTTCATAAATTTTGATTTAGAATTTTATTATTCAAGTACACCATAGTCAATAAGTGATGGATGCTAAATTTTGGTTTATATAAGAATTGTGGGGGTGTATTGATATTTTTGTATGGTAATATCCTCCTAACAAAGAAATTAATTTTTCTTAGAGTACTTAAAACTTGGGGGGTGCTAAACTAACTGTTCTAATGGTCGGTCCACAAAGAATCTCAATTCTGTCAAAGACAAAGCTGGAGTAGAAACAAAAAATAACTTTGTTAACTCCTAGGGAACATCTCTATGTCTATTAATTAAATTTAGATATGAGAGTAACGTAGAGTAATGGTAAGTCTCGGTGTAATTATTGACTTAATATTGTAGGACATTTGCTCTCAGCTGTGAATATTGTCTAAGGACAATATAATGGATCCACTAACTACTTAATGATATATAACTAAGAAGGTCAAATAAAAAAATAGTGGCTATTAAACAAAAAGTTTGATCAAAGAACAAATAAGGGAAAGTTCATCGGGGGGTCCGAGTCACCAAAATAGCAACCCAACTTAGCTAACCAGAGATCCCAAGATCTAGATTCAAAGGGACAACTGAATAATGGATGACTCACCAGAAATCACTAAAGGAGTTTATCTCCTATTCACTCTGTTAGGTTTTGCTCGAGCGACACTTTGGTGGCTCGAGCGAAGACTCTTGGAAAAACACGCGTTTTAGTCTCCTCGCTTGAGCGAGAGATCCTTCGCTCGAGCGACCATCGCGACCCTGTTTTCTATAAATATGTGGTTCTATCAGAATTTAGGGTTACGGCATCCAGATCTTCTTCTTGGATATTAGGGTTATATCTGAAGTTTCTTTGCTAGTTTTTTTTATGTTTATTTGAGTTTAAATCTGGTTTGAAAAGTATACATCAAAGGATTGTTCGTTTCGTTCAATACAAAAGAGAGTGTTGTTCTTCGGTGGATTCTGTGGAATTTGGGCCTGAAGCTTTGGTAGATTTTGGAGTGGCTCATCGTCATGGATTTGACATCGGCGTTGTGGATTCAACGTTGTACAAGACAATTCCGAGGTGAAAACGAGATTGGAAGAGGCACATAGGGGTCGGTTCGATTCGGGCGTGAATTCGCTAGGTAATTGAGAGTACACTTGTGTAAATCCTTTATGTCTTCTTAGTGGATTGTTTTGTGGCTTTTGCCCGTGATTTTTTTTTTATCACAATTAGAGGCACTCCAATTGTGGTTTTTCCACGTAAAATCGTTGTGTCAATTTGTCTTAATTGATTGATTGAGATTGTTATTTACTGCTTAAAATTAATACATAATCACAAATCAATATCTAAGGGTTTTCTAGATTTTTCACACTCCTATGATGAGAGTGATATCTAAAACATGTGTTGTATGTAAGGGACTAAGGATAAGTTATGCTTTTAATGATTATTTATATCTTGAAAAACCTAGAGGGATATCTTTCAAAAGGAATATTTAAGATTATCAAAATAAAAATTACCTATATGAGTGTGAATGGACCACTTCTATAAGAATTGACAAGGTTGAATTCTCTAAAGCACTCATAAAAACCAAGAATTTCCCAAGGCCAAAATTGGCACAACCAAAAGAATCAAACTGTGTTTAAAGATATTATGTGTGAATTCTATTGTCTTCACTTACACAAATGGCTGAATAGTTTAATGCATCATGTCCACTGATTAGCTAGTAAGTCCGATAGTCTTTCACTAAGAAAGATTAAATGTCAAAAGCTACCTATCTTGATACAGGATATTTCCATTTTTGTACTTTCTTTGTCATTGTCAACATTTCATTTGCATTATGTCATCAATTTCATTCATGTAGGAGATTGTTGGAAAATTTTAGAAGTGAATGAAAATGAACTCCATTCGAATGAAAAGGTGCAACGCTTCATAGTATCTCTTCATATGAAAGGGTGTGAAAGAATCATGACCCATCTAAAGGGCACGGATACTTCTATAATTACCATCCCCATGGCATTCATTTGAATAAAGAGTTTTAGGATTCATGCATTATATCTAGTCGAGTATATAAAAAAGAGTGCATGACACAAATTGATTTGTTGTACACACAAAAAGTTGTGTAATTTCTGTGTATGGTGATTGTTGTATCCTTGAGGTAGGAAGCCCATCAATTGCAAGCACCAGAGCCAATAGAGAATTTCTGTCTTAAAGACACAGTGTTCAAACACTGGCCACGATCACAAACTATTCTAACTTTTGAAGAATTTCTATAAAAAAATAAAAATAAAAATTGCTTTATTTTATTATTCATTTGTGTTAAATTGATTTTTTGAAATTATTTTCCTACAAAAAAGTAACACAATGAATTATAACCAAACACTATTTGAGGCATAACAAAAATAATAATAACAATATGTCATAACCAACATATAAGTCATAATCAAGTCATAACCAACACAAAAATGGGTCATAACCAAACATTACTCCAAGCATAACCAAAAACCTCTTCAGTTATAACTGTCACGACCTAAACCTGCCCCTATGGGTTTAGCACCGTAACTGGCCAGTAATCTGAGATTACCGAAGGCCTGCTTAACACTAAAACAGTAATACAGAATACAGGGGCTGGCGGAAGCCAAAACAGTAATTAAAAGATGTCCAATGAGCTGTGACAGTCTGTATGCAAAAAGACTTTTCATAACATATTCATATTTAGAACAAAAACAGTATATATATACATCATTTACAAGCATTCAGGTTAGGGACCAAATCCCCACCATAATAGTACAGTACAAATATCATTCAGTCTATACATAACAGAGACAGATAGGGTGAATCTGAGACACCCCAAAAGTAGCCTTAGCTTGAACAGATCTGGAACCTCGAAGTGAGGCACAAAGGTTGGCTTGACAAAACAAGGGCTTAGCCTGACGCTTCTAGCAACGGTCCGGTGCCTGAACACCTACATATATATATATATATGAGCAGTGAGCTAAAGCCCAGTAAATAACATATGCGTAAAGAGGTTAAGAATGAATGTCCTTTCAGTATTGAAAACAATCATTTATCAGTATATCAGTCATTCAGTTTGTGGCTCATATTTCATGCCATAATAGTCATTCAGAAACTATAATAGTCATATGTGGTACATCCAATAGCAAAACAGTACAGTAGGTCTTAACAGACCGAACAGTCAGTTGATGACCATCATTTCAGTAAACAATAATGGTTCCAAACATGAGAACCGACAGAGATCTCTGTGACAGTAGTAGTAAAGTACAGTAACAGTAAATTGCTATGGATGCCACGAATACAATTCACAAATATGACAAACATTCATTCAGTAAGAAATGTCATTTCAGAAAGCAGTACAGTTGTTCATTCAAAAAATATTCATGATTGAACATATCTTTACAACATTATTACTCACAGAGCACTGGGCTATAAGCAGCTAGAGCGTCCTCGGATGCCAACCCTACACAGTTACAGAACGAACACACACTAAGCTACACAGTTGGGAAATAATAACTTAATCCCTATCTTGACTCGGTGTGGTTCTATAGCATTAACCTCATTAAGATGCCTTAAACTAGGCCTAGGAATGCCTAAGATGGAATGAGGATGCAAAGATGCGCTTTAAAACACTTTTCAGAATTTTCAGAAAATAGGAGTCTCGCTCGAGCGTGGATTTCTACGCTCGAGCGTGACTTTCCTCGCTCGAGCGGACTGCAAAAGTACTGGATGCATGAAATTCACGCTCGACGGGCGCTTGACCTCCGCTCGAGCGTGAGACACAAGTCCTCGCTCGAGCGTGCATTCCCTCGCTTGAGCGGACTGTAAACACATGCAAAGTACTGGATACATGCATTTCATGCTCGAGCGTCACTTTACTCGCTCGAGCGGACTGCATGAACTCAGAGTGTACGCTTGAGCATGGAGTTCCTCGCTCGAGCGTGGATCCAAAATCTGGAATTTCCAGATTTGTCTCCAAGCATGAAACTCAACATTTAACACATCAAAACTCAACCTCTTGGGCCCATTTTCTGGAAAACACTTTAAACCCATAACATAACATGTTTTGAAGATCAATTTGTAAAATCAAAGCCCAAGGGTGAGTCAATTGGACACCAATTTCAAATAAACATCAAGAACATGATGAACATGCAACATGCATGAGTTCAATTGAAATCAAAGCTTCCAATACAAGAACAAATGAGCCAATCCTTTCAAAAACATGATGAATTCATGAACTATAACCCAAATATGGACATGCATGTGAGGATTCTATGAAAACAACCTCAAAATACAAGAACG
Organism: Camellia sinensis; assembly: GCF_004153795.1. Classification (NCBI taxonomy): domain Eukaryota; kingdom Viridiplantae; phylum Streptophyta; class Magnoliopsida; order Ericales; family Theaceae; genus Camellia; species Camellia sinensis. The sequence continues at coordinate 495,043 of NW_021025139.1, read as the reverse complement.
TAAACATGCATGCATGATTTCATGAAAATCAACTTCAAAATGCAAGAATATGTACATGCATGCATGATTCAAGCTTCAATTCAACAATTTAAGCCATAACTTGGCTCTAAACTCCAACAATCCTTTAAACCATGCAAGAACCAACCCAAAATATGAACAAGAATGTAAATTCTCTACTTTAAGTCTTCAATTTCAAATGTAGAAGCTCAATATGCAAGGAATCCTTCAATCTCCTATGCCTCTAAGCCAATTTGGTTGAAATCAATCTATCTTCTATCTCTCTCTCTCTAGTCGGTTTGATATAAGGAAAGGGGCTGAGAATAAAGTGTCAAAAGCTCCTAATCAAGTCCCAAATATTGATGTAGAGAAAGGCCACTCAATGGCAACTAGGTAAATAAAGCCAACTTATGTAATTTAACATTATTAAATCTAATTTAATCATACCAAATCACATTTCAATTAAATATACCATAAAATCACATAAATTCTAACTAGCATAAAACATTACTCGATTTCAGATTCGGGCGCCGATAAGGCCTTCAATTTACAGTTTAAAGCTCAAAACATGAACAAATCATTCAACAGTCAACAGATAGAAATGCGCTTACGCTATACACTCAATCAATCAGTTCAGGATTTCAGTCAATCAGTCATTTAACATGCTTAATCATAGATTTGCACTAATCAGTGGTGAGGGTTGTCACAATAACCAAAGTAACAACCATAGTAGGTTATAAATAAATCATAACTAATATCATAATGAGTCATAACTAACACCACAATTGGTCATAACAAAAGACCACAAAAGTTATAAAACACCCATTTTTTGGGATTTGTATTATTATAGAATTTTCTTATAAAGGATTTGTTAACGTGTGTCCTGAAGACACATTGTAATGCCCCAATTTTTAAAGAGTTAATTAGGTTGAAATTAATTGATATAGTAAGTAAAAAACTCATCTCTTATCATTATTAAACCCATGAATTTCTAGCAATAATAAAATGAGGCTTGATTAATAAGAAGGAAAGATAATTTCAAACTACTATTTGATTTACAGATTTGAGATTAATTACATTATAAATAATAAAAAGGTCATAGTCTGAAACTAATCCTAGGTTTACAATTTTTGATCCAAGAGTTAAACCCTCCCTCCAAAATCAGGGCATTGGCCTACAATCCTTATATGCAATATAAGGGTGAGAAAAAGAACAATGTGCTCGCTATAAATCTATAACTGTATGTGTGCATGCAATGAAGGATAAATAAAAGAATATACCATAGATTTAATTTAATCAAATCGTTTCATAATAATGTTCCAAAATCACACTACCTAGACAAAGCAACATATACTAATCATCACACAACTATCATAATTAAGGCCTCGTGCTCACAAATCTCCCCCTTCCATTTATGTAATACACAAATTGGGACTACTTAGAGATTACGATCCTCAATCTAACTCTTAAGATTCTAACTAGTGGATAGTCTCTTGTTACAATCCAATCAAGTGTGCACATTAGATCGTGCCAACTAGAAAACCTAACCATTCATTTTATACCTTTTCCATCCTTAGGGTTATCCATTTTTACAACCATAATTGTCCTCCATTGAGATGATAAAGACATTACATAAATGAACCACATAGCACATACATTGATCTACATAGCCAAAAATGTAATATAAATAAAATGACTCAAAAGGAAGCAAAATATAAAGGAAAGCAAAATCCAAACCCTACTTAACCCAGAGCAGTAGTTTGCTAAGACCAACATAGAGTAGTCAATTGCCTCTCCTACCAACTGGACATTTGGCTGATTGATTGTCCGATCATCCAGGGCACATCCATATTCTATTAAGACTAAATTGGCCTGTTTTACATCATCTGACCCTTCAGGCTGATTGATCGGCCGGTTGACTACCTAGGGCTTACTACGATTTCAATATTTTAATTGTTCTGATTTTTCTCAATCAATGCTCATAAATACAATAAATCTCAACAAATTTTATACTACCATAAGCATAGGGTTATTACATGATTTTTACCATAAACGTAACCATCAACACATTCTTACACAAGTTATGAGAGAAACCCTACCTCTATGAAGCTTTATTAGAAAAACAAAGATAGAGGCAATTCTAGCTCATCAAGCCTAAATAATCAACTCTAAGCCTTCCAAAAGAGTCTTTAACCAAATCCTAAGACTCACTCAAACTTCCATTCTCAAACCATTGAGAGAGAAGAGAGAGAAGGAGAAAATGAGAAAATGAGTGATGAGAAATCTAAGAGAATCTCTCCCTATCACAAACATAAATAAGATATGGGGGGTGGGGTAGGGATGTATCTCGATCTCCTTCTCTTGAGAGTATACAAAAGTAAAAGGGGAAATTACAAACACACAAAAATAAATAAATAAATAAAATGACATGCGAGGCCAAGGGGTACTGCACGTGCGGATGATGGTCACTGCATGTGCGGCCAAGGGGCACCGTACCTGTAGAAGGGGGTCATCGCACATGCAACCATGCATGTTTCTGCCTCGATTTTTGTGTCCTAATTCACTAATCTGATGCCTTTCCCCCATTTTTTCTCTCATTTCTCTTTACCCTCTCTCTCTCTCTCAAGTCATTTTTCTCTCTATTCTCTCTAAAAATACCTAAACCCTTTGTAAATTCTTCAATCTAAGCAAATCAAAAAGGATTTTGACCCTAGTCCTTTTAATCAAATTAATAACCGTGTCGAGGGCCACATTTTGATTGGAGCGATCGACAATCTGGCAAATTTGAATTTTGGGGCTTTTCTTATTTTCTCTCTTAAATCTTGAGGTAAGGATTTTCTTAATGTAGTACATTTATTTTAGCTTTCTTATGTGCTATTTTGATAGCTAGAAATGTTTGAAATGTTAGGATTTTGATTAAATTGATATTAATGCATGAAAATTGGGAATATTTTCAAATGTTTACCAAACTTTCTAATTCCTTAGCCTATGGTTATCATGTGAAATGTGAATTCGAGAAATTTTCTTTTTAAATGAGAAATTCTCAAATTTGCCAAAACCTTAGAAAAGAGATTAAGAAAATTGATTGTGATTGAGGAAACTCATGGGATTCTTCGGAAAAATGTTGTTCATTTGAAAAGTGTCGAGAATTAAGAAATTTATTTGAAAATCATGTTATGTTTTGGAATTGTGAGATTGTGGAAAATCATTGGTTACATCAAAAGAATTGGGAATTTTGGATTATACTCTATATATATTGTCTTATTGAAATATTTGATAGAGATAATTGTTTTGGTAATTAGTGGAGGATTGTATTGACTTGTTGTTGAGAAGTTGCGTGAGAATTGGCAAAAATTGAAACAATTTCTAAGACATGCGTATCATTGACATTCCATGATTTTATGTTTTCAATTCTAACGCACTTTGAGAAATGCATTGTGTTGGGTTCATCGAGAACTTTTGAAATTGTTGAGAGCAAATAAAATGTGTTGAGAAATTGGTTATATACTTTTATAAATTCGGTTAAGGTATAGTTTTGTTTGAGAATTAGTTTGAGATCTAGAGTAAAAGTCCTAAAACATGCACAGAGTAAGTTCTTCATATTCAAAAGATAATCACCAAAATACCACTATAAATAGTGTGTTTTTTTTTTTTCAAACTTGCCACAAACACAACACAGCAACGGCCATTGCGAAAAAAAATAATAAATAAATAAATAAGATTAGAGAGGCAGGAAGCTTTCTGGCTATGTGATAACAAGCCTATTTTTGTTAACAACCGTGCTAAAGGCCTCAAAAAGAGAGGCGTGAATTTGCCTCAAAAAGTTATTGTTTTTTGTTTTTGTTTTTGTTTTTTGCTACGTTGGTTTGGTTTTGATTTTTTTTTTTTTGGAAGGATTTTTATGTGTACCCTAAAACCTAAACCTTAATAAATAAATAAATTAACACAACCCAACAAATAATATACATAAAAAAAAAACCAACATAACCCAAAAAAAAAAAAAAAAACAAACAAACAACAACAACAACAACAACAACAATTTACCCCATATGGTTTGATAAGATGAGTGAATTGGGTTAGACTAATTGGGTAATAAAATTAACTGATCAATTAGATTACTAGTTAAAATTTATTAATTCTATATAGTTTTGTACGAGTCTTTACTATATTTTTATTTCAAATCAGAGAGACTCGAAAGAAATAAAAACCTAAACCTTAAATCTTAAACTCTAAACCCACCCCTATACATAACCATCCTTAAAAAAAATAAAAATAATAATAATAATTACAACAACCCAACAAATAAATAAATAAATAAATAAATAAAACCAAACTAACACAGCCCAACAAATAAATAAAAAATAATAATAATAATAACCAAACCAATACAGTTTCAAAGAAAAAAAAAACACCAATTCAAGCCACATTCGAGGCCTCAATCTTTTTCCTTTTGCTAAACATGGATTTTGCTATTATTATTTTTTTTTAAATTGATTTTTTCCTTCAAAAATTTTAGATGACACAATTATTAGAGTGGTTGGTTTTGTGGTGATAATTTTTGTGGGAGATTACAGATTATTCCTTGGATAGATGCTACAGCTATTGGACTTTAGGTCACGTTTGACAAAATGAAATTTTAGTCAAAAAATCAGTATAAAATATATATATATTTTTTATTTTTTTATATATTTTTTAATAAAAAATTAAAAAAAATATTACAAAAATCAATTCTCAGACGAACTTATATTACTATCGTTGCACTTTTTTCTTTTTTCTTTTTTTTTTCTTGTGTTTATTTTGTAGATGTTTGTGATAACTATTAATTTTCTTTTAACTTTTTGGGTGTTTATGAGTTTTCCCTATTTATTTTGAAATTTTCAAATCCAGTTTTATGAGTTTTTAATTCGTATTTTTGTATTTGGATAAATTACAATTATAGTCTTTAAAGTTTCGCACTTTTTTTGTTTATCCCTAAAGTTTCAATTTTGTCAATTAAATCCATAAAGTATTAAATTTGAATCAATAAAGTCTTGAAGATAATATAAAAATAAAGGGTAAATTACAAACACAACTCCTGAGATTTACTTAAATTACAAATTATCCCTTGTGGTTCTAGAAATTACATTATGTTCCCTAAGGTTTCTAATTTCATAACAAATATGTTCTTTTATTAATAAATCATCAAGTTAATTAATAATTTTTATTAATGTTAAAATTTTATTTCAATTAATAATTTAGATAATTTTATTATTGTATAGGTAAACAGTTAGAAATTTTAGTTTTTCAATTAATTCTATTAAATAAAAAATTCTAACAGGGAGGTATTTGTAATTTTCCAAACTACAGGGGTAATTCGTATTTTAAGCAAACCTCAGGGAGTGTATTCGTAATTTACCCAAAAACCCAAAGGTTATATAAAATTGTTTTAAGGCCCGAATTTTAATGGGCGAATTATACTAAAGGTCCCTATAGTTTGGAGCTTGTGTCACTTTGGTCCATGATTTTTCAATTGTGACACATTTGATCCTGAATTTTGAATTTTGTTTAAAATAATGACAATTGAATATACCATTGCTTAATTTCAAAAGTAAAGTTGTCAATTTGTTAAAGTATAAACTATGACAAAAATAAATGTCAAAAAAATTTTTTAAATTTTTAAAAATTATTTCTACCCACCAAAGATAAAATTATGTAAAATTGATAAATCTTTTACATATTTATTTATTTACCAAATTAATTTTTATTATGTATTTGGATGATAATCATGTAATGGGTGGTTGTTTTTATTTTCATTAAATTAGTTTATATTTTTTCAAAAGTCAAATATAGCAACAATTTTGATATCATTATTAAACCGATCTATCAAATCAAAAAATTCAAAACTAAAAATATTTCATGTATTAAATATATCGATTATACATTAAAAGGCTAACATCCATTCATTACATGATCACCATTCAAACACATAATAAAAATTAATTTGGTAAAAAAAACAAATAAATGTATAAAAGATTTATCAATTTTATATAATTTTATCTTTGGTGGGTAGAAATAATTTTTAAAAATTCAAAAATGTTTTTTTATATATATTTTTGTCAAATTAATTTATATTTTGTCAAATTGACGATTTTGCCCTTAAAACTATGCAATGGTATCTTCAACTGCCCTTATTTGGAACAAGATACAAAATTCAGGGCCGAATGTATCACAATTGAAAAGTTAGGGACCAAAATGACATGAGCCTTAAACTATAGGGACTGTTAGTGTAACTCGCCCAATTTTAATTTATTATTAACTTAATTATCCTCCGCATGTATGTTTTATAATTCATATTAGAGTTTGATTTCTCAGTTTTGCCAATATTAATGTACGAGCATTAGATATTTTGAATAAGTTGATGTGGTGAAGTGGTTTGGAAATATTCTTCTGATCTTGGGGAACGCTCGTGATCCTCTTCCGGTCACCTAAAAAAGGAATATACACTCCGGCAGGGGTGCCGGAATTAGCACTCCGACGAACGAGTCAGTAACTACACTCAGGAATACTCTTATTCTAAGTTAAGCACTACAATTCTTACATACCTATTTTCTGACTGATGTTCTTCTATTTATATCTTTTCTTCCATGGTCCTCGGGATTAGGTCCATTTCCAACTCATATTTAGTACATCTTATAATAGACCGACCTTTACTTGGCCCCTTGCCTAATCGGCTATTTGGCCGAATAGGGTTGGGTTTGAACATGGGAGCCAATTGCCGAGTGCTTCGAATCTCGACTCTTCGAGATTCGACTATCCGGAAGCTCTACAACTCCCTCTTCTCGGCCCCTACAAATTGCCCCCCAAGCAATCTACTAACGACAGTTGGCTGGAATGTTTGGTTTCGAACTCGAAGAGTCAGAGCCGAAATTTGGCGGCTGACCGTATTCCAACGTAAATGTCTGTACACACGCTTCCCAGTTACCATTTCAACTTCCTGCCTGTTCGTACGTTTCTATTTATTGCGATTTGAAATTTCGACGTCTTTTCAAATGCATACATGCTTTTAGACGCCCGTTGCTAGATTGCCTTCCGAACTACTTCTGCAACTTCCTACTCTTCTCTATCTCCTTCGCCTCTTGTAAGTTCTCTCCTTCTCTGCTTTGTTTTTCTTTTGGCTTAGTATAATCCTATTGGCTGGGGGAATGGCGAAACATTTGAAAGATCTCCTCTCACCAGATCGAATTTCTGGCTTCCGACGCCATTTTCCATTCCTGATGATGTTCGTCTGTCATTTGTGACAGACGGCACCCTCGATATGGAGAGGGTTGATGAGACCACAGTCGTTTTCCTTCTTCTATCAATCGCAGAGGGTGGGGTCCGTTTTCCCCTTCACCCACTCCTTAGGGTCGTGTTTTGCCATTGGGGGTTAATCCCTTCCCAACCCAACGTCAACTTCTATAGGATCGTGATGGGGATTATCGCACTAAATCGCCGCCTTAGGCTTAACCTTGGCATTCCCGCTATTCGGCATTGCTACGCCTTGGCCAAGTCTTCTGGTCGCCACGGGCGTTATTTCCTTAGGGCCAAAGACATCGACCATCAACTAGTGACTATGCTTTCCAGCTCTGGGAAGCGAGTCGATGATGTTATGGTCGTCGTCCAAGGAAACTGGGAATTCGGCGAAGGTGAGGATCGCCTTGATCGTATTCCTAGATGGAGGGACGAACCAGGTGGCCGAGTATCTTCTTTTATTTATTTACTTGTTATATTTATTAAACTTTATTTTCGGGACCTCATGGTTTTGCTTTTGCAGGAAACAATTTGAAGAAAGTCTTGATATTGACCGACGACGCCATCTTTTCGGAAATCAAGACTGCGCTTAAGTATTTCAGCTGACCGAGTCTTCAAAAGAAGGGGAGGGTGGCCCACGTTCTACTCCGCTACGAGCCGACTTATACAACCTTTTCGGCAGCGGAGAACATTCTAATTACAGAGGGTGAGGAGTGTCTTATAGTCCTTATCTTGACTAATTTCATAAATTTGAGGCAAATCGGTCGCGAGGGATCAGATTCAGAGTGACCGGAAATAGCTGAGGCCGCCGAGTCAAACCACTCCGAAATTGAGGTTAATGAGGCTTTGAAGTTAGCATTTGAAGAAGCCGACCTCAATTCGGCTGATCCTCCGTCCACTTCAGGTCGGGAGGACCATCCGCTCGACGATATTTTTCACGGTCTAGAGGACCTACCCGGCACATTCCCAGAAGATATGGCTGGGTTGAGCCTCACTAAACTTGCCAAGAAGGCAAACGCGGAAAGGATGGCCGCGCGACGAAGGGCGAGGAGATTCGGGCTGCCGAATCTCAGTCCCAGACCTCTTTGCCTATTATCGAGGGGACGGCAAAGAACGGAAGTACCGAGGTAGAACCTTTTGTGCAGGCAAGTGTGAAAGCTGAGCAAAGGGTGGAGAAACGCCCTGCCGATGTCGAGGCCGGCTCAGAAGAACGTGCCGACAAACGACCTCGTTTGGAGGAGTCGGATGTGATCGTACCTTTTGTTATCCAGCCCAAGATAAAGAATATGCCGATCTACTCTGATGCTTCGGAGATCAAAGATCCAGCGGTTGCACTCAGCTTGGCGACGTCCGTTTCACTGCCTGCTGACAATGCGACTTTTCAGGTAGAGCCGGATCTGGTTGCAATTGGGTTGGCCGCGCAATCGGCTCTTTTGGTATATATCTGCACTTTGTCTTTTCTTTTTACGTAAATATTATTTTGTTCTTATTTTCCTGTTTTGCAGGCCATCGGAAGAATAGCCAACATGGGTCGTCGTTATCACGATGCTGTCGAGCTAATTGGTCGTTTACAAGCGGAGGTTGAGGGCCAAAGGAGTAAGGTGCAGACGGAGGGCGCCCGTGCCGAGGCCGAGATGGAGAGAGCCTGCAATGCTAAAAATTGAGATCAGTCACCGAAAAAAGGGCGGATACGAGCGACGATGCGCTTAAATTGGCCCAGGAGGCAATCTCTAAATTGGAGGCTGGGTTGGAAGAGATGAAGGTGGTGAAGGAAACGGACGACCTGAAGGTTTCCAATGCATTCGATGCTGGGAGAAAGTCTGCTTTTGATGAATATGTAGCCGAAGTCCCCAAATTTGAGAATTGCGGATTTAAACACGGTTGGCTCAAAGCCCTTGCTGCTGCTGATGTGACATTGGCTACGCCAATTCCATACGAGCAAGTGGATGTTGAGTCGCTGGAGTCTGACTCTGAGGACTAATTTGGGCGGCTCTTGTTTTTTGTTTTAGGATTTGCATGTACTTTTCAGCTTTTTACAACTTTTTGTCTAGTAATTTTCATATGTAAAATGGTTACAATTTGTGCCCAATTTACTTAATGAAAATTCATTTTGTACTTTGCTATTACTAATGAACGGAATTGTTTGGTTGCTATTTTGGATAAAACGTTTTGTATACTTGCCGACTAGATGATAGGTCGTTTAGATAGTTAGGCCGTTTAAAAAGCCAAAAATTAGTATATGAAGTGGCTGTAGCACCTATCGATCGGCATGGGGCCAAGATGCTCGGTCGGTTAGATTAATAAATCTGCTCTTGCCCCAGCCAGTGCATGGACTTCAAGGCATTCGCCCATAATCGCTGTTTAGATAATTAGGCTGTTTAAAAAGCCAAAAATCAGTACATGAAGTGGCTGTGGCACCTATCGATCGGCATGGGGCCAAGATGCTCGGCCGGTTAGATTAATAAATCTGCCCTTGCCCCAGCCAGTGCATGGTCTTCAAGGCATTCTCCCATAATCGCCGTTTAGATAATTAGGCCATTTAAAAAGCCAAAAATCAGTACATGAAGTGGCTGTGGCACCTATCGATTGGCATGGGGCCAAGATGTTCGGCCGGTTAGATTAATAAATCTGCCCTTGCCCCAGCCAGTGCATGGACTTCAAGGCATTCTCCCATAATTGCCGTTTAGATAAGTAGGCCGTTTAAAAAGCCAAAAATCAATACATGAAGTGTCTGTGGCACCTATCGATCGGCATGAGGCCAAGATGCTCGGCCGGTTAGATTAATAAATCTGCCCTTGCCCCAGCCAGTGCATGGACTTCAAGGCATTCTCCCATAATCGCCGTTTACATAATTAGGCCATTTAAAAAGCCAAAAATCAGTACATGAAATGGCTGTGGCATACTTTAATCGGCATAGGGCGAGGGCGTTTGGAGATTTCCAAAAGCATTAATGAAATTTCCTCGGGGTTGCTGCATGCCTACGAATAAATGGGGTGAGCTCGCGCCAGTGGGTCTACTTATTCTTATTCAGACTCGATTTGAACTAGATTAGGGCGAGGGCGAATGTCAAACAGACTGTTCTTCAACAGCAGAGGAGAGGGACAAACGCTGGCTAAGCTAGATACTGCGATGAATCGCAGCGGTGAGCCTGCGCGTACGGAAGGAAGGGCGTCCAAGGAAAGTGAAAAGTGTCAACCTTCAAGCCATCGAAGCAGATCACATCGCAGAGCGAAGCATCAACGGGGAAGCTCCCCGCGACCACGACTAAGGAATGAGTTAGACGCGACACCATGACCATTGAGTTTTGCGGTGTTCGTGGGGAATAGACCGACGACGGAGGCAGATTCCATCGTCAATGATCCGGATGTAACGGTCGAGTTCGCCTGACAGATCTTTCCACCAGAAGTCCAACAATCGATGGTTGGACGTCGCGATTTCGAAGTGTTTCAAGAAGGAATTCATGGGGCGGTGAAGGGGTTGTACATCGCCTACGAAGTCGGCATGCGTCTGCGCGCTGCTCGACGGGAGATTGAGAAAATGGACGAACGGGTCCGCAGTTCGGAGGCTCGTGCAGAGAAGGCGGAGGGCGAGCTTAGGGAGCTTAGGAAGGTTAAAGTCGCCGATCCGCATGCGGCGGGTCAATCTAACCCGATTGTGGATGAGAGGGTGACCCAATGGTTATTGAGTCATGCCATCGCCGACCGAGATACGACAGACATGTTTGCCGTAGCAAATGCGAGGTCCAAGGGTTAAGAGGAGGGTTTCCGTGCAGGTCGGAAAGTTGGGATCGACAAAACGAAAGAGACACTTGCCGAGGAGGTCTGCTGATGCGAGAATCGCGGCTTTAAGCATGGTTGGCTTGCAGCTCTTCAGGCCGCGGAGGCTCTCCGAGCGAAGGATGTCGATTTCAACTTAGGTGACCTGGATCATCGTGATCGTTTGCCCTTTTCCGCCTTTGAAGTTGAAAAGAGCAATGATAAGGAAGACACCGAATGAAAATATTCGTTATAAATGTTAAAACGTGGATCGCGTCTAAGATGATGTAATTATTGGTTGGTCGAATAAAAAAACATTTTATTTTTAATGTATTGTTATAAGTTTTGTTCGGCACACACATGCTTGCATGCGTTTTATTATATAAATGTTTAAATAAACGTATTCCAGATGATTGAATGGACATTGTTTGGCTTGATTTAATCGACATCATTATGTTATCGGCCCAAAGACGTCATTCGCTGATGGGGCTCCGAATCCGGAGACTTGCATTGGTCGATCTTGACATCCACGAAGAGCGCTCCAAATCCGGAGGCTTTATCGGCCCAAAGACGTCATTCGTCGATGGGGCTCTGAATCTGGAGACTTGAATTGGCTAATCGTGATATCCACGAAGGGCGTTCCGAATCCGGAGGCTTTATCGGCTCAAAGACGTCATTCGCCGATGGGGCTCCGAATCCGGAGACTTGAATTGGCCAATCGTGATATCTATGAAGGGCGCTCCGAATCCGGAGGCTTTATCGGCCCAAAGACATCATTCACCGATGGGGCTCCGAATCCGGAGACTTGAATTGGCCAATCGTGATATCTACGAAGGGCGCTCCCAAAGACATCATTCGCCGATGGGGCTCCGAATCCGGAGACTTGAATTGGCCACTCGTGATATCCATGAAGGGCGCTCCGAATCCGGAGGCTTTATCGGCACATCTTTGAACTAGATTCTGAAGTAGGTGAATGAGAATCTTTGTATTACAGAAAAAGAGATGTACATAGCGAACAGTTCGGAACAAGCATCATGTCCCACAAATCGGGTTAATGATAAAATTTGCGTAAATGCGTGGAATTCCAGGGCCGCGGCAGACTCCTTCCCGACATGTCTTTGAGCCGATATGCCCCTACTCCGGCGATTGAATCAATTTGGTAGGGGCCGTCCCAGTTAGGACCCAATTTTCCATCAGCCGGTTTCCTGTCAGCTGGAAGCACCTTCTTCAGGACCAATTCTCCAGGTGAGTAGCAGCGCAGCTGAACCCGTTGATTATATGACTTTGCCAGCTGCTACTGGTACCGTGCCATAGATGCAAGGGCTCGGTCTTTTCGTTCTTCGATTAGAATCAAATCCAAAGCCAGCATCATGTCGTTTCGGCCCGTATCAAAAACTTGCGACTTGAGTGTCGGGTGGCCGATCTCCAAGGGTAAAATTGCCTGGGTTCCAAAGCATAGGGCAAACGGCGTTTCTCCAATCGATCTCCTTGGTGTAGTTCGATGAGCCCACAGTACACTCGGCAATTCTTCGACCCATTTTTCCTTTGGCTTTTTCCAACCTCTTCTTGATGCCGTCCAAGATGGATTTATTGGAGGCTTCGGCCTGGCCATTGCTTTGGGGGTAAGCCGGCGTAGAAAAGTAAGGCCGAATACCATATTTGCTGCACAGCTCTCGGTATACGCCACAATCAAACTGGGTGTCGTTGTCCGAGATAAGAGCTCTGGGAACACCGAATCGTGTTATGATGTTCCTCCACATAAAGCGCTTAATGTCAGTATCTCGGATGTGTGTTAATGCCTCCGCTTCGACCCATTTTGTGAAGTAGTCTGTTGTGACGATCAGGTATCGCTTTTTCCCTGGGGCCCTCGGCAATGGTCTTACGATGTCAAGCCGCCATTGGGTGAACAGCCAAGGACTGGTGATAGATTTTAACTCTTCAGCAGGCAAATGGCTTAACGGAGAGAATTTCTGGCACTGTTCACACTTTTTTGCATAACACTCGACGTCCGCTCTCATTGTCGGCCAATAATACCCCTGCGTTATAGCTCGATGGGCCAAAGAACGTCCGCCAGAATGGGCTCCACAACTGCCTTCGTGTATCTCAATCAGAAGCTCTCCAACTTTGTCCGTATATAACCTTTATGCTTATGTTCTATTTGTATATTGTCTTTAGGACAAAATTGATTCAAATTTAATACTTTAAGAACTTAATTGACAAAATTAAAAATTTAGGGACTTAAATAAAAAATGTGTTAAACGTTAGGGACTATAATTAATTATTTTTTTTATTTTTTATTTTTTATTTTTTGGAAATAGGTCGCTCGTGCGCCCATTTCGGCTGCACGAGCGCTGAATTACGGACGCTCTAGCGACAAAATTAGGTCGCTCCTGCAGCTCAAAAGCAGAATGCTTTTGGGCTGGGCTGCTTGTGCGTCCATGCCCTACTGCTCGTACGGTGTAAATTTTTTTTTTTTTTTTTATATTGGATTGGACAGCTTGTGCGCCATTTGGTCCGCTCGAGCACCTAATTTTGGCCCGCTCCAGCGGGAAAATTGAGCCGCTCCTGCTGCTCAAAAGCAGTAGCCAATTAGCTTGGGCCGCTCGTGTGCCCAACCACGCCGCTCGTGCGACCCATTTTGGAGGCTCCGCTCGTGCGCCCATTTGGGCTGCACGTCTGGTTTGTCGCCCTTCCCCCCTCTTTTTTTTTTGATGAAAGAAACAAGTACAACCCAATTTTTTATTTTTTATTATTTTAAATAAAAACCCAATCACCATCCAAATAAAAATCTAAACAATTTCTACCTTCAATGCACATTTGAAATAATATATAAAATAAATAAATAAAAATAGAACATCGAAAATATCAAAATGCGCAGCAAAAGTATAATCTTCATGCGAAAACCACGGGTACTACTTTTCTCCCTAACGGTGTGTATAACTTTCCCTATTCTTCAACAGGGTGACAGACTAAGTTGATTCGGTATCCAGAATCGAGGCGCATAAAGCTAACTCGACCTATGGGGTTGCCATACAGAGTTCAAGCCGGGGTGGTTTTGAAGTAATCTTCACACTCCTGGGTATTTAAACTAGACTCTAGTCTCGGAAATTCCAAACCTTTGCGTTCTAGGCTTTGCCATTCGAACTCTAATTTCCACCGTCTAAATTGGTCTCCTAAGAACTCACTATAAACACAGTTAGGTGGCTATACTAGACCGTCAGATTCCGTTCAGGCACGGCTAACACCAAAGGAATTACATCTTTAGAGGATTTAAAGTCTCCTAGACGCAAATAAAGCACAACAAGAATAAAGAAAAACAGAATAGAATAGAAGGAAAGAAAAGAGAATAAGACATAAATCTCTCAATCATAGTAAAAAGGGTCCATCAAAGCAATGGACTCAATCATGTCCTCATTCCCAATCCCCTCTATATATGGCTTCAGTCTTTGGCCACTCACTTTGAAAGTGTGGCCATTCTTTGGATCTTGCACCTTAACGACGCTATGAATAAATGCCTCTACAACCACAAAGGGACCATCCAATATTGATCTAAACTTACCGAAAAGAGTCTCAATTTTGAGTTAAAAAGGCACCCTTTTCGGCTGGGTTCAAAGGATTTTCTATTAATAAGCTTGTCATGGAATTTCTTAGTCCGAGCTTTAAAAATTCTCGAACTCTCATATGCATCATTCCAAATTTTCTCCAACTTATTGAGTTACAATTTCCGATTGAGCCCAGCCGTGGCCATATCGAAGTTAAACTTCTTTATGGCCCACAATGCTCGGTGCTCAAGTTCAACTAGGAGATGACAAGCTTTGCGAAACACCGCCCTATATGGTGGCATCCCAATGAGTGTCTTATAAGCAGTGCGGTAGGCCCATAATGCATCAATCAAACGTTGTGACCAATCTTTCCTATCTGGCCTCACCGTTTTCTCTATTATGTGATTTACCTCCCTATTTGAGACTTCCACTTGGCCAGTAGTTTGAGGGTAGTATAGAGTACCAACTTTATGAGTGATAAAGTATTTCTTAACTACCGACTCAAAGAACCAGTTACAAAAATGTGTACCCTGATCACTTATTATGGCTCTAGGAAACTCAAAACGACTAAAGGTGTTTTCATGCAAAAATTTGATTACTACTTTATGATCGTTTGTTCGGGTAGCTATCGCCTCCACCCACTTAGATACATAATCCACTGCCAAGAGAATATACTCAAATCCAAATGACGACTGGAAAGGTCCCATAAAATCAATCCCCCAAACATCAAAGATCTCTACTACAAGAATAGGGGACATTAGCATCATGTCACGCCAAGATATCGAACCCATTTGCTAACTGCGCAAACTAGTTCTACAAAATTGATGGGCACCTTTAAAAATTGTGGGCCAATGAAACCCACTTTGTAAAATCTTGGCAGCCATTTTATGCCCACTAAAATGACCGCCACGTGCAAAAGAATGACAAAATGTAAGAATGTTGGGTATACCTCCTTAGTGGAGTTTGGAACCTAATTGGTTTGTTAAAAGAATTTTAATTTGGTTTGGTTTGGGTATAATATATATATATATATATATTATATCTAATTTTTAGAGACATAATTTAGTTTGATAACAACTACGGTTTTGATAAAACAAGCCCAAGATTTAACAATATATATATATTGTTTTGTGTGTTCCGGGGTGTAGTGGTTGCGCTGTTAATTGTATTTTCCGAAGAAGACAACATAGTGCTTGGAGCAATTTGATTTCTGAGATAGTGCTTCGGGTGCAACTTTTCGGTGAGAGAATGGTTACTGTATGATTTAATTTCTAAGGGTTTGTACTTGAACCATAGTATCTTTGATTTGATGCTAGTTTGATTTAGATTTTGGATTTTTTTACAACTCTGGTTTTGAAGACTTTTATTCATCTATTTGGTGAGGTCTTTCCTCTTGTTTATTTGTGATTATTTAGAATTCACCCAAGGGTGATTTGTGAGACCATTCGTGTCTCATTTGTAATCGTTTGGAAATTTTTTGGTTGATAATGGAATTGGATTTTGATCCATGGACGTACCTTACATTGAGGGAACAACGTAAAAATTCTTGTATTGCTTTTGATTTAATTTTTTTGCATTAGTTTTTATTCCCATTGATTGATTTACTTGTGGGGAATCACATATTTTTCCTAACAACTGGTATTAGAGCTTACGGTTTGTTTGGGTTTAATTATTTGTGTAAATCAATGAAGGGGAATGTGGGTCGCATGTCTAGCTTCAATGGAAGTAATTGGGTAACTTGGAAAACTAAAATGGAGGATCTATTATTTTATAAAGATTTGTATGGACCCATTGAGGGTGATAGTGGCAAATCCGACGGTATGAAAGATGATGAATGGAATAGGCTTAATCGAAATGCCGTTGGTGTTATTCGTCAATGGATTGATGACAGTGTGTTTCATCATGTTGCTACTGAAACTTCGGCACATGATTTATGGAAAGAATTAGAGTCTTTATAATAGAAAATCAACCACAAATAAAGCCTTTATGTTTCGTAAGTTAGTTAATTTAAAATATAAAGACGGCAGCCTCATTCCAAAACATTTGAATGAATAAAGAGTATTGTTAACCAACTTGCTTCCATGAAAATTATTTTTTATGATGAGTTGCAGGCTTTGATGCTACGTAGTTCTTTACCCGAAAGATGGGAGACTTTGGTTGTGACAGATAGTAATTCGGCACCCGATGGAGTTGTCACAATGGGCCAAGTCACTAGTAGCTTGTTGAATGAAGAAACTATAAGAAAATCAGCAGGTTCCTCTCATTTAGAAGCATTTGTTGTGAGAGGCCAAAGCAAAACAAGGGGAAGGAGTAAGACTCCTCATGGTCGTGATCAAAGCCGTGACAAATCAAGAGATGGTTCTTTTTCAAAGAAAGACATTGAGTGCTATTATTGCCATATGAGAAAGGGCACATGAAGCGGGAATGTCGAAAGCTCAAGAACAAGGAGAAAAGGCGTGAAAAAAGTGTGGATAAGAAGCAAGAAGACACAATGGCAGTTACTACTGATGATCTCATGGTCATTTGTGAAGATGATTTTATCAATTTTGTGGGCCAAAAGAGCAATTGGGTGATTGATTCCGGTGCTTCTTTTCATGTGACTTCTCGAGTTGATTTCTTCATTAACTACACCAAAGGAAGATTATGGTTCTGTTCGAATGGGTAATGAAGGTTTGTCTGAGATTATTGGCATGTGTGATGTTTGCTTAGAAACAAATTTGGGCTGCAAGTTGTTGCTTAAAGATGTGAGGCATGTTCCTGACATTCGCCTCAATTTGATCTCTACTGGGAAGCTAGATGATGAAGGCTTCAACAACAAATTTAGTGATGAAATATGGAAGCTCACAAAGGGTTCTTTGGTGGTGGCTAAGTGCAAGAAGACTCATACACTTTATTCGATGCAAGGAAAAATTTGTAAAAGTGTTGTCAATGCACTTGAAGATGATACTTCTACCGAATTGTGGCACAAACGGCATGGCCATATGAGTGAGAAGGGCCTACAAGTTTTGCTCAAGAAAGAGCTTCTACTCAGTTTGAAAGGTACACATTTCAAAACTTGTGTTCATTGTTTGGCAGGCAAACAACATAGAGTTTCTTTTCATAAAAATATTGCTTCTAGAAAAGAAAATGTTTTGGAGTTGATTCATTCGGATGTTTGTGGTCCTTTGAAAGTTAGAACACATAGTGGTGCACTTTATTTTGTTACTTTCATTGATGATTATTCGAGGAAAGTTTGGGCTTTTATACTAAAAATTAAAGATCAAGTTCTAGAAGTATTTAAGCATTTTCAGGCCATGGTTGAAAAAGAAACAGGGCAGAAATTGAAGTGCATCCAATCAAACAATGGTGGTGAATACATTGGGCCATTTGATGAGTATTGTCGCAGCCAAGGTATTCGGCACCAAAAGACAGTTAAGAAGACTCCTCAACAAAATGGCATTGCCGAGAGGATGAACCACACCATTGTGGAAAGAATAAGGTGTTTGCTTTCACAAGCTAAATTGCCAAGATTCTTTTGGGATGAGGTAATGAGGACAACGGTTGACGTGATCAATTTGTTTCCTTTCTATCCTTTGAATGGTGATGCTCCTGAAAGAGTTTGGACCGGCAAAGATGTGCCTTATGATCACTTGAGAGTATTTGGTTGTCGAGCTTTTGTTCACATTCCAAAGGATGAGAGGTCCAAGCTTGATAGTAAGTCAAGACAATGTATTTTTCTTGGCTATGGGCGTGATGAATTCGGGTATAGAGTATGGGATCTGGTCAACAAGAAAGTTATTCGAAGCCGTGATATTGTATTTCTTGAACACCAAACAATTGAAGACTTTAGCAAATGTGATCAACTAGAGCCAAAAAGTAGTGATCTCATTGACATGGATCCATCTCCTTCATCTTCAGTTGATGATGAAAATGGAGGAGATGTGCAGCCACCTATTGAAGATGCAGAGGATGATGCTAATCCTAATGAAGTTGAGCCAGAAATTGAGAAAGAGCATCCAACTCAAGAACCGCCATCACAACTTGAGTTGAGGAAATCTACAAGGGATCGACAATCTTCAAAAAAGTATCTTTCCAATGAATTTGTGTTGATTTCTGATTAAGGGGAGCCCGAGAGCTACCAAGAAGCAATTGAGTATCAAGGAAAGGTGATTGGAAAAAGGCCATGGAAGAGGAATTGAATTCCTTGCTTGAAAATTACACTTATGATTTAGTGAAGTTGCCTAAGGGGAGGAAAATTTTGAAAAATAAGTGGGTTTTCAAATTGAAGAATGATGGCAAGAATCTAAGGTACAAAGAACGTCTTGTTGTGAAAGGCTTTGGGCAAAAGGAAGGCATTGACTTTTATGAGATTTTCTCGCCGGTTGTGAAGATGTCTTCTATTCGAGTTGTACTTGGCATGGCTGCAAGTATGAACCTTGAAGTTGAACAACTTGATGTAAAAATCGCATTTCTTCATGGTGATATTGAAGAAGAAATTTACATGGAGCAACCGGAAGATTTTGTGGAGAAAGAGGAAGAGAAATTTGTTTGCAAATCGAAGAAAAGTTTGTATGGTCTCAAGCAATCCCCGCGACAATGGTACAAAAAATTTGACTCTTTCATGATGAATAATGGTTTTTCTAAAACCACTTTGGACCATTGTGTGTTTGTGAAAAAAATTCCGGATGGCAAATTTATTATTCTTTTGCTTTATGTTGATGACATGTTAATTGTGGGTCAAGATTACACTATGATTAATAGGTTGAAATTGGAGTTGAGCAAGTCTTTTGCTATGAAAGATTCGGGATCGGCAAAGCAAGTACTTGGTATGAAAATTGTTCGTGATAAAAAAGAGGGGCTGATTTGGTTGTCTCAAGAAAGCTACATTAAGAAAGTTCGTGAGAGGTTCAACATAGATAAAGCAAAGCCGGTTAGTTGTCCACTTGCGGGTCACTTCAAGCTTAGTTCGAATCAATGTCCTACAAGTGAGAAAGACAAAGAAGAGATGCTGAAAGTTCCTTATGCTTCAGCAGTTGATTCTTTGATGTATGCCATGGTTTGTACAAGGCCGGATATTGCTCACCCAGTTGGTGTGGTGAGTCGTTTTCTCTCTAATCCGGGTAAAGAACATTGGGCAGTGGTAAAATGGATTGCAAGATATCTTTGAGGGATTTCGAAGGTGTGTTTTGTTTTGGGGATGGTAAGCCGATACTTGATGGGTTCACAGATTCTGACATGGCTGGTGATATTAATTCTAGGAAATCTACTTCAGGGTATTTGATGACTTTTACAAGGGGAGCTGTGGCATGGCAATTTAAATTACAAAAATGTGTTGCTCTCTCAACTATCGAAGCTGAATTTATTGCCATTACAAAAGCTTGCAAAGAAGAGTTATGGTTGAAGAAATTTTTGCAAGAATTGGGTTTGAAGCAAGAAAGGTATGTGCTTTATTGTGATAGTAGAAGTGCTATTCACTTGAGTAAAAATTCTACTTTTCATTCGAGATCGAAACACATTGATGTGAGATACCATTGGATTCGTGATGTGTTAGATTCGAAATTGTTACAACTTGAAAAGGTTCACACAGATGATAATATTTCGGATATGTTGACAAAGACTTTGTCGAGGGACAAATATTTGAAGTGTCGAACTTTGAAGGGTGTGGTTGATATGTCCAACTAAGTCGGTAGGGGGAGAATTGTTGGGTATATCTCCTTAGTGAAGTTTGGAACCCAATTGGTTTGTTAAAAGAATTTTAATTTGGTTTGGTTTGGGTATAATATATTTTATATATATTATATCTAATTTTTAGAGACTTTGGTTTGGTTTGGGTATAATATATTTTATATATATTATATCTAATTTTTAGAGACCTAATTCAGTTTGATAACAACTAGGATTATGATAAAAAAAAGCCCAAGATTTAACAATATATATATATTGTTTTGTGTGTTCCGGGGTGCAGTGGCTCCGCCATTAATTGTATTTTCCGAAGAAGGCAGCATAGTGCTTGAAGCAAATTGATTTATGAGATAGTGCTTCGGGTGTAACTTTTCAGTGAGAGAATGGTTGCTATATGATTCAATTTTTAAGGGTTTGTACTTGAACCATAGCATCTTTGATTTGATGCTAGTTTGATTTAGATTTTGGATTTTTTTCACAACTCTAGTTTTGAAGACTTTTGTTCATCTATTTAGTGAGGCCTTTCCTCTTGTTTATTTGTGATTATTTGGAATTCACCCAAGGGTGATTTGTGAGACCATTCGTGTCTCGTTTGTAATCGTTTGGAAATTTTTTTGTTGATAGTGGAATTGGATTTCGATCCGTGAACGTACCTTACATTGAGAGAACCACGTAAAAATTCTTGTGTTGCTTTTGATTTAATTTTTTCGCATTAGTTTTTATTCTCATTGATTGATTTACTTTTAGGGAATCACATATTTTCCCTAACAAAGAATGCTATGCACCTCATTCTCTGGCACACACCGTCGGATCACTTGGTTGAAGCAATATTTAAACAACTTCGGATCATCTCAAAAATAATACCTGGCCTGTGAAAAGAATCGGTCTTTGTCTTGCTTAGACCAATTTTGAGGAATTTGCCCAATGGCCAAGTAATTCACAATATGTGCAAACCATGGGGGGCTCGCTCGTGACACCACAAGGAGTTGTTCGTCTGGAAAGGAATTATACAAAATAAGAGGGTCACTAGTACACTCAACAAGGATTCGGGAGAGGTGATCTGCCACCACATTCTCAGATCCTTTCTTATCTCGGATCTCTAGGTCAAATTCCTGAAGCAACAAAATCCATCTAATTAACCTAGGTTTGGTCTCTTTTTT
This sequence comes from Camellia sinensis, assembly GCF_004153795.1. NCBI lineage: Eukaryota > Viridiplantae > Streptophyta > Magnoliopsida > Ericales > Theaceae > Camellia > Camellia sinensis. The sequence continues at coordinate 473,659 of NW_021025139.1, read as the reverse complement.
TGATAGTAAATACTGCAAAGCGGCATGATCAGTGAAGACTATGACCTTGGAACCTAGGAGATAGGACCGGAATTTATCTAAGGCAAAGACCACAGCTAGCAACTCTTTTTCGGTGGTAGTGTAATTCAATTATGCATCCGAGAGAGTGCGACTAGCATAGTATATAGCATATGGTGCCCTATTGACCCTTTGGCCCAACACAACCCCGACAACATAATCTAAGGCATCACACATGATTTCAAAGGGAAGTGACCAATCCGGTGGTTTCATGATTGGGGCGGTGGTAAAGGCCATTCTCAGTGTTTCAAAAGCCTTCAAGCATGCCTCATCGAAGATAAAAGGCGTGTCCTTAGCAAGTAAACTACACAAAAGACGTGATATTTTACTAAAGTCTTTGATGAACCTACGGTAAAAACCTGCATGCCCTAGGAAAGACTTAATTTGACGCATAGAATTGGGTGGAGAAAGGCCTGCAATGAGGTCAACCTTAGCTTTGTCAACCTCTATGTCTAGAGGGGACACAATGTGTCCCAACACAATACCCTCACGAACCATAAAATGGCTCTTTTCCCAACTCAAAATCAGGTTTGTCTCCAAACAAAGAATAAGAACTTTGGTTAAGTTCTGGAGACATTCCTCGAAAGACGACCCAAACATAGAAAAGTCATCCATGAAAACCTTTAAAAATTTCTCCACCATGTCAGAGAAAATGGCCATCATACACCATTGAAAAGTTGCCGGTGCATTACATAGCCCAAAGGGAATATGCTTATAAGCAAAAGTGCCAAAAGGGTAAGTGAAAGTGGTTTTTTTCCTGGTCAGCAGGGTACACCGGGACTTGATTATACCCCGAGTAGCCATCAAGAAAATAATAAAAACCCTGCCCTGCTAACCACTCTAGGATCTGGTCAATAAAAGGTAAGGAAAAATGATCCTTCCTAGTCGTGGAATTCAGTCTCCTATAATCAATGCACACTCGCCACCCAATAGTGGTTCATGTGGAGACTAACTCTCTTCTTTCATTCTCAACAACAGTGATGCCCGATTTCTTGGGCACCACTTGTGTGGGACTCACCCACTTACTATCTGAGATGGGGTATATAATACCCGCATCCAACAATTTTAATACCTCCTTTTTCACCACCTCTTTCATATTAGGATTAAGCTTCCATTGCATTTCACGAGAAGGTTTGGTGTCCTCCTCTAAGTATATATAATGCATGCACATAGAGGGATCTATCCTTTTCAAATCAGCCACCAAGCACTCTATAACACTCCGATGTACCACAAGCACACTCATTAACTGACTCTTCTGCTCTGCAGTCAAGTTAGATGCAATGATGACTAGTAAAGTATCCTGAGGCCCTACATATGCATACTTGAGTGTGGCCGAGAGTGGCTTCAACTCAAGTGTAGGTGGTGCGACCAAAGATGGTATGGCGGGCTCTTTCAACAGAAGAGGAAGTGACTCAAGCCGGGCTTTCCACGGAGAAAAATCCAGTGTAGAAGAAGCATTAAGTAAAGTGTTCACCTCCTCAACCGATCCGTCGATATCAAAATTCTCAAACCCAAAATGAGCTAAACAAGCCTCTAGAGGGTCCTCTACAAGAATGAAGGATAACATCCACAAATAAGCACTCTTCTCTCTCATGGGGTTGTTGGGATGCTTGGAAAACATTAAGTTTCACTTGCATGTTCCCAAATGAAACTTCCATAACCCCAGTACGACAATTTATGCATGCATTGGCCATAGCCAAAAAAGGTCGACCTAAGATCACCGGGATTTGTTTCTTAGAACTGGTTACCATTTTCATATCTAAAACCAAAAGGTCAACAGGAAAGTAAAACCTATCGACCTTCACTAGCACATCCTCAATCATGCCACGTGGCACTTTGAGGGACCGGTTAGCCAACTAGAGAGTAACAATAGTGGGCTTCAACTCGCCAAGCCTAAATTCTTCGTACACAGAGTACGGCAACAAATTGACACTAGCTCCTAAATCTAATAAGGCCCTATTAATGAAATAGTCCCCTATAATGCATGCAATAGTTGGGGCACCCGGGGTCTTTAAGCTTAGGGGGTGTGTCATTCAACAAGATGGAGCTTACTTGCTCCGTGAGTATGACCTTTTGGGACACGTGTGTCCTAGATTTACGCTTTTGCACACAAAGGTCTTTCATAAATTTAGCATAAGCGGGTACTTGCTTAATCGCCTCTAACAGGAGGAGGTTGATTTTTACCTGTTTAAAGACCTCCATCATTGTTTCCATAGATGCCGTCTTCTTATTGAAAGGGGACGGTGCATCAAGGCATTGGGGAAAGGGTACATTAGGTACATATGGTGCCTTAGGCTCATATGAAGTACTAAGGACTAAGTCATCTCTCTTAGGTGTTTCCCCCTTACTCTTTCTCTCATTGGGTGTACCACTGTGGTCACCCTTTTTAGCTCTATTTGCGTCAGGCGCAACTGGCCGAGGCTCTAACTCCCTCTCACTTCTTAAGGTAATCACAGCTTGCACCTGCTCATGGTGCTTTCCATTCCCACCAAACCCTTTGCCCTGTATTGACCCTTAGGGTTGGCCACGGTCTGACTTGGTAATTTTTCTTCCTCTCTCCTATTTATGGTGTTAGCCATTTGACCTAATTGAGCCTCTAGCTTGGCAATTGAGTGAATGTGGGTGTGAACTACTGGTGCTAACCCATTAAGTTCTGAGAGAACTTCTAACACCTGAGTCTCAAAGACAGAGTTACCTTGAGAAACAAGTGGGGGTTGTGGTTGCCGGTAAGGTTGTGGAGGTAGGTAAGGTTGTGGTGGTCCGTAGGAAGATTGGTTGGCAAAATTATTAAAATTCCGCCTTGGTGGTGGAGGGTTGTAAGAAGTGGCTTGTGAATGAGGTCTCTATGAAAAATTATGGTGATTTCTCCATCTCAGATTGTATATGTTGGAGTATGAGTCATTACCTGGGTTGGAGAATCCTTGAGCCACATTCACATGCTCTTGGACTAACTCCGGAAATTGTGATGCCGAAGGGCACTCACTGAAGTCATGAGCAGGGCTCGCACAAATAACACATGCCTCGTGAAATTGAGGTTGATCTTACTGTGTAAGGGCATGTCCCGCAACTAATAATTGGTCCATTTTGTAGGACAATGCCTTTACTTGTTGGGCTAACTCTAGGTTTTGCCTGACCTCATAAATGCCCCCTCTACAGGGCTCTAACTACTAATTGCCAGACTTGTCGGGCTGCGGAGGCATGGTAAAGGGATTTATCACTTAGGTTCTCAAATAATTGCCATGCCTCAACGTCATTTTTGGACATGAATATCCCACCACAAGATGAATCCACCATTTGGCGGTGAGGCTCAGTTAAGCCGTAGTAAAAAGTCTGAACAAGTTGTCAATTAGGCACTTGGTGGTGAGGACACTATTGGAGAAGGTCACGAAGTCTCTCCCACGTTTCATGAAATTGCTTGCCATCAATTTGAGCAAAATTAGTGATGGCTCGCCTAAGTTGGTTGGTTTTTCCGATGGGAAAGTATTTCTCTAAGAACCGTTGTTGTAATTGGTCCCAAGTTGTGATCGAATTAGCAAGTAAGGAATTCAGCCAGTGTTTGGCTTTGTCCTTTAATGAGAATGAAAATAATCGCAACATTAAGGCCTCATTTGTGAAATTCTGGATCCTCACTATAGAGCAAATTTCTAGAAATTCATTCAAATGTTTATAAGGATGAAATTTTGGATCCTCACACACTAAGTTCCGACTCTGTGCACTAAGTATGAAAGCAAAATACCAAAGGGAGAAATACTCACAGCAATTTAACGAAAACGCTTTACTCGTCTTGCGGGTGCTTGACGTGTAAACGTTGTCTCCAATGAGCTTTGTCTTTCTTCTTAGCACTTTGGTTCTTTACTTGCGAGTATTTGCTTCTTTTTTTTAACACTTTGGTGCTGCGGTATTTTTGTTTAAAAACTTGGCTGCACTTCACTTGTACTCCAGTGATGGTTCCGATTACAAATACTCTACACACTTAGCAACACGAAAGCATAAAATCCTAAACTAAAAATTAAAATAAGAATGTAACTTTAAATTAATTAACTTCGCTAGAAGTCCCTGGCAACGGCGCCAAAATTTGATGGGTCGTTACACACACCAAATATAAACACTAAACTATACCAAATTCTTTCAAAATAATGTTAAGTCCAGGTATCGATCTACAGGGACAATTGTGAAATTAAACTAATTTAAATGCTAAATTCTTAAATTAATTTTGATAAAAAGATTGAGGGATTTATAAACTAATAATAATTAAATTAATCAAAGCGAATAAACTAGCAATTATAACTAAAGATGAATTTACTGATTTGGGAAAAAACCTAGAGCAATGAGTTCACCACTAGTTACGTAAATAGGGTTTCAAATTGAAATCAATTATGTTATGGTTCGAACGGAATAATGCTTCGCAACTACAAGTTCAAAGCATTTAACAAGAAATCATCACGTTCAATGTACGGGTACGAACCATCTCAAGTAGTACGAATCGTTCACTCTAAACTAGGATAGCGACACGACTCGTCCCTCGTAGTATGGTTCGTCTCATACCTTGAATGTGAAAGAATAGAAAACTATTGTATGGAAAACATTCAACAATCACAGAAAGTCGAATACTTGAAGAAATAATAGATATATATATATATATATATATATATGAAACTTTTAAAACACCATACAATTGTTCAAACCTTTACATAATTTTAAAAAAAAAAAAAACCTATTTATATGGCTACGATTTCATCAAAACCCTAGAAAAGAATAACCTAGCCACTCATGCAGGAGTGGGAAGAGGCAAACAATGAAGAAGAAGCCCACATGGAAGTCTCCTTTAAACTTGAGAAGAAACCACTTCTTTAACCCTAGTCTCCATTTTCTCCAGAATAAATTTTGAACCCTAATTTTGCCTATTTTTCTTCCTTTTATTCTCAGCAAAATAGATCCAAAATTATGCACACGCATCCCTAGGTGGGCCTCTCGAGCTCCCATGTGGGCCGCTCGAGCAGTGGTGGGCCGCACGTGCGGTGGTCTGGCTGGGTTGGATTTTTCGCTTCTCGCTTGGAGAATCTGCTCGCGCACTTTTTGATTGAATTTGCGTGTTACTTGCCAAATCTGTACAAGTGCACAAAATACATCATTTCCACTAAATAAACAATATTAAAAGACTAAAAATGTAACTTCAATGGCCTCAATGTGGTACTTTTCAGCCTACGTCAGACTATTATTGTAATTTATCCTTTTGTATTTTTAGTGATTTTTAAAAATATTTTAATGAATCATTTTTTTTATTTTTGAAATACGCCTAATTTAGATATACTTAAAAAGTATAATATTTGTGAATTTTTTGGAAAAAAAAATTCACAAAATACAAAAAAATACAAAATTTAATATATTTTCGTATTTTGTTGTATTCAATAAATTTTTTTTTAAAAAAATTATACAAATTTTATACTTTTTAAGAAAAAAATAAAAAAATAAAACCAATTGTTTATTTGAAATGAATGAGAATTTTTTAAAATAAAAAAAAATAACAAAAAATTCAATTTTCAAAACAGTGAGTTATACTAATTGTTTATTTGGAATGAATGACAATTTTTTACTGTGTTCAATTGTTTATTTGTTTATACTTTTCTTTGTTATAATTTGTTCACATATTAAAAGGTAAAAATGGAATAAAGTATGCTATTTTGGAAACTTGAACTAATTTGGAAGAAATTACAAAAAGAAGTATAGCGATCCCGGTTATCCCTTTTTCTGTTCTGTTGTTTTCCGGACGCGGTTCCGTGGAGTTGGTAGTTGTACCTATCGTGTTGTCGATCTTTAAACTCTTTTGTTTGAGTTTTAGAACATGTTGGGTTCGGTTGTTTCAGGTTGGTAGAGCTTTGGCTCCCATTGTTGTTGCCCAGTTTTTGAACGGTCCGCTCGAGCGGGTCTTTTTGCGCTCGAGCGGGGTTTTCACAGTTTCAGTATTTCGTGCCTCTGCAAAACTTCTGCAGATGTGTTTTCTATGCTCGAGCGGGTTTCTTGTGCTCGAACGGGTCGAGCTCGAGTGGACTTGTTAGCGCTCGAGCGTGTGGTACTTCTTGGTGTAAGTTCTGGGAGGGAGAAATCTACGCTCGAGCGGCGGATGTACTTTATTCTTGTGCCTTGGTGCTCGAGCGGGCCTTTTTGCGCTCGAGCATACCTAGCTTTTGTCCTTGACGCTCGAGCGTTGTGTTCTCCGCTCGAGCGGGAGAGTCGTATATCAGTTGACAGCTAGGCCATTTTAAATCACTTTTTACATTTCCTTTCTCTCTCTTACTTTACCAAGACCGATTTTTGAGAGCTCCTCACTCTAAAACCTAACTTCTCTCTAGGGTTTGATCTAGTAGGAGTGTTTTCCTCACCTTGAGCCTTTGTAAAAAGTGTGTTGATCGTTGAGGGCTACATTTTGATCCGAGAAAGTTGGAGTTTGGAACACATCCGAGTTTTGCTCTTCTCCATTTGAGTTCTCCATTTGAGGTAGGGATTCTCCTTGTACTTTTTCAATACTCCGTCTATAAATAGACATGTGGTAGTTTTTTTGTATTGCATGAAAATGAAATCATGTTGGATTTGTTGAAAATCATGAGGTTGTACCTTGGGTTGGTTGTTGAAATTGGGTTTATTATCATTAGTTGTGGATTGGGCTAATTGGAGTGCTAATTAGCAAGTTGTTGTTGAAAGGAGAGGGAACCCTTATTTTTATTAGACCTAATGAATTAAAAGAGGGGTTTTGATCTTTGGGCAAACACTTATGTATTTTGGGTCTTAAATGAGGTCATGGTTGTGAATTGTAGTTGATTGAGCCTTTTTGGTCAATATTGAGAAAGAGGGAGGATAACCCTAATTTAAGGATTTTGACTTAAATTGCGTAATTAGTTTGGAATGGCTTTGGAAAGAATGTAATGGATTAAAATGAATCATAGTTCTATTATCCATGGATTTGGTTTTGTGAAAACAAAAAAAAAAAAAGGAATGAGATCGGTTTTGTGGAAACAAAAGGGGTGAAGTCAGTTTTGTGAAAGCAAAAGGAAGTGGAAATTCGTTTTGTGAAATGGGAAAGATATTTTCTGAAATAAGTATAAACATTGAAAAGTTGTATCTTGAGTGTTGAACACACACTTGTGGGGAATCGTAGCTTTAACTACTATTGTTAATGTTGTTGTTGGGTTTGTGGTCTCATAGTAATTGAGTCCTTAATAGATGTATTAAATATTTGCATCTAGAGGTTCTGTCCTTGGTCATCGGTGGAGGATGACATGGTGGTGTTGAATTGTCGTGTTTGCATTATACCATTGTTAATGGAACATCGTATGTGATGAATTGTTGAGATACATTATATATGTATGCTTGCTCGGGAAGAGGTAGTATGTGTTCATATACTTTACACATTGTTTGTATCTTGATGGTTTATGTAGATGTGTTATACATGTTGGTTGTGCCTTGTTGCATTTGGTTGGTGGTGTTATACCCTGCGCTAATAATCAGAGGTACCGTGACCTTCCAGCTAGCGCCTGGAGAACTGTCTGCGCTAATAATCGAAGGTACCATATCCCTCCAGCTAGCGCCTGGTAAACTGGCTTGTTGTAGTGAAAGGTGTATCTTTGGCTTACTACGCACATAGCTAGTAGAGCAAAGTGGGATTGTTGTTGTTTCGTTGTAACTGAAAATATCATGGATTTGATTGGTTACAGTTCGGAGGACCGAGTTACTCCATTGGTTGATTGTATACATGTTGGTGGGTTGTAAATTTATATTTTTACAAAGATATGCATGTATAGTTATGATTGTAATGGAAATGAACCAAAATGCCTTTTGTCTTTTGGTAACGTGAAGGAGACCGAACACTTTAGAAACATGTTTTGAAAAGGCACATCTATAGTATGTGTGGAAAATGGAAGAGAGTAGTGGGATTAGTGAATTTTATCCCTAAGGAATTGTTAATGTTATGAAAGATTGGGAATGGGGGTTAATGAAAAGAAAGGAGAATTGAATCACCTATGGCGTTGACTGAAATGATTGTTTTCAAGAAAAGTTCATACATATATGTATATTTTGTATAAACTAACACATTACTATTCCTGTATGAGATTGAGCATTCATGATCATAGCTATCTGTATGTTGTTATTGTTGAAGGACATGTTGAGATCCCTACTGGACTATATGTTCATCCCACGTTGTTGAATCTTTTCAGGTGTTTAGCAGGATGTACTACAAGATTTGGATCTTCTTATTTGTTGGCCACGGGGCCTCTTTGTTGTAGGCGGAACGCCATATATGTAAAAGGGTTGCACCCTTCATTTGATTAGTTAATATTGTAAGCCTGAGGGCAATTTATGTATTATACCCATGTAGTATTTACTTGCATACGAATGAGAGTAATATTATTCACTTCTACAAGTTGGATGTACGAGTTTATTTCCACATGTTATCTCTGAAATGGAATTAAGTAAATGAAATTGGTAATACTTCGAGTAATAAAAGTGGGGCGTGACAAGAAGGCTGCTATTAGCACATTCCTTTTTTCTTTAGACCCCCATATCTTTTATTTTTTTTAATTCTAATTTTGTCCAAATATGAAATTCTATTTTTACCCTCATCACTAACTTTTTAACCCTAATTTTCCATCACTTCTGGCGACCTTCACCAAAATAAATGAAACAGTGAAGAAAAAATAGAACTTCATATAGGGTCCACCTAACATCTGTTTACTTATCTGGACGTCGATCTTTGATGAAACGTCGACTGAATCGTTGTTGGTGATAATGATCGGAGTGGAGAGAGAGTGGAATAGATTAGGAGGTTGCGCAACAGGCACATGCAAAGTGACGAAGGCGTAGACTAGAGAGAAACGAAAGAGGAGGGAGAGAAGAAGAAGAAGAAGAAGAAGAAGAAGAAGAAGAAAGAAGAGAAAGAGAAAGGAGCAAGGAGCAAGGACGTGGGGGTCGCCAGAAGTGGGATCGTCAGAGCGGTGTTGTCAGCAGTGGAATGGAAAAGAAGAGTTGGGGGTCCAAATACAAGGATATATTTGGTATTAAGGTAGGTGTTCAAAGAGAAGATGAGAGGGTTTCAATTATGTGAGTGGGGGTTTGAAGAAGTGGAGGGGTCCAAAGTAAATAGGTAGCGGCATTTAGCAACACTCTAACAAAAAACATAGGTGTGGCTTTAAATGAATCCCAATAATTTTGGTTGAGCACCCTATTTCTTAGCACACATCAATTCAAAATTTGAATTTTTTTCTTTTTTTGTTCAACACCCCATTTAATCCCAACTTTACGAGAAATTCTATTTTTACACACTACATTGTCTCTGTGCACATCCTTTCTCACTCCACACACTTAGTAATTTGATTCTTAGGTATTTATCTCAGTTCACGCACCCTACATTCTAAATATACCCATTTAATAAAAAAATATGTGCACACCCTCATATTAGCCCACACAAATTCCCAAAATAGCCCTCTCTTCAACTTGCACATCCTACCATCCACTATGCATGGTCCAGCCACCCTATCATCGTATAGCCTCTCCATCTTCGATAGGCATTCTCTGGTTGCCTGTAGCCTCCATCTTCTCGTTACCTCGTAAGCTTCTTCTTCTTCACTCCTCACATACATATATAACTGTATCTATAAGCATAAACACCCACTTCATTCGTGTTCACTCATTATAGTACAGACCTACTCAGAATCAATGGCGTAGAGACTTCTCCGACCACCTCTCCACTAGCTGCGGTGGGAGAGGTCAGTTCGTCACCGAAGACTCTCACCTCCAGTCTATCAGCAACTCCAATCGAGGGTTTCGTCCCATGGAGGGACTAAATTTCACTATTTGGCCTCAATCTCGGCTTCATTTCAATCCTAGACCGCATTTCAATCCTTCACCGCCTTTCAATCATTCACCACTGCATTTCAGTTATCCACCGCCGCCGCCGCCTTTCAATCAAAATCAACCTTTTCGTCGGTCGCAACAGTTTCGTCCACAATCTCTGAAGCCTTTGGATTACTGGAATTGGGAGTTTGCGAAGCCAATGCCACCGCTTCACTGTGGTAATTTTGTTCCTGCTATATGCTGATGTAGTTTTATTATGTTTGAGCATGAAAAAACCTAAAAAGATGAAAATGGAGGAAGAAGGTAGGCAATGGAGTGTGTGAGAAAGAATGAAGGAAGAATGTATGCAATAAAATGTGAAAATGAGTAGAGGAAGAATGTAGCAATGAAGAGTGTGAAAAAGAGTGGAGTGTGTGAGAATGAGTGTGAATAAATGGACAGTGGATGTGCATAGAGAGCTTTTACAAGAAAAAGATGTGTACAGATATCTCTATTTTGGATGTTTAAGTGTGTAGATGGATGTCTATTTTGGTCATTTTATTTCAGGGTAAATTTGTAATAAAATTAAAGATCATTAAGTGTGTGCACAAAGATAATGTGGTGTGTGGAAATAGAATTTCCCTAACTTTACCCATCTCACCTAGTTACTGTTGGGACTGCCATCATTGCTAGAGCACCTTCGCCACCCCTCTCCACCTTTATCGCCACCAAAGCCACCTCCATTGCGTCTTTTCACCGTCGCCACCTCTACAACGTCATCACCTCTCCTCCCTCCACCACTTTATTTGCAGCTTATCATCGACCGTCGCCCCCGCTGCCTCTTCTTCTTCTCCTCATCCTCCTCCTCCCTAAACCCTAGATCTAGGGTTTTCAAAATTTTCAAATCTAAAACCCTAGATCTAGGGTTTAAGGGAGAGGGAGAAGATAATTCATAGAGAATGGGGGGTTGGCTTGGGGATTCACAGCGAGAGGGAGGTTGCGATGGCAGTAAAGAAAGTAAGGGCAATGATGAGAAGAAGTGAAGGAAAAGATGCTGGGAGGAGAAGATGGCAGTAGAGACAGCGGTGATGGAAGGAGTTGGAAGCGGTGACAGTGACGAGAAGAACATGTGGTGGTAACGAGAGGAGTAGGTTGTTGCGAAGGTGGTAGCAATGATGGAAAGGAGGTGATGGCAGCAGTGGCAAAGAAAAAAGAAGCGGCGACAGGCAAATCAAGGAAGATGAGAGGTGGCGAGTGGCTAGAGAGAATGCTTTGGTGCTGTCGCCGAAGGGTGGAGGTAGTAGTTGGAGTTGAGAGGGGTTAGGGTTAGGGTTAGGTTTTCAAATAAGGTTTATTTTAGTAATTTATTTTAAGGGTGGAATGGTATTAAATAATAAAAAAACACATGAAACCAATATTTTGTGGTGCATTTAGAAGCACCAAAAAAACAGGTAATGAGTTGTCAAAATTGAAAATTGATAAGACTCAAAGGCCTGTTTGATTGTCCGGATTGAATATAAGAGTTTGAGCATGATATGTAATACCTAAAGATAAAGATGAGATATAATATGTTATAGGAAATGAGATGGATTATATATACTGTGGAATTACCTCTATTATGTTTGGTTAAGTTATGATATATGATGGGATAAGATGAGAGTAATTATTTTTGACGTTTGGATGAAAGATTTCCTATATCCTACAGTGGAGAATAAACAATATCATGGAGGGTTGGTATTGCATATCTCCCTTTTGCATCATATACTATCTGGACTCTTCATATCCGGAGCAATTAAACACGGAGATATAAGGAAACAAGAAAACATGTGGGACGCACCTCATATTATATCTGGTCCTATCCTTATATATGCTCCTTATATATGGTAAATAAACAAGGCCAAATAGTAACTTGGACAAAAAAAATGATACTATGAGTCTATTATTCTTTCATATCATTACCACCTTCACATTTGCCGCTACCAACCACTGTTGTTGCCATCAATCACTTTTATCGACCAGCCGACAACGATTTAGCAGTAGATCTAGACAAGAATCCATTCAACTCTTCAAAATTGAATGGCCAAAATCGATCTACTACAGAATGGACTATTTCGATGGTTCGCTCAGACAGATGTAGATGTATTTTTTCTAATCTGCTTAAGTTCAGATGAATGGTGAAACCCGATCCATGAGCATCCATTGTTTGGTAGAGATGTGATGATAAACTTTTAGTCAAAAACCATGATTGTCAATGCATTGATAATTGTGCTTTTTTTTATTTATTAGTTAATTTATTTTTATTTTTTTTGGTTAGCATCTTAGAAAATAATGCTATACTTTATGCTTTTTGTGTTAAAAAATAGCTTTTATTAACTAGTTATTATAGTCATTTATGAAATATGAAATTTGGAATTATATTTATTATAAGAAATGAAGAATAAAAAAATATTGGACCCGAAACAACTTGCATGTTTGTTTGTGACAACCCTTTTTTCTTCACCTCGACAACCGACCCGTTAAGCCAGTGTAATAACCGAAATTTCCCCTCATCTTTCAAATTTTGGTAGAAGTTATGATCGATGAGAAAAGTTGATGGCCATAATCATTTTTTTCTTACATAGCTTCAGACAGGCCCTTATATTACGATGGGCAATGCTAGAGACCTCTAATTTAGAGGCTCTAAGCAGACCTCTAATGAGGTGGAAAAGGTAAAAAAAAAAAAAAAAAAAAAAAAAAAAAAAAAAACAGCACTGATGTGGCAGTGAGTGGAACCCACTGCCACATCACTAGTGGTACCTCTAATTAGAGGTCCCAAGCATTTTTCTGTTACGATGGACCACTTTTTACTAAATTATCTCCTAACCTACAGTTCTCCGAGAGGCATGAAAACATCAGCATCATCATCCACACTGAGATCTAAATGAAAAGGCATTACCTTGTTCAGCTCAGTTGAAACATCGTTCCTGACCAGATCTTCGGCCGTGGCATTTGAATTCATAGTTTTGAGAGTCCGCACAAGAATTCAATCTTGGATTAAAGCTATTTCAAGTCGATCCATATATGAAAACATGTCATACATCTCAAAATGTCCTGATTTGAATCGGTATCCACTTCAAGACATTTACTTTTTTTTGTCCTTATGATGAGTTGAGAAGAATACCCTTTTTCAAGATATTGCAATCTCACAACACAAAGAACACACAAGTGCCAGCACAAAGAAACCACAACGACCACAATAAAACACAGCAACCTAAGCTGATCTATCTTTATTTTCAGTTTTTATTTTTCTAATATTTATCCTTGGGCTAATTTGTTGTTCATTTTATGAGAAAATGAGATTTTAGGACTATCACACACCATTATTTTCAGAGCATTACTGATGACTTTCAATTTTTTTTCTCAAGAATTATCTGGGAGAATTACAGAATCATGCAAAACAAAGACCAAATGGAGTTCACCCGTCCTTGCATAGAAGTTTTTAATTTGGTGGCGAAAAAGAAAGAAATAGAAAACAAAAATTACTTTTATGAAAGTTAAGAAAGTTGATAGGGTGCTTCAGCTTGACTGTCGAATTTCAGCATCAGAAAAAATGCATCAAATATACTCAATGAACCATGAGCAAAACAAGAAATATAACCTTTCTTGTATGTTTCCCACATGAAGTTACTTATCTGAGAGCCTATTTCTCTCCATGGAGTTTGTGAGGGGTGGGAGTGTTGAAGATTGAGTAGAAATTGGAATCACAAAACATATACTAATCCCCAATATCAACACCATTGACAAATCAAATATAGTTGCATTACACAAACAAAAAGGAACGGGGTTTAAAAGACCACTCAAATAAATGAAATGCAACGTTTATAATCAACAGGAACAGGTAGCAAATCAACAATTTAAATTCTGCCAAATTTGTTTAAAGGCAACCTTTACAGATGTTAAGATTGTGGACGGAAAAACAAAGCCCAGTAAAACATGTCAAAATTGTACCAAACTGTTGGTACATTTTTGAATTCAAGCAAACCTTTTGCAGCACTTTAAGAGATCATATAGCAACTAATAAATTTTTGTTACAGCTAATCATAAGCTTGTTATAACAACTAATAAAATAAACACATTTTTTGCCTGATGCATCAAGGAGCTAGTTGTGCTGAAAATATTACACAACTGTGCTGAAAAGTAAAATAATGAAAGAAACTTTAAAATCTCTCCAAGGCCTAGTAGAAGTCCGGTTTTTCCTGATGAACAATAATACAAATCAAGTGCTAGTCATAAGAGATTACACTTACACTACATTAACTTTTCTTTCATCAAATCGCAAACAAGTCATATGAAGATGGATAATTTGGAGCCAAATGTAGGAAGCAAGGCCTGGAAATATCTACTATCTAATATGAAGACTACCAAGAATGGTTCAACAACTTGCAAAAGTGGTATTAATGAAACTTTCTGTTGATGAATGGGAATATACCCGGTTTCCATATAATAGAGTTCAGCATAACAGAGTGAATCCATACTATTTTGGAAGCGTGTCCAGTGTAAGGCAATCACTAACAAAAAGAAATGTTTTTGAATAAACAAGTAAAGATGAGTTAATGGAACAGCAACTATTCACAAAATATAATGTTCAATCAACTGAAAATCATGTCCTACATTGCTGGTATTAGCAAGAACATACCAAAACAATACAAGATTAGAAAGTTGATTGTAGAGGAACCCAAAAAAAAAAAGGCACTGAAGAGTTAACTATGAAAGTATAAAGTTAAAAAAAAAAATGAAGCTGCTTTGACTGCATAAGACAGCATGTTTTTGATATTGCATTAAACCTTACCAAATAACACAGAGATAGAGAGAGAGAGAGAGTTTCTAATTTTGCAAATAAATGTATCCAGTATACAAAATACATGTCAGAGGATATTTGATCTCCAGGATGAATGCTGGAGGGAAATATAAGAATGATTGGCAAGTGAAACTCAACCCTAACAGTAACATCCAAGAAGGCAAGAACCTTACAAGCAAATAAACAAGCTTATGCTATCTTCTGTGTAAGTAAAAAATTCAAAACTGTTGAAGAACAGTAGCAAATCTATATTAAAAAAAAATAATTGAACAAAAGATCCCTTATCTGCTAAGAGGTTCTAGCTGAATTTCCATTCTTTCAGATTGAGATGATTCTTTTTCTGCAAATGCCCTACTTGGGCTCAAGAGATCAATATCCTCATCCTCACTATTACCCAACACCCAATTGCTGCTTCCAGCAGTTCTATCCCTCCTATGCTTTTTTTCCCGATATTCCAAATACATTACTGTCAAAGCACCAATCAAGAACCAAGCTATCAAAGCCCATTCGAGCCCATGAACATTTTCGCCACGATATCTATCACCTAAATGCTTCATTCCACTAATAAGAGCTGCGATCCCAACAACAATGGCACATCTGCCAACAATAACATGAATATACTCCCAAATAAGCCTTTTTGAGGAAGCCTGCTCCCCATGAGCTGTCCTTTTAGGTCTCATGTATGCATTCACTGGTTGTATACAAGCCAAACAAATAGCAGCCATTCCAAACTTAACATGTACTGAGTCGAAATGTAGACCCTGAAGCTCAGCAACAGCAAAAAGAAAGCCAAGCATGACAATTGCTAATCCAGAATATTGCAAGTAAACATGAAGCTGGAACCATCCGTCACCCTTAACATGTTTTAAGTACCTAGCTGCCAATATTCCACCTGGAAGCAAAATTCCCCAAGCAAGAAACATCATGAATCCATGTACAGCCAATACAGGGCGTAAATCCTCCTCTGCCTCTGCAGAACCACGCATAAGAAGGACCCGAACTGGCCTACTGCTAGTTACAAAATGCATATTTCTCTCATTTAAATTGTCTCCAGACCATTGAGAACCCATGGCCCAGACCATTTTCAGAGGGGTTGTAGGATCAATAATATTCTTACACTCTGGCCTGTCACTCCCAGTGCATGATGGATTCAAGGGACGGGTGAACTCCAAAGTGATCATGCCATTTTCTGACTTACATCTTACATATGTCAAGTTCTCATTTGTTGGATGTATTTTTGAGGCATCCTTTCCATCAATCCAATAGGTATTAACCCCCCCTTTGCCTTCATCATCAACCCAACCCACATAAGCAAAGCTATTTATCATCCCACTACCAAACGCTATTGCAAGATAACGACTTTTTTTCTCACCCCGAGCTGCAAAAGATATTGAATTTTTTGACAGTGTCCAAAATAAAGTAACTTGCTGATCATCTAAAACAACACTGTTGTTATACATATCTGACAAACCCCCATCAACCACTTGAACTTTCCAACCCATTTTCTGTGTAAACACTGACTGATAGTAAACTTGATCTGGGGTGTTTCGGTCTGGTGCCCAAACTAATTCTGTAGGACTAGCTTGGACTCCTTCAGCTTTTGGCCCCCCTGCATAAACAGTTTCAGACATATTTCTTAGAGTTGCATTCCCACCAAGCGGATCAGAAGTAACATAAAATGCTACATCATGACCAGCTTGTATTGAGAACTTCACACGAACCCCCCTTTCTACCCTCAAAACAGGAGCCTCTTTCTTATTAATGTAAATAACTTTCAAAGGATTTGGGGGATTCGGATAATGTAAAGCAGGGCCTGTGGTAACAACGAGTGGTGCATTTCCATCTGCAGTGACGAGATCTTGATCCTCCTTATCTTCGGCATCCAGTGGTCCCAAGCAATCATTCACGTGCTCAGAAACATTAAGCATCAAATGCCCATAAGTCCCACCATGATTTTTGGGAAGATAATAAGGAAAGATACTATCAGGCAGCTTTATCAAACCCATAGCCCAAATCACAATCATGTTATCCACATGATTAACCGACAAATCATACTTCTTATCAGCATCCGACTTCAATGGCCTCTGATACCGGATAAATGACACCCCATCTTTCCTATGCCCATAAACCAACCTCGTGTTGTTTACCGAATCAGCACTATCTGACCCCCCTTCATACAACGTGTCGGGACACACACCCTGAACTTTGCCATTCTCATCTCTAGTGCATTCACTATACTTGGTAATGTAAAAATCATCAGCAAATGGCATACCATCCTCCTTAAACCCAGTCACCGTCACATCAGCACCGAGCATAAACTTGGGTGATGAATTGGGTACTGCCCATCCAAAGGCCATGTAATCCTGATACCCAGTAGCAGCCTCCAAGCCAATATCAATTACTCCCTCATCCACCTTCAATGTCCACCTAATCCTATAATTTGGTAACAAAGTCTTACAATTCTCAAACATTGTGGGCTGCTCATCAACCCAAACACTCGAATTGTCTCCGCCAACACCCGGTGAAGGTGAAGGCAAAGGCGACGGGGCAGAATTCTCCGACCCATTTCTCAAATTTTTCAATACAACATGTCCAAAGTCCGATGCCGTGGGTACGTCCCAAACGGCAACGACTGTGACATTAACCCAACTCACATTCTTCATCAAATTGACAACAAAGCTATCATTTCTATAAGTTTGGTTAAGTTTCATATCAGATATGACAAACCCAGTAGTTAAATTAGAGAAATCATCACCGATCGCACCCCAAAAGTGCACATCAGAGCCTTGAAGCATATCAAATTGAGAAACCCTAAAAGAACAATCATCAATCAACTCAAAGTGGCCTCTGAGTTGGTGTTGAAGCATTATGAATTCAGATTGGAAATTGAGCAAAGAAGTGGTGTTGGACTTGGGACAAGTCGGATCTGAAGAACAGAATTGAATCGAATGAAAGAGGAAAAACCCTAGGAAGAGTATGACAGCTCTTGCCATGGGGCGATGATGGAGATCCGAATTCACTGATCAGGGTCGTGGACTATTGAATCCGTAAATGGTTTTTTAGAGAGAGAGAAGAGTGTGGTAGAGAGAGAAAGTACCTGATGATCGCTTCTGAGATCGCCGGTGGCGGAGGAGGAAGAGTGTGCGTGGGAGGGAGAGAGAGAGAGAGAGAGAGAGAGAGAGAGTGGGGTGACTCGGAAAAAGCGAGTCTGGAACTCGTAGTCGTCGTCGTGGTTTCGTAGGTCCGTGGAAAGAGAGCGCTTTGTAGGTAATGGTTTTGGTGGGCCATCCCAAGAATTGAGGAATGGGAATTTTGGGGGGTGACTTTTCTAGTGCATTTCCCACTCCCCCCAACTTGGTTCTCAAATTACATTACAATAATATGGAATAACACGAGGGATTGTTTGAAATGTTAGGTTATATATTCTAATTTTTTTATCAAAAAATGTGAGATGTGCGTTGTGATTAAAGTGATATGATAGAAAGATGATATGATCTAAATAAAATAATTGTGACTCAAATAAAATAATATGTTAAAATAGTATTTGATAGTTTAACACATGCCAAACAAAATACTATCATTAAAACTTAATTTAGGTTTTATTTGGAGGTGTACTATATAAGTATACTTTTTTATTTTTTTATTTTTTTTGAGTCACGTCACCTCTTTATTTTTCTACATATCATTTTGTAAAAAGTTAAAAGTGCATTTATTTAAATCATCCAGTTTTGTGGCCTCGTTTGGGAAATAAGTTGGAACTAATTTAACCCATTAAAAAATAAAATAAGTTAAAAAATTAATAAGAGAAAATGTTAACCATAATCATTTTACATTTTCTATCACAAAAAATTACAAAAAAAAAAATCAAAAGTTCTTTCCAAAAAAACCTTTTTTAGCTAAGTTAAAATAGCAAAATAAATAAATAAATAAATAAAACTAAAAAAATTAGGCTAAAAAAATTCTTCCCAAACAAAGGTTAAATAACTCATTATGGACCGGTCTCAAAAAATTATTTATACTTAAAAGATTTTGAAACTGAGATTTTAGAGGGAGTACACATTTAACCTCCAAGTATTAAGCACAAGGTCAACCTTGAGGTTAATACTATACAAAATTAATAACTAGCAAATTTTGTTTTCAAAAAGATAAATTACTAAATTAATTCTTGGGTACTTCCGCAACATTATATTATTTATGTAGTGATTTAAATTAATAACTGGTAGAAAATTATGTATGTAACATATAGTGACTTATCTTTATTAGGTAATTGAGAGATAAGGAATGACTCACTTTTGCGACGGTTTTATTTACCGTCGCTAATACTTCCGCATTTCCGACCCCTCCGCTTGGTTTCATTACCGACGGGTCAGTACCGTCGCTAAAGGCTATTATTTGCGACAGGTGCAGTTACCGTTGCAAAAAACCGTTTTTTGCGACGGGGGGCGCGGCGTCGCTAAAACTCCGTGTTTTTTGCTATGTTTTCTTGTAGTGTAACATATAGTGACTTATCTTTATTAGGTAATTGAGAGATAAGGAATGACTCACTTAGTGTAGGTTGTAACTTTTTATTGATCGAGAGCATTATATAACCAATGCCACATGCTACTAGCAGACTATATAATAAATTTTCAAATTACACTGATCACTATTAAGGTTTGAAGAACATACGGTAAGTATTACAATTTTAGAATAATTATATATTTTCTTAAAGTGTTTGAATTATAAATTTAAAGTAAAGATTAAATTGGGAATTAGTTATTACACTCTAATAGAATATTCTCTAGTGCACTTCCCACTTGGGGCCAACTCGGTTATTTATTACACTACTATAATACTATACAAAATTAATAACTTTTACAAAAAATAAGAAAAAAAAATTAAGACAAAGTGCACTACCCCTCTTAATATTTAAATAACATATAAGAAGTCTTATAATTTTAGAATAATTATATATTCTCTAATGTTGTGTGTTTGCATAATAGATTTGAATAGAGATTTGAAAAGAAATATATATATATATATAATAAAAATTAAAAATTATATTTCGTTCACATTCCTCTTATATTTACCTTTCTTTTAACAAATTTCTACCTAAATTCATAATCTAAGCACAACCTTATGGTTGTAATTCATATAATATTTAGCCTCATTCTCATCAATAATTTGTTAATTATATGGATGGAAAAATGACATTGTCATCCTTTTTTATACTAATATATATTATTTATTTATTCTTGTGATGCATGTGCAATTAAAGTAAGTAAAAATAAAAATAAATGATAAATAAATTAAGGGTAAATTACACTTACATCTCTTAAGATTTGGATTTAATACATATCACCTCCTGACGTTTGGGAAATTACACTAACCTCCTATTATTGTAATTATTTAGACAGAATAAACACATTGAACTCATGCACCCTTTTTTTTCTTGTTTTGCTTTACTTTCTCTTTTTTTTTTCCTTTGCTTTGCTTTACTTTTTTTTTTTCAATGTAATTTTATCTATTTTTCTACTAAGAGTTGTTACTTTTTATATAAGTAAAGAGGTTTGTGAAATGAGATTATTAACCACATGGGTGGGAATGTAATTTTCAAAATGTCGGGGGTGGGATATAATTGGACTGAACCTTAAGGGGTGTTTGTGTAATGTACCCATAAATTAATATCAAAATATGTACATTGCTTAAGTGGTAAGAAATTTCTTATTCGGACCTAAGGTCTTGGTTTGGAACGTGCACTTCTATATATACCTTTTTTTAAATAGAGAAATCCACACGCCATGTGGCATGAAGAGAAGTAAATGTTTAAAGATACTAAAAGTCCAGTCTTTGCTTTATATAACAGTATAAATATAGATTAATTTTTTTAATCTTACGAAAACGAAAATTTGTGTAATTATGTGAAAACTATAAGAGACTTGTGATACTATTGAAGTGGGTCATGTTTTAAATTTTAATATCATTGACAATTCAGCAAACTTTGCTTTTATAAAATTTGTTAATTGTATAATATTTTTCATCATGTTATTGTTAATAAAGAAATACTATACAAATTAACAAAATTTATAATTTTTTTATTCACTAGAGCAATGTGTATTGCATTATTAAAGTAGATCGTGTTTCAAATTCAAAATTTTCATTATTATATAATACATCATTTAATTAAAAAATTTATAAAATTTATTTGTATGATATTTTCATTATTATTATATTTGTTTACAGCAATGATTTATTTACACAAATTTTTCACTGAATCCTCTCAATTTTTTACCGGTAAGAATCTTATTCGAAGAAACTCCGAACAAAAAATTAGCATGAATAAATCATTAACGATTTGTTTATGGGACATCTACTACATTTCCACTTGGCCGTTATGTTTGTTTATTCGCATGTGACAACCCAACACACTACTAATAAAAATAATAATAATGTAAAAAGAAAGATAAAATCAAAACGTATTTTTTACATATCCTACAATATATATTTTTTTCATCATCTTAAAATTATAACAGTCAACACTTGTATATTTTATTCTCAAGTTGCTATGTGATTTTTCCTTAAATCTAACATTAATGTTGTGTTTGGTTGAAGGATTTGGGGAGAGATTTGAAAAAAAAAAAAAGTGTGTAAAACTAAGTGAAATTAATGTAGGTATGTTTTATTCATATTTTACCTAACTTTTCTCTTTCCTTTTCCAAATCCCTCCTCAAATCCTCCAACCAAACACAACGTAAATTTGTTGATAAAAAATAACATATGCCCGTCACATAAATAATTTTTTTTAAGACATATATGTCATTTTACTGCATGTTTCTCTCTATTGTATGAAATTTTCTAAATACAACCCTTAAATATCTTTCTACACCTATTTATAAAAAAAATTGAGTGTATTGAGAAGGTGAGGAGGTGTATTTTAAAGCTCTCCTAATGTTTTTATTTTATTTTCATACTATATCTTTTGCCACCCTTTCCTCCATTTCCACTACCCACTACTCCCTCACCACAATCTCCAACCATTGCCATCGCTATTGTACGGGGAGGAAATAATTCTCCTCGTATAATCCTGTTGACCAAGTCCACGCTCCTCCGTACGACGTCGCTTTGTCACCTGAAAATACAAACGTGAGCTAGCCGGCGGGTGTGTGCCGGAAACCTCTCCGATGCCTAAGTCAGAAAACTTGACAAATAGACAAGGCTCTAAGTTTTCAGAAAGATTGTGTTCAATTACCTCCTCCAAGGTGTTGCTTGTGAGCTTTTATAAGTTTCATATGGCACAATCCTAGTAGGACTTGTATTTCTCCATACAGAGTCCTCCTAGGATTCAATCTCTTAAGGATAATGCTTATCCTTTTACACCCTCCCCCACTGCTCAAACCAAGTGGGATGGTTTTCTTTACGGCCGAACTTCCTTTACATATGTACCTGAAAATTAACACTGTTATTCAAAGAATTAGACAAAACACAACAATTAGAAGCCGCATTACCTAGATCCCCCAAATCAGTGCGATCTCTGGTTATCAATTTAAGAATAGAAAGAACACAAATTAACTAAGCAAAAACCTTACAAAGGTCAAGGAACAAATTGGGGGAGGCTGGAAATCACAAATAGTAAAGTTGGGAATAAACTTCAAAAAGATAATGTTAATTATAAAATGATAATGATTCATTCCTTAATTTTGTTGTCCAATTTCAAATTAGGGAATGTTCAAAAAATTTCAATTGTTTGAAAATAAATTATTTTAGTAATTTTTTGACTTTTTATAAAAATATATGCAAAAAAATAAAAAGAGTGATGTGACAACTTATAATAACTTTTTAAATTTTTAACTAAAATAGTTACTCTCCAAACAAGACCTAAATCTCACAAAAAACTTTTTAACCCATCTTGTTTGAAAATTTACTATTTTAATTGAATTTTAATTTGTTATAAAAAAATATAAAAAATAACATAACAATTTATAATATATTTTTAAATATTTTAGTCAAATGTCAAACAATTATTCATAAACTTGCGTCCATTCCATTAACCCTATCGTCAACAATTCTAAGTCACTACCATCAATGTTGGTGGGTGCCACATTTTTCATCCACCATTACTGCCGTGGATTACTATCATCACAGTTTTCAATGAACAACGTCAAATTTGGCCGTCGTTGACTCACAATTTCTCTTCACGGTGTTTGGAGAAGTTGGTAAAAAATTAACTTTTGACTCTTCACCAAGCTATTTAGCTTTTTGAAAAGTGATTTGAAAAGTTAATAAAAAATTAATTTTTTTTTTTTAGTTTAATATTTATTTATGGTATCAAATCAAATTAAAATGACCAAAATACTCTTACCTAACGTAAGAAATTTAGTTTTTTATTTTTTTATCATAGATCTTAATTTGTAATTTTACATTTATATTTTTTGCCCTTTTCAAACTAATTTTGTTACGTTTTTAGCCACTTACATTTTTTAAAAATGGTAAAAAAAACGTGACTTTTTATGAAAGTTGTCAAAATGGCACTCAATGATACCTCACATGCTTGTCGATGCTCGTTTGTTTATTGCCTTTATACGGTACCTACCTTGTTTGCTGTCGTAAGAGCTTCCTCTGCTCTTTTCATAGCCCTCTTGCGTACATTAATACTCCTAGGCAGTCTTCCCCAGTATCATGATACCTAAAAGCTTTTTATGTGAGTTTGACCTCATTCACTTCCCTTTGCTAGATCCTAGTTCGTCCATCTTCTTTATGTTTTGAAAAGGATTTGACTTCTGTTATGTTTGGGATCTAAAGCTTTTTATGTGAGTTTGACCTCATTCACTTCCCTTTGCTAGATCCTAGTTCGTCCATCTTCTTTATGTTTTGAAAAGGATTTGACTTCTGTTATGTTTGGGATCTAATTTGGACGAATACTTAGATTAGTGAACCTATTTTAAACTTTGATAATTTAAATAGTTTATTTTTTAAAAGAAGTTAATAATTATAGATTTAAATAATATTTCTTTTAAAAAATTGGATGGCAAATATAATTTAAAAAATAATTGTTAATTTTTTAAAAACAAATGTAATTCAAATATATAACCGCTAAAGTCTAATCATCTTGATTTTTTACATTAATATTTTTCTCAACAAATACTGAAGACTAGGGGTGCAACTCGGGCGAGTTCGAGCGGGTTGGGAGGTTGTTCGAGCCCAACCCAAGTTATGCTGAGACCTGCCCAAGCTCGCCCAAGCCCGAATTGTAACCCGAGATTGTCTGCCCAAGTCCGACCCGAGTTAAACCCGAATTGCCCGAGTTGCCCGAATTGTAAATGAATTTCAATTTTTTTTTTTGCAACTACATTATTAAATTATTAAAATTTGACTCTATTTACAATTTTTTTTAATAGAAAATTATTAGTACCATCAAAACAAATAATTTATATAATGTAAGAACGATGCCACAATAGTAATCCTTACAATTTATGAGTAAAAATAAAAAGAAAAAAGTAAGATTTTATGTTATTTGTATATATAATATATATTCAATATGATTTAATAATATAAATTACTTTAATTTCATGTAATGGCCAATAATTTATATGTATATTTAATATTTTTATATATCTATATATGTATAATTCGGGTTTCGGGTTGCTCGAGTTGTTCAACGTCTTTGCCCAAGCCCGCCCAAATTTAATTCGGGCTTCCAAATTTTTGCCCAAGCCCGTACCGAATTTGAAAATATTTTGTCCAAGCCCTAAAAAAATTCGGGCTGGGCTCGGGTTGCTTGGGTTGAGCCCGCCCAAGTTACACCCCTACTAAAAGACTGAATGGTTTGAATTACCAAGATTAAACTTACAATGTGTCCACTAAACCTAAACACTCTTAATCCAAACCCTATATATAGACAATAAATTGGAGGCTTTGTCAATGTTCTAGTCGAATATCATGGGCCAAGTGTTTTATTACTGCTCTCAAGCTCAGTTGTTACAACAAAAAGGTGTATATTTATGGATAGGGTTGTAAATGTTAATGTTGCCTATTTTCATTTGAGTTTTCTTCTTCAACTACGTGCTCTACAACCCTTTCTTAGATATGTAAGCATTTCATCTTTATAAGCTAGTCCTTTTTTGATCCTTAGGGATTCGCCGAGGCCTTTAACCCTCACAGTCCAACTTTCCTCTCAAATCTTCCAATCAAACACAATATAAAAGTCAACTATTGTTTCTTCAAAAAACTTCATATTATTCCATCTTCTCACAATTTTTTTTTCTCTCCCCACTCATTTATCTTTTTCTCTTTATTATTTTTTTCATCTTTCTTTTCTTTTCTCTCTAAGTGAAACCAATCACCAACATTATTTTATATTAATCATTTTCATATAAAATCTTTATAAAATGCTATAGTTCTTATTCTTATGTATACTGTGGGTGTTGATTTTCGACCACACAACCAAAGGAAAAACTCAGCTGGAGAGTATTGATAGAATAGATTAAACCCAACAACCTATAACAAGAAGATGAGAATTCCCGCAGTGGTTCATCCACCAGAGACACTCCGACGATCAAGTCAGTAATCAATATCTCTCAAAGATAGCAAATTGTGCTTAAACTCACAAGAAAGAATTTCACAAATAAAAGCATAAAAGCATCACAAATCAAATCATACCTTAGACCCACGAGGGTGCCTTACTTTTACAATGATTAGTGTTCAACTTTCCTTAGAAGTCTCACTCCATGGGACTCTATCTTTTACAAGGATAATATTTATCACAGCTCACACTATTCAAATTAAGATAAACTCCCTCAAGAGTTCTATCTTTATCCAAATAGGTAGCTTGATGTTATCTAGGACTCTAGTCCTCTATCCAAATATCTCTGATTTCGGTATCTCCGCAGAATACCTCGATAGTGCCCTAAACATCTTAGCAAACATAAACTTCTCACGTGGCACCTCGGCTGACACATCAGCGTCACCTTAGCCACGTGGCGTCATCTCAAAATACTTCCCCACAACTGCCCCCTAGATTCTATTACCTTGGCAACTTGAAGTGATGGAACCTACATTGTCCCATCTTCTAACATGCTAGAGATACTCTTTCGACTGAGATCATAACTCGCCAACGTATCGAAACAAGGACTCAAATGTCCACTCGTCAAGAATCAAGAATCAAGAACCAAGAACCAAGAACCATCAACCATCATGTTCTATCTCATTCAAGTCCAATATCTCGATAGAGATCACACTATTAGCAGAGATCATGATTCACAAGTTTAAGAACATCAAGACCCTAGTATCAACTCATCAAAAACCAATAACAAACAAGTTCTGTCCCATCTAAATTCAACATCTCAACCGAGATTAACATCTCAACCGAGATCAACATGTCATCAGCTCGATGGTTCGTATCTGTCACACGTCACTCTATCACATCAAAGCTGCCCACGCCGCCTAACAGGCTCGTCATCCAAGGCAGTTACATAATGTTTTGCCACCTTTTCATTTTTGGACAAAACTTCCTTTACTCTCTCTCTAGAAGTCTCCAATGCCATTCATTCGAAGCTTTTCCTATTACAACTCTTGCCACCACTTCCGGTGTGTACTCAGAAATTTCGTTCTGATCAGAGCGTTGTCTAACTCCGACGAATCCCATTTCAGCATTTACTTCCTCGGCTCCACTTGGTAAGTCCTTGATTTCTTTTATTTTAACTTCAGTTCTCCACTATTTTCAAATATATTCCTTCTGTGGATTGTTACACATCACACACGGTATCTGTATCTGCATCTACATTGCCATCTTGTATTCATATTCGAATCCTAATGTTCTACATGCCTTCACTTGCTTTGACTCAAATTTTGTCCTTTATGTTTTTGAGCCCATTTTCACATTTTCTGTATTTGACACACATCTTCTGGCACATTGTCACCGAATTCTATCAATTTTGTTCATACCCTGAATTTGTCAATGCTCTATTTCTCTCATATTCTTGAATCTTTGATCATTGTTTCATGTTTTTGAGACTTGTTTCTTCTATCTGTTCTTGCTTGTTAGTAGATTACTGCCTCTGAATCTTGTATATTTGCATAGACTTAGGTTTGGGATTTGCTAGAATCCATACTTAGGAAAACTGAAACAAATTTTCCCCCCTAAACCTTCCTCAGAACCTTGAAACTGATAACCCAGTAATCCTTAGGGTTTCGCCGAGGTCTTTAACCCTCACAGTCCAACCTTCCTTGCCAAAATCGCCCTAGCCGAGGTCATGAGGATATTGAAATGGAGGGTAGACTTCCCCCAATAAACTAGAATACTTCTGTTAGGAATTCTCCATTCTAGCCGACGTTCATCTAAGGTTGGCTGGGGAGGAAGATCACGTGATGCCTGGAGAGATATGTATGCTTTTTCCTATAGTATCTATCATCGAGGATGGAGTCAGATTCCATCTTGACATCTTGTTTTGCTTCGGGCTGAGGTGCCTTCTTTTGTATCTGAGCAAGTTGTCTTTTTGAATGCAAGTCCTCTTTTTGACCAAGTGTTGAATGCTTGTCTATGTCTTTACTGTCTTGTATGATTTCATACTTAGAATATTTTTGTACTTCTCCCAAGTATACTTTAACTGTGTAATCACTTCAGGTTAGAACACATCTGACATGTACCACCTCGGATCCACTTCATCTCGGGTGCACCCTTAGTTAGTCACCTCAGACCAACTTACCTCAGAGTTCACCTTTTACTGTGATCTCGGCCAATGAGCACTTTATAAAAATTCTTTGAATAATATTCAACAAGTATTGCTTCTTTACTTGTACTTGCTGTCTTTTATCAAGACTTCAACCTTTCAACATTTCATGTTTGACGACCTAGTTGGTGATCTCGGGTAACCAACAACTTGAGTGCCCCCTCATTTGGATATATCAGCAGACTCCAACTTGTAAATTTTTTCAAAAATTTCAACAAGTGTCAAGCCAATTCCTGCTTCCTTCATTTGGACACCTCGACTGACTCTAACTTGTAAATTTCAACAAGTGTCAAGCCTATTCCTTATTCCTGCTTCCTGCCCCCTAATGTGAACATAAGTGGTTCACATTAAGCATGCAACTTCAATTTTTCCGAAGTCTAATTCAAACAAATCTTAGCTGAGGTTTTCTACCTGGGTGTCTCTGTTAATCTAACTAGATCAAACTTAGTTTAACTCTGTCGTTATGGAAAGTCTAAGTTATTCGTCATGTTTCATTCAAAAATATCGCCAACTTAGTTCAACTCTATCACAGGCAAGTTAAGTTCAACTCTACCATATGGTAAGTCTAAGTTATTTGTCATGTTTTATTCGGAAGCATCACCAACTTAGTTTAACTCTACCATAGGCAAGTTGAGTTTAACTCTACCATATGGTAAGTCGAAGTTATTCGTCATGTTTCATTTAGAAATATCACCAACTTAGTTCAACTTTACCATATGGTAAGTCTAAGTTATTTGTTATGTTTTATTCGGAAACATCGCCAACTTAGTTCAACTCTACCATATGGCAAGTGTTAATTCAACTTTACCATATGGCAAGTCTAAGTTATTCGTCATGTTTCGTTTGGAAACATCGCCAACTTAGTTCAACTCTACCATATGACAAGTCTAAGTTATTCGTCACGTTTCATTCGAAAATATAACCAACTTAGTTCAACTCTACCATATGGCAAGTCTAAGTTATTCGTCATGTTTCATTCAGAAACATTGCCAACTTAGTTCTACTCTACCATATGGCCAGTGTTAATTCAACTCTACCATATAGCAAGTCTAAGTTATTTGTATGTTTTATGCTGGAACATTGCAAACTTAGTTCAACTCTACCAGCATGGCAAGTCTAAGTTATTCATCATATTTCATATTAAAACATCGCAAACTTAGTTCAACTCTACCATCTCGGCAAATCTAAGTTATTCGTCATGTTCGCTAGGGGAACATCGTCATAAGACTTTTCAGTCTTATCGCATAATCATGGATTTCAACAACATTTTCACATTTTTTTACATAGGCTTTGGCATCTTTTTGTATGTAGGGCCACTAGATCCCTACGATATAGCTTTGTGGGTAAGGGATCTGCCCCCTGCATGGCTTCCACATACTCCTTTGTAGACCTTGTATAAAAAGTCTTCAAACTGGGAAGGATGTACACATCGTAATAGAGGTCCAGTAAAAACCCTTCTATGTAGATGGCCATTTGCCAACAGGCAGAACCTGGCCGATTTCAGTCTGATCTTGTGTGCTTCCCTTTTGTCTTCTGGGATCTGGGATCTGCTCACTTAGATTGAGCTCTTCTCTTTTCAGACCGAGATCTTGTCTTCTGGAAACTGGGATCTGATTACTTAGGCTGAGCTTTTCTTTTCTCAAACTTAATCATCTAGGCCGAGATCTTGTCTTCTGGAATCTGGGATCTGCTCACTGAAGCTGAGCTCTTCTCTTCTTGGACCTAATCATCTTGGTTGAGGTCTTGTCTTTTGGAATCTTAGATCTGCTCACTCAGGCTGAGCTCTTGTCTTTTCGGACTTAATCATCTAGGCTGATATTTTGTCTTCTGGAATCTAGGATTTACTCACTTAGGCTGAGCTCTGCTCTTCTTGGACCTAATCATCTAGGCCGAGATCTTGTCTTTTAGAATTTGGGATCTGCTCACTTAGGCTGAGCTCGTCTTTTCTCAGATCTAATCATCTAGGTCGAGATCTTGTCTTCTGGAATCTAGGATCTGCTCACTGAGGCTGAGCTTTTGTCTTCTCGGACCTAATCATTTAGGCTAAGATCTTGTCTTTTGGAATTTGAGATTTGCTCACTCAAGTTTAGCTCTTCCCTTCTCGGACCTAATCATCTAGGCCGAGATCTTGTCTTCTGGAATTTGGGTTCTGCTCACTCAGGCTGAGCTCTTCTCTTCTCAGACTTAATCATCTGGGCTGAGATATTGTCTTTTGGAATTTGGAATCTACTCACTTAGGTTGAGCTCTTCTCTTCTCGAACCTAATCATCTAGGTCGAGATCTTGTCTTCTGAAATCTGAGATCTACTCACTCAGGTTGAGCTCTTGTCTTCTCGAACCTAATCATCTAGGCTGAGATCTTGTCTTCTAGAATCTGGGATTTACTCACTTAGGCTGAGCTCTTCTCTTCTCGGACCTAATCATCTAGATCGAGATCTTGTCTTCTAGAATCTAGGATCTGCTCACTCAGGCTGAGCTCTTGTCTTCTCGGACCTAATCATCTAGGCTGAGATCTTGTCTTTTGGAATCTGGGATCTGCTCACTCAAGATGAACTCTTCTCTTCTCGGACCTAATCATCTAGGCCGAGATCTTGTTTTATGGAATCTGGGATCTGCTCACTTTTCTTCTCTTCTCGAACCTAATCATCTAGGTCGAGATCTTGTCTTCTGGAATCTAGAATCTGCTCACCCAAGCTGAGCTCTTGTCTTCTCGGACCTAATCATCTAGGCCGAGATCTTGTCTTCTGGAATCTGGGATTTGCTTACTCAAGCTGAGCTCTTCTTTTTTCAGACCTAATCATCTAAGCCGAGATCTTGTCTTCTGGGCACTAGTTTTGGTTGCTAGTGCTGGCATGTCCTATAATGGGGATGTCGGTTGCATCATGTTGTTCTGCATCATGAGGTTGACCACTAGAGCTGTCAACTTATTTTCCATGTCTTTTAGTTTCCTCGTCTTTTCTCCGACATCTGTCCCTCTATACTTGAAGGTCACTTTCACGGTAGTACTCATCTTGGCTAGCCTTCACCTTTCTCGGCCTTTGGCGACATTATTCACCTCAGGATTCACTTGTTGCACTTTTCCGTTACGGTCCCCTCCTTCAGTGGTAGGATCCACATACTCATCCTCCTCACTGTGGATGTTGTCTCCAATCCTTACTTCTTGTCCGTTGTTGACCATCTATCCTTACTAAGTTCTTATAAACAGCGCCAAATTGTGATTGTTGATTTCCGACAACACAACCAAAGGGGGAAATCAGTTAGAGAGCATTGACAGAATTGATAAAGCCTAACAACTTATAACAAGAAGATGAGAATTCTCGCGGTGGTTCATCCACTCGGGAGCACTTTGACGATCAAGTCAGTAATCAATATCTCTCAAAGATAGCAAATTGTGCTTAAACTCAGAAGAAAGAACTTCACAAATAAAAGCATAAAAGCATCACAAATCAAATCATACCTTAGACCCGCGAGGGTGCCTTACTTTTATAATGATCAATGTCCAACTTCTCCTAGAAGTCTCACTTCATGGGACTCTACCATTTACAAGGATAATATTCATCACAACTCACACTATTCAGATTAAGATGAACTCCCTCAAGAGTTCCATCTCTATCTAAATAGGTAGCTTGATGTCATCTAGGACTCTAGTTTTCTATCCAAATATCTCAGATTTTGATATCCCTGCAGAATACATCAGCAATGCCCTAAACATCTCAGTAAGCATGATCTTCCCACGTGGCACCTCGGCTGACCCCTTGGTGTTACCTTAGCCACGTGGCATCATCTCAAAATACTTCTCCACATATACTTTTATTTTTCTTTTTTTATCGGCAAAGTTCAATGTGCATATTATAAATAAATAAAAAATTATGTATTGTGATAGAATCGATTACACATAAACTGAAATTTCACAATTTCTCTATTACATAGAAACTATAAAATTTCGTAATTTTGAAAAAATTGAGAAATTTCACAACTCTTTTGCATAAATTATAAAATGTTACACTTTATATGCAGCAATTGTGCAAATAATATTATAGAAAACTACTTATAAAACTTCTCATATTTGGAAAAATGAGAAATTCCACAAGTTCAAAAAATGATTTTTTTCCCCCCAATTTTTAACAATGAAAAATTTCATAGTTTTGTGAAATTTTACAAATTCAAAACCTAATAATTTTTCATTTAGAAAATAAAAAAAAAATTAAGTTTTATGAAATTCAGTTTCCAAAAATAAGAAATTTATACAATTTTTAGTTTTTTATTTACATATTTTCACATCCATTGGTTATGAATTGGAGGAAGTTTCTCAAAATTGAGAAATGTGCCAATTTTCACAAATTCAATTTTGGAACATAGAAATTTCTCACGAAAATTTCATAATTTGAGTAATTTCGCAATTCCAATCCATTTAAATATGGATTGGATCGGTTTAGGACCACGAATTCACATAATTAAATAACAAATATATATATATATATAACACTTTACCAATCCATTTAAATATGGATTGGATCGGTTTAGGACCACGAATTCACATAATTAAATAACAAATATATATATATATATAACACTTTACCAATCCATTTAAATATGGATTGGATCGGTTTAGGACCACGAATTCACATAATTAAATAACAAATATATATATATATATAACACTTTACCAATCCATTTAAATATGGATTGGATCGGTTTAGGACCACGAATTCACATAATTAAATAACAAATATATATATATATATAACACTTTACCAATCCATTTAAATATGGATTGGATCGGTTTAGGACCACGAATTCACATAATTAAATAACAAATATATATATATATATAACACTTTACCAATCCATTTAAATATGGATTGGATCGGTTTAGGACCACGAATTCACATAATTAAATAACAAATATATATATATATATAACACTTTACCAATCCATTTAAATATGGATTGGATCGGTTTAGGACCACGAATTCACATAATTAAATAACAAATATATATATATATATAACACTTTACCAATCCATTTAAATATGGATTGGATCGGTTTAGGACCACGAATTCACATAATTAAATAACAAATATATATATATATATAACACTTTAATTTCATAAAAATATAAACATAGCGCTATATTAGTTCCACAATAGCAACATCTATTTCTATAATAGCGACATATTGTTCTAGAATTTAAACAACTATAAGAAAACTGGCTTTACCCTAAGTATTTAAACCATTACAAATTAAAACTAAAAACTAACAAATAAAAGTAATAAAAGAAGATATTATACGGTTTTAGGTTTGAGTTTAGATTTTATATAAAATAAGAGAAGATACTATGGGGGATGATGTATAATAAAAATATATACTATTTGTATACGGTCCGGATCGGTTTCAATCCGGAACCGTGGGGTTTAATCCAGAACCAATCCGTGTACTACGGATTTTTAATTCTTCAATCCGGAACAGAACCGCGGATTTAAAAAACCAATCCAAACCTATCCGATTGGACTGGACTGGATCGGATTACGGATTTTACGGATTCTTTGCTCAGCCCTACCAAACAGCCCTTTCTACAAATAAGCCCATAAAAAAAAACCATAATAATTTATTTAAAATTAGTCCACACGGCCCATTAGAAATAAAATAAATAACTTGAAAAATAAATCCAAGCATAAACAACCCAAACTAAAACATTTCATTCATCCAAAAATAAAAAATAATTTGGCATACGAAATGAATAACCTTTGTAAAATCAATCCAATAACAAACAACCTGCTGCCAAAAAGATACATCAAAGTAAGCTAACTAAATAAATGCTAAATGAATAATCTGAAGCACTAGGAATAGAATCTGTCCAAATGAATTATTTGAAGCACTAACATAATAAATACTAAATGAATAATCTGAAGCACTGGGAATAAAATCTATCCAAAATATATCAAATGCAATAAGCAGTATTGCCAAAAAAAATTCACCTGCTGCCACCATCCACATTAAAACTAACAAAATAAGCTAACTACTTAGTTTGTCACCATCCATTTTCAGTCTATCATTATAGTAATCCATCAAAACATTCACAGGTATAGTTATCCCAATCACTATCCATGTGCAAAATATTTGTTCATAAAGTCAAGAAGAAGAGTACTGATCGATGTTAATTGTATAAAACCAAAAGTCAAGAAAGTCAGCTAACTTCCCATGAAACCAAAAAGATCAAAGCTTGCAAATCCAAAAAACATATAAGATGAGAACGTGTTGCAAATAGATTTTATTAATTAAGTAAGAAGTAAAAATTAAAGATATAAAATTGAGTAACTTTACCAAGCCATACTAGAGTGTGATAATATTTGGACTTGGGTTTGAGGTTGATGCCAATTCAGAAAGAGCTACAAGCAATAGAACAATTAATTCAAATTTAAAACAATGTTATGTTGTATTTAGTACAAAACATAAATATAAAAATAAATCAAAAAAGTTACCTACAGGGTCATATTGTTCAAGTTCCTCCACATCATCCATTGCCTTCTGAAGAGAAATAGGAACTGTGCTTTAAAGCCAATTTTGTGTACATATTAGAGCCTCCACCATCATTGGAGATAATGAACTACGAAATGGGTCTAGAATGCGTCCTCCTGTATCAAAGGCTAATTCAGAAGCTACTATAGAGATGGGTATTGCCAAGACATCACATGCAACTTGGGACAACACTCTATACTGGAAGAATTGACCTTCCACCATCTTAATATATCAAACTTTTCTTCATTGGAAGCTTCACACCTGTCTGCCAAGTACCTATCAACCTCAGATTTACACACACTAGAGCATTCCTTTTCCAAATAAATATTAAATTGAGAAGCAATTAATAGATGTGGATCATCAACCTTCATCGCTGATCCTTTCCACACATTAGACATTTCGATAATTACCGAATCATGCGAAGCATAATGCTCATATAAACGAGATAGACAATCCTTTACCCAACCTGTTATCTCATTCACCACTCTTTCAACAAGTAATTATGCAAAACAGAATTTCAGATACCTCAGTTTCTTTCTAGGATCAAGTAAAACAACAACATACACAAGTAAGTTGATTTTCTTCCCATTACCTCAATACTTTTCAAATTTTTCTTTCATGGTAAGGAAAATCCTATGCCCTTTTAATACTTTCCTCAACCTATCCCTCTCATTGTTGAAACTCCCTACAATGTCTCTAGCAATGGTAACACGAGATGGAATGTTAAACTTTGGTTGTAAAACAGCGCAAAATCTCTTAAACCCTCCACCTTCCACAAACGTAAAAGGTAATTCATCAAGCACTATCATCTCAGCAAGAGCTCTTCTTGCAGCTTCTACACTAACGCTCGTTGCCACAAGATTAACACCCTCGTCTCCATCTTTTTTGGACTGAAAAGATAAAGTTTGTTGTCCATTATTATCCACATCTCTGTGAGGATATTTTCGACAAAAAGCCAAGTGACTCAATAAGTTGCTTGTCCTATGCCCCTATGCCCCTTTGAATCAGCCAAATACTCCTTTTGACAATATTTACAAACAACCCTAGTTACCCCATCTTTAGACTTGATTTTATCAAAATGATCCCATGCTCTTGAAGGTTTTCTCCCAGTACCTTTTGCATGCACCTTAGGTGGTTTTGAAGGATTATCAATAGGGTCTTCTTGGATAGTAGAAGGGGGAATAACAGTAGCATCCTGGGCAGTAGGTTGATTTGGATGATCTATTATCTATTAGAAATTTTAAAAAAATAAATAAGTAAAGAACCTCGTGAAAGAATGCATGAACAATTTAAAAGCAATGATACAAAAACATGACAAACTTAAACAAAAATATAACAGCATTTAAAAAACAATACACATTTTGATTAAATTTTTTTTTTAAACCAATTCCTGAAAACTGAAAAAATAAAAAACAAAAAACTCAAAGACTATTTTTTGAAAACTCATAACCCAACAAATAAATATATTTGATTTGTCTAAACCAATTACAAAAAATAAATGAAGTTCAATGTAATCATAAGTTGTAGCTGAATGTATTTTTAACCAGAACTTGAACAAATGAGCAAAGATTCTACTTTCAATAACTTTAATTTGAATAAAGAACACATTAAACTAAACAATCAATATGAACCGAAACATTTTAAACCTTTAATATCTAACCATCTAAACAAAATTCAAGTCAACTTAAGTAATTAAATCTGTCTTTTCTATGAAGGAAAAATGATTTGCTAGTCTAGTGAGTAGATCGAAAATACAAAAAACAAAAAAGCAGCCTTTTACATCCGAAACAAGTTTTCTTCCCAAGTGGCCATGGTATTAGAAATAGTAGTGTTTAGATTAAGGGATTAGTAGCTTCAACTTCCAATATGGCAACATCCAATTACTTACAAACCAAAAATAAATAAATTGTTATTGGAAATTGAAAAATTTAGCACCATCATATTCAGTTCTCATGAAACAATAATCAAATACGTATATGATATCTATCATATTTTAGCACTAAAAAAAACCAAAATCTTGAGAAAAAAAATAATAATGAAAAAAAATTAGTACTAATCTATTTGAAAAATCTTCACAAAACTAAAATTATTAAAACAATAATGATCCATTAACAAAAAAAATACAAAATACAAAATTTTCATAAAATTGTACTTGGGGTTTGGTTGATCATTGAGTCAAGAACTTTGAGTCGTAAAATATGGCTGTCACCAGAGGAAGATCTTAGAGAGTCGGGAAAAACAACAAAGCTTCGTTTTGAAACTTCAAAACTTCGAAGTTACAGGGTTTTCTTTATCAATAGCCTTGAATCTGAGGCTCTCTCATGTTAGTATAAGTCCATGTTGCATTCTCTATGCAGGTGGCCGGCCGGCCACCTGCAAGTCCAAAAGGTGGCCGGCCATGTTCCTTGCAAGTGGCACTTTACAGCTGTATAGCTGTTGTTCCCCAGAAACATCTGTATCCGGGGGATATTTTGTGGGGGAAAGCCTTGGTCCTTTTCCCCCACCCTTTCCTTCCATGCTCCCCCTCCTTTTTGGTCCTTATAACCAGCTGCAAACATTGGTATTGGGGGTTAGAAAAAATCATCTTCAAGCTTGGTATACAAAATCCTCCTCCATCTCTCTCATTTCCTTGAAAACCTCCAAGTCCAACACCACCATTTCTTCTACACCATCAACCTCCACCCTTCCATCCTCCATTCCAGAAGTTTGAAGGTGTTCTCCAAGGCCTAAGGGTGCTACAAACTCAAGCCAAGAGTTGCTAAAGGCTTGTCTTCAAGGGTGAGTCTCATTTCCCTTGTTTTTGGTCCATTTCTTGTATCATTTGTAAGCCACACATGCTTGTTGATTTGAGCTCCGACCAAAACTGAAAAGGTCATTTTTTTGAGCTCATTTTCTTGTTTCATTAAAGGCTCAACCCTGTTTGAGCCCTCCATATTGCACTTGCTTCAATATCCCCCTTGAATGCCATTTTCTTGCATGCTTTGGCAGCCTATTATGCTTCGGTTTTTGGCCTTTTTACAATACTAAAAATAGTCTTATTTTGTCCCATTATTCATGTTTCATTAAGGGTCTTTGGCCGTTTGATGAATATTTTGTATACTTTATGTTATAGCCACTTTTGAGCCTCATTTTGCATTGCATTTCTAGCATGTTTGTATACTGTTTTGGGGTTTTTACAGTTCTGTAAATATGTATACTTTTGGTCCCTCTTCAATGTTGTAGAAGGGAATTTTTCAGTTTGGGCTTTGCATATACCACTTGCCTCTTTGGCCACCTTTTGGCCCTTTTTCTTGCATGGGAGTGCAGCCATACTTGT
Source organism: Camellia sinensis (assembly GCF_004153795.1). NCBI lineage: Eukaryota > Viridiplantae > Streptophyta > Magnoliopsida > Ericales > Theaceae > Camellia > Camellia sinensis. The sequence continues at coordinate 436,401 of NW_021025139.1, read as the reverse complement.
GTTTGTTTTTGGGGTTTTTACAGTTCAGGAAAACATCATATTTTGGGCCCCTCTTCAACTTTGTTGAAGGGCCCTAACCTGTTTGAGGACAGCAGCTGTGAGTTGCTTCTTAATCCCATGTTTAGGGCCATTTCTTGCATGCTAGTTTTGCACTGTTTTTGCTTGCTATTTGGCCATGTTTTGAACTGGAAAAATGCTTATCTTGTGATTGCCTTGCTTCTGTATTTTCATTGCATGTCCATATTGTGCATGTTTGGTATAGCTATAGGCCATTTCGGGTGCCAAAATTCATATTTTGGGACTATTCCATGCATCGGGTGTGCTTTCGCCTCGTTTCGGGGCTGTTTTCCCCCACATTTCAGTGCTTAAATTCCATTAGCATGTTTGCATATCATTTTCCATGCCATTGCATTGCGTATGCCATTGCCTCGGTTTGCGTGCCCGTGTGCACGCATTTCGAGGCACTTCATTTTCATCCACCGGCCTCTTATGTGAGTGTGGCTGAGGCTCTCTCATGTTAGTGCAAGCCCATATCATATTTCCATGTCATTTACATTGCGTATGCCATTGCCTCGGTTTGCGTGCCCGTGTGCACGCATTTCGAGGCATCTCATTTTCACAGCATAGTGTATACTAGGTTGTATCTTAGATTGCATTCATGCATTTTCTCGGTTTGCATGCTCGTGTGCACGCATTTCGAGACATCTCATTTTCACAGCATAGTGTATACTAGGTTGTATCTTAGATCGCATTCATGCATTTTCTCGGTTCGCGTGCTCGTATGCACGCATTTCAAGGCATCTCATTTCCATAGCATCGTGTATGTTAGGGTTGTATCTTAGTTGCATTTCATGCATATCGCATCGTGTTCGGGATAGGAGTTAGCCCGGGCACGGGAAACGAGGTATGTTCCGTACTCCGAGTGACGGAACGTATCTCTACATCAATAAAGGTTGAATTCTCTTACCTAAGTCTTGTATTTAGGATAGGGAAGCTCAATTGTACAAAACTCCTTCAATTCTTCAAGATCTCAAGCTAAATCAACAAGAACAATTCTCTCTCTCTCTAACTCTCTTCTTTGGTCGGTTGAGGCAACACAAAGGCTGATGAAATGTTGTTTTAATCAAATGCGTTAAGTGTAATAAGGCTCAAAAGGTTTGAGGCAGTGGGCCACTACAAGGCTAGTTTGGTAAATAAGTCCAACTTGGCCAATTAGCTTATTTTAATCTAATTTAATCATACCAAATCACTTTTTCAATGAATATACCATAAAATTACATAAATTATGTTGATCATAAAACACCAATCAATTTTGGATTCGGCCGCCGATAAGGCCTTCAACTTACAGTCTAAACATATAAGCATGAACAGATAATCATACAGTCAAACAGATAGAATGCAATTTAACTAACATATACTCAATCAATTCGGTTTCCAATTTCAGTCAGCCAGTTCCATAGTTTATTCAGTTCAATCATCAGTCATAATCAGTCTCGGTTAACTGTAATTAGCAGTTAATCAGTCATTAATCGGTAAACAGTATGAGGGTTGTTACAGCGTCCTCCTGTACTAAAGGCTGATTCAGAAGCTACAGTAGAGACGGGTATTGCCAAGACATCACTTACAACTTGGGACAATACTCTATACTTGGAAGAATTGACCTTCCACCATCCCAATATATCAAACTTTTCTTCATTGGAAGCTTCACACCTGTCTGTCAAGTACCTATCTGTACGAGCAAGAAATAATCTTCTCGTATAATCCTATTGATCAAGTCTACGCTCCTCCAAACGTCGTCGCTTTACTCCCTGAAAACACAAACGTGAGCTAGCCGGCAAATGTGTGCCGGATACCTCTCTGATGCCTAAGTCAGCAAAGTAGACAAATAGACAAAAGCTCTGTGTATTCAGGAATCAAAGTTAAGTTACCTCTTCATAGGTGATGTTATGAGCTTTTATAGGTTCCGTGTGGCACAATCCTAGTAGGACTCTTATTCCTCCATGCAGAGTCCTCTTAGGAATTACTCTCCTAAAAAATAATGCTTATCCTTCAACACCCCTCTCATTGCTTAAACCAAGTGAGATGGTCCTAGTTCGGTGGTATGTCCAAACGACCGAGCTAGCATTGCCATGGCACAATGACAATGTAATCAAGCTAACAATACTCATGTTACATTTATCCCGGCGCTTTATGTGTAACATGTACCTCGGCTCCGCCTGTAAACCGTGCTAACCATAGCATATTTGGACCGAGTTACTCTATAGCAAGGTCCTGAGTACAAGCCAAAAATACCTCGGCTCAAGATGGTTTGACCGAGCTGACCGTCACCGCGCTGACCGTGGTGACCGAGCTAACCACGCTCTTTCGGACCAGGCTATCTACAAGGTTCCTCTGGACCGGACTAATTACAAGGCCCTTTTACTGTGGCTCACAGAATGGCCCATTACCCAGCTCGACCCAATTTACATATAAATTACCCTCTCAATTGCCCCTTAATTCCATTTGCACAGCATGACAGGGATTACTTGTTACCAGCCGAGTGTAGACACCCCATTTTTGACCGACCTTGAGACACCGTGACACGAATCGAGTCCGAGCTGTAGCGAGGTCCCCCGCGGGCTTGTTACACCGAGCTAAAAAAAGCTTTAGCCTTCCAACCGAGCTAAAAAACTTTAGCCTTCCAAACGGGCTAAAAAACTTTAGCCTTCTAATCGAGCTAAATTCACACCGTGCTACCAATTTGTCCGGTCAAAACGTCTCTTCAATCCCTAACTGAATCAATTTCTATTCCAAGGACACGTGGCAGACTCTAATTAGCCCAAGGCAGTTATCACGCCGTCTTCGTACTCCACATTTTTTGAACAGTCCCGCCTTTTTGTCCTTCCCTCTACACAAAACAAACCCTTCGTTTTGAACCATACACTTCACTATTCATTTCCTTCTTTCTCTCTCTCTAAGCCTCCATATCTCCCCAACCTTGTATTTGCAGAGCTCGTGTTTGTTGCTGCTACTACCTTCATCTTCAGTGCCTTCACCTTGAACTGGTAAGTGGTTCAAATCTTCTTCCTTTCTGTTGATTTCGCACCTCTTTTGCAACACAAAGTATGTTTTATTTGTATGTTTTTCAAAGCACATTCCACTTTTGCTTCCATATTTCTGGGAAAAACCACGCAATAGAACCACTTTATTTTTCGAATAATCTGAAAAGTACTGTATTTGATCCAAAATCACACATCAACTGAACTAGGATACTGTTTGTATTAGATGCAAGCCTAGCCACACCTAACAACCGCACTAAAACTTCACGCCATACTTGCGGTTTCCATAGGTTAGGGACCTTTTGTTTCTTTTAACCGAGCTATCGAACCGTACTAGGTTTGCGCAATACCACGCTAGAAAGCCTCAACCACTGACCGAGCTAAAACTTAGGGCTAAACCAGCTCCCTTAGTTCAAACCGAACTAAGAATGCTGCCCTAAAGGCTCAACCGGGCTAAAGCCCCCCGCTTAAACGGAGCTAAGACTGGATAGCATCCCACGTAGCCGAGCTAGGACTTCATTTATCTTGCCTATGCTTCTTGTAGCACGGTCCCACGATCTGTGCGTAACACTTTTCTTTTTCACTTTGCAGACTTAGGTCGGCCAGGCACTCCCTTGAACGCTTCAGCCGAACTACTCCATATCATCTCAATACTGAGCTAACACTTGTCGATAATTTATATATAATTAATGGGAAAGTATAGGTTCTTAGTAAACTCACCAGGGGCCATGGCCGAGTTCCAAAGGGACTACCATATCCCTGATGATGTCCATCTTACCTTGGCTGACCTAGATACCATACCTTGGGGAAGCCCTGGCTTCGTTCCCTTCACCCTTCTTTCCATTGTAGAAACCGGACGAAGATTTCCTGTACAGCCCCTTCTTTGTGAGTTCCTCAAACAAACCAACCTCTACCTTACCCAACTTTCCACAAATTCATACCGCATAATAAATGGCATCGCTGAGCTAAACCGCCGGGCTGGCCTTAACATCGGTTTAGCCGAGCTCTTCCACCAATACTCCCTAGGATCGGTTGAAGATGGATGGGCCCACTATTTAAGAATAAGGTGCCGGCGTGAAAAGATAGTAAAGAACACTCCGGACAAAGATGTAAACGATGATGATTTCTTCTGGGTTTCTGGGAACTTCGAAGACCACAAAGCCCAGATCCCGAGCGACCGAATTAATTGGAATAAAGGAGTCGCCGGCATAATTACCTCTACCCAATTTCATATTCTTTCACTTACTTCGGTACTTACTTTTAACCATACTAACTGTTATCTCCTTCCTTCATGCAGATTTGAACTTTCTCAAGTCTCAGTATAGCTACCCCAACCTGAACATACTTTGCGCTATACTCCGATATCCAAACAGGAGCTGGGCCGAGCTACTAAATTTTGAGCCGACCTACCGATATAGTAGCCGCAGGAAGACCAGGGTGACCGATTTTCTCTTAGAGCCATCCTATCACGATCCAAACCTGCCCCTATGGGTTTAGCATCGTAACGGGCCAGTAATCCGAGATTATCGAAGACATGCTTAACAGTAATAACAGTAATATAGAGTATAGGGGCTGGCGGAAGCCAAAACAGTAATTAAAAGATGTCCAATGAGCTATGATAGTCTGTATGCAAAAAGACTTTTCATAACATATTCACATTCAGAAATAAAACAGTATATACATACATACATACATCATTTACAGGCGTTCAGGTTAGGGACCAAATCCCTACCATAATAGTATAGTACGGGTACACATGCCAGTCTATACAGTGTTACAAAACCAGATACAAAAAGGGAGAAAACTAAAACACCCCAAAAAGCCCTAGCATGAAGGACTTGGAACCTCGCAGTGAGGCATGGTGGTTGGTTTTGACAAAATGGGAGCTAATCCGACGCTCCTAACTCCGGTCCGATGCCTAAACACCTACATATGTATATAAACAGTAAGCTAAAGCCCAGTAAATAACATATGCGTAAAGAGGTTAAGAATGAATGTCCTTTCAGTATTGAAAACAGTCATTTATCAGTATAACAGTCATTCAGTTTGTGGCTCATAATTCATGCCATAACAGTCATTCAGAAACTATAATAGTCATATGTGGTACATCCAATAGCAAAACAGTACAGTAGGTCTTAACAGACCGAGCAGTCAATGATGGCCATCAGTAATGGTTCCAAACATGGGAACCGACAGAGATCTCTGTAACAGTAGCAGTAACAGTTCAGTAACAGTAAATTGCTATAGATGCCACGAATACAGTTCACAAATAGGACAAACATTCATTCAATAAACAGTGTCATTTCATAAAGCAGTATAGTCATTGTTCAGAAAATAATCTTAATTGAACATATCTTTACAACATTGTTACTGACAGAGTTCTGGGCTACAGATAAGCTAGTACGCGTCCTCGGATGCCAACCCCACACAGTTACAGAGTGAACAAACACTAAGCTACACAGTTGGGAAAATAATAACTTAATCCCTAAATTGCCTCAGTGTGGTTCTACATCAATATCCTCATTAAGATGCCTTAAACTAGGCCTAGGAATACTGAGGATGGAATAAGGATGCAAAGATGTACTTTAAAACACTTTTCAGAATTTTTAGAAAACAGGGGTCCCGCTCGAGCGTGGGTTTCTACGCTTAGCGGACATGCAGACAAAGGATCCCCGCTCGAGTGTCACTTTCCATGCTCGAACGGACTGCAAAACATGACAAAAGTACTGGATGCACGAAATTTACGCTCGATGGGCGCTCGATACCCGCTCGAGCGTGAGACACAAGTCCTCGCTCGAGCATGCATTTCCCTGCTCGAGCGGACTGTAAAATCATGCAAAGTACTGGATACACGCATTTCACGCTCGAGCGTCACTTTCCCCGCTTGAGCGGACTGCATGAATTCAGTAGGTACGCTCAAGCGTGGAATCCCCCGCTCGAGCGTGAGTCCAAAATCTGAAAATTCCAAATTTGAACCTCAAGCTCAAAACTCAATTTTAATGCACCAAAATCGGTCCTCTTGGGCTAATTTTCTGGAAAACACTTCAAAACCCATAATATTACATGTTTCAAAGGTCAATTTGAGAAATCAAAGCCCAAAGGTAGTTCAATTAAACACAAATTCAACAATAATTCATGAACATGATGAACATGCAACATGCATGAATTTAACCAACTTCAAAGCTTCCAATTCATGCTCCTAAGAGCCAATTCTTTCAAAACAAGATGAAATCATGGGCTATGGTCAAACGATGGACATGCAAGAAGCAATTCCCATGAAAACAACCTCAAAACTTCAAGATATGCACATGCATGCATGAATCAAGCTCCAATTCAACAATTTAATCCAATTCTTGACTCAACTCACTCAATTACCATGTACCATGCAAGAATCTACTAAATTTCATGATCAAGAAGGGAAATTCTCTACCTTATGTCTTAAGTTCAAGATGAAGAAGCTCAATATGCAATTCTCCTTCAAATTCTCCAAGCAATCTTTGATGAATTCTATTTTCTCCCAATTCCCTCTCTCTCTAGTCGGTTTTGCTCTAGGAAATGGGCTGAAGAAATGTTGTATCAACATGTATGAAGTGGAGAGGGGTTGCCAAGATAAATCCACTAGATGGCAATTTGGTGATTAAGGCAACTCTTGTAATTTACCATTATTAAATCTAATTTAATCACACCCAATCAAATTTCAATTAAATATAGTATAAAGTCACATAAATTCCAATTAGTATAAAACACCCATCAATTTCAGATTCGGCCGCCGATAAGGCCTTCAATTTGCAGTTTAAACATATTACATGAACAGATAGTTTAGCAGACAAACAGATAGACATGCATTTAAACTAATACACTCAATCAACTAACTCAAAATTTCAATCAATTCAATTACTTATCATGATCAGTCTCAGTTTAGCAGTAATCAGTGGTGTTATTAGTAAACAGTGGCGAGGGTTGTCACACATCCCCAGAACTCAATCCTTCCCTTCCACAAATCAACTTGATCCCATTGACTGCTGAGCAAGAGATGGCCAAGAAAAGAGCAGTAAGGGCCATTTTGACCGAAAGAAACTAGGCCGAGGTACCACCAGCCAGCCAACCTCAAGAGACTGTGGTAGCCCTGCCAACCGCACAGCCTTCTTCATCTCGGCCAAACAAGCGCGCCCAGACTTCCACGATCGAGCCACGTCTCCTTGATGAAGAGGACACCGTGCTTTCGCAATCCACACCGCCCAGGCCACAACCGGAGCGTTCTGAACGAGCTAGCTTTTCCAAGTGGATGGCTAAGGTTACCTACAAGAACCGCGCTATCATTGACTCCGACTCAGTGGTCGCGGAAAAAGACCATATGCTGGCCTTTAATCTGGCCAAGAGCGTCTGCCTTCCAGCCGATGTGGATCACCACGATCATCTTATCGAGCTGAAGGCCATTCGCTCGGCTTCCAAATCAATGGTGTTGGTAAGTTCTCATTTTCCTTCTCCAAATTTCAACATCTTTTCGCTCGGTTTATCTCAAAATTGTTTCTCTCCTTTTGCAGGCCTTGCAGAAGAACCACATTGCTCACAAGCGCGTGTTGGAGCATCAAAAAACCACAAGGGAGGCTATGGCAGAGGCCAATGCTAAAACGGCCGAGCTAAAGGAATCCCAACAAAAGATGGCCGAGCTACAGGCCGAAGTAGCTTGGCTTACCGGCCTGGTCAATTCAGCTGAAGCAGATAAGAAAAAGGCTGAAGAATGCAGAGATAGCCGAGCTAGAGAAGAAGGTTAAGGACGCGGAAGACCGCAGTTACAAGGAGGGGGAGGCCACTTACATCCAGCAATGTGAAGCTGCAAAAGATCTTTTTTTTTAAGTGTAGATAGACGGCGGCTGTGGCGTAGCTCGATCATAGCCTAGAGATTGAGGTCATCAACCCTCCTCCATATTTCATTCCAAGCTCTATGGCGGAGTATGCTGCCGCCATTCAGCAAAAAATTCTGGAAGAGGAGGACGAAGATGCTGTTCCAGAAGACAACACACAGCCCGGTCGCCAGTCTATCTCCCCAACTCCAGTGGTCTCCATCCCACCTTTGTCTGCTGTGTCTGACGCGGTGCCTCCAACCGAGCTGAACCAAGAGGGGCTTGCAACAACCAAGCTACCTCTAGGTGAAGATCGGGTTGTTTTGGACACCGACCTAGATGATCTTTTCTCCTTATTTTTCTTTTTTGTCTAGCAAAAGAATTTGTAACCGGGCTAAGGCCCTATCTTTTGTACTTTGGCTTTGCATTATCAATGAAATCATCTTTTGTTTTCCTCAACTGTCTGTTCGGTTTACTTCTATGATACAATCTGAATGAAGTAAATTCTCTGGCTGAGATATTTATCCTGGTCTTAACTTTACAATCTAACTGGCCATACCTGCCAACCTCTTCAGCCTAGATCCTTATCTCGGCTGAAGAGCAATAAGTGTTGGTTTTTCCAGCCAACCTCTTCAGCCTAGATTCTTATCTCGGTTGAAGAACAATAAGTGTTGGTTTTTCCAGCCAACTTCTGTAGCCTAAATCCTTATCTCGGCTGAAGAACAATAATTGTTTGTTTTTCTAGCCAACCTCTTCAGCCTAGATTCTTATCTCTGTTGAAGAACAATAAGTGTTGATTTTTCCAGCCAACCTCTTCAGCCTAGATCCTAATCTTACCTGAAGAGAGCTCAAAGTTGGTTTTTCCTGCCAACCTAGAGTAAAGTGTTTGGTTATTCCGACCAAACGCCCTGCAGCCTGGATCCTTATCCTGGGCTTAGGAGAAGTGTTGGTTTTTCTAACCAACCTCTAAGTTGGTTATTCCTGCCAACCTAGAGTAAAGTATTTGGTTATTCCTGCCAAACGTCCTGCAGCCTGGATCCTTATCCTGGGCTTAGGAGGGGTGTTGGTAATTCCAGCCAACCTCTAAGTTGGTTGTTCCTGCCAACCTAGAGTAAAGTGTTTGGTTATTCCTGCCAAACGTCCTGTAGCCTGGATCCTTATCCTGGGCTTAGGAGGAGTGTTGGTTTTTCCAGCCAACCTCTACGTTGGTTATTCCTGCCAACCTAGAGTAAAGTGTTTGGTTTTTTCGGCCAAACGTCCTGCAGCCTGGATCCTTATCCTGGGCTTAGGAGAAGTGTTTGTTGGTTTTTCCAGCCAACCTCTTCAGCCTAGATCTTAATCCTAGCTAAAGAGAGCGCAAAGTTGGTTATTCCGGCCAACTCTGCTTTTGTTGCCCCTAGCTCACTAAAATAACTTTTACAGAATAAAACAATTATTGTAACAACCCTCATACTGTTTACCGATTAATGACTGATTGATTACCGATAACCATTGATTACCGTTAAATTGAATTGATTATGACTGATAATTGGACTGGCAAAAGTACTGAACTGACTGACTGAAATTGGAAACCGAATTGATTGAGTATATGCTAGTTAAATTGCATTCTATCTGTTTGACTGTATGAATATCTGTTCATGCTTATATGTTTAAACTGCTAATTGAAGTCCTTATCGGCGGCCGAATTAGAAACTGATTGATGTTCCACGACCATCGTAATTAATGTGATTTTATGGTATATTTATCTGAAAATTGATTAGGTGTGATTAAATTAGATTAAAATGAGTTAATTGCAATAGTTGCCTTATTTACCTTATTGCCATTGTTAGTGGGCCCTTATTATAACATGTTAGAGCCTTGGTATGCTTGAATCAAACATTTTGCTCAGCTCCTTTCTTGCTTTTGCCGACTAGAGGGAGAGAGTTAAGGGAGAGAGTTAGATTTCACCTCTTTTGGCTTGGTTTTGCTTGGAAATTGAAGAAATTGTTAAGGAGATTGCATATTTGAGCTCCCTTCTTGAACTACAAGACTAAAGGTAGCTCCATTGTCTTCTTGTTCATGTTTTGAGTTGATTGTTGCATGGTCCATGTTAGATTGTAGAGCTAAGTCATGATTTGGGTCATTAATGGTGAATTGAAGCTCATTTCATGCATGCATGTTTGAATTAATGAGTTTTGAGTTGAATTCATGGTATAATGGTGCATGCATGTTCATAATTTTGTCATACTCCATGAGTTCATCTTGTTTTTGAAGGCTTGAGCTCTTTTGAAACAGCATTAAAGCTTTGAAAATGATTTAAGATCATGCATGTCATGTTTGAAGATTGTTCTTGAAAATGATTTGAAATTGGTTTGAAATTGGGTACCCTTGGGCTTTGATTTCTCAAATTGGAGCATTGAACCATGATATTCTATATGTTTACAAGTGTTTTCTGGAAACTCAGCCCAAGAGGATCGGTTTTGATGCATTCAAACTTGAGTTTGAGCTTGGAGGTGCAATATGGGTTTTCCAGATTTCGCACTTCCGCTCGAGCGGGGGAAGTGCCGCTCGAGCGTGGAATCCGAGCA
>NW_021025139.1:367763-425464 GCF_004153795.1 Camellia sinensis | reverse complement strand
CATCTAACTGTCCTCTACAACGTTATGACACCACCATTCAGTGTCTTCACCAACGGTCTGACACGACCATCCAGTGTCTCCTATCCTTTTTTATTTTTATGTATTTTCTTGTTTTGTTCCTCTCTTCAAACTCAAGTTGGTTAGTTTCTATCCTCCTTGAGTTTGCGGGGGGCTGTTAGAATTTACCATCACCTACCACCACTACCACCTCACCTACTCCACTAAACCTAACCCACTACACCACTACCACCATCCACTACACCTACATCTATATAAGGAACCATTTGTAATAGACAGAATAACACATAACATTACATCAATCAATAATAATACATACAATTTATTCTCTCTCTTTCTCTATACATTATTTCTTACATTAACCCTCCTCCGTATTTCATTCCAAGCTCTATGGCGGAGTATGCTGCCGCCATTTAGCAAAAAATTCTGGAAGAGGAGGACGAAGATGCTGTTCCAGAAGATAACACACAGCCCGGTCACCAGTCTATCTCCCCAACTCCAGTGGTCTCCATCCCACCTTTGCCTACTGTGTCTGACGCGGTGCCTCCAACCGAGCTGAACCAAGAGGTGCTTACAACAACCGAGCTACCTCTGGGTGAAGATTGGGTTGTTTTGGACGCCGACCTAGATGATCTTTTCTCCTGATTTTTCTTTTTTGTCTAGCAAAAGAATTTGTAACTGGGCTAAGGCCCCATCTTTTGTACTTTGGCTTTGCATTATCAATGAAATCATCTTTTGTTTTCCTTAACTGTTTGTTCGGTTTACTTCTATGATACAATCTGAATGAAGTAAATTCTCTGGCCGAGATATTTATCTTGGTCTTAACTTTACAATCTAACTGGCCATACCTGCCAACCTCTTCAGTCTAGATCCATATCTCGGCTGAAGAGCAATAAGTGTTGGTTTTTCCAGCCAACCTCTTCAGCCTAGATTCTTATCTCGGTTGAAGAACAATAAGTGTTAGTTTTTCCAGCCAACTTCTGTAGCCTAGATCCTTATCTCGGCTGAAGAACAATAAGTGTTAGTTTTTCCAGCCAACCTCTTCAGCCTAGATTCTTATCTCTGTTGAAGAACAATAAGTGTTGATTTTCCAGCCAACCTCTTCAGCCTAGATCCTAATCTTACCTGAAGAAAGCTCAAAGTTGGTTTTTCCTGCCAACCTAGAGTAAAGTGTTTGGTTATTCCGACCAAACGCCCTGCAGCCTGGATCCTTATCCTGGGCTTAGGAGAAGTGTTGGTTTTTCCAACCAACCTCTAAGTTGGTTATTCCTGCCAACCTAGAGTAAAGTATTTGGTTATTCCTGCCAAATGTCCTGCAGCCTGGATCCTTATCCTGGGCTTAGGAGGGGTGTTGGTTATTCCAGCCAACCTCTAAGTTGGTTGTTCCTGCCAACCTAGAGTAAAGTGTTTGGTTATTCCTGCCAAACGTCCTGTATCCTGGATCCTTATCCTAGGCTTAGGAGGAGTGTTGGTTTTTCTAGCCAACCTCTAAGTTGGTTATTCCTGCCAACCTAGAGTAAAGTGTTTGGTTTTTCCGGCCAAACGTCCTGCAGCCTGGATCCTTATCCTGGGCTTAGGAGAAGTGTTTGTTATTCCAGCCAACCTCTAAGTTGTTACTGTTAAGCAGGCCTTTGGTAATCTCGGATTACTGGCCGGTTACGGTGCTAAACCCATAGGGCCGGGTTTGGGTCGTGACAATTATGCTGAAAAGAAAACTACTTCTTTTATTGAGGAAAAGAAAAATTACGAGTATGTCTAAAGAGAAAGCTAAAAGTAGAATAGTTTGAGGTTGACAGTGTTCCATGGCTTGGGAATGGCTTTGCTGTTCTCGTCTTCCAAGTGGTATGCCCATTTTCCTACTAACCCAACCACTTTGTAAGGTCCTTCCCAATTGGGCCCTAACTTGCCGTCTCCGGGTACTAGGGTGTTTCCCATTACTTTGCGCAGTACCCAATTTCCAATTTTGAATTGCCTTGGATATACTGTCTTGTTGTATTTTCGGGACAACTCTTGCTGGTATGAGGTGATGTGAACCAATGCTTTTTCTCTTCTTTCTTCGGCAAGGTCGAGTTCCAAGGCTATGGCTTCTCCATTTAAGTCTAGGTCAAAATTTTTGCTTCTGATGGTGGGGAGGCCAATTTCCAGTGGGATTACTGCCTCCATGCCATAGGCTAAGGAGAATGGTGTTTCTCCGGTTGATCGTCAAGGTGTGGTACGGTAAGCCCATAAAACATGAGGAAGCTCGTCAGCCCACTTTCCTTTTGCTTTCTCTAACCTTTTCTTCAATCTATCCAAGACAACTTTGTTTGATGCTTTTGCCTGGCCATTTGCTTGGGGGTATGCCGGTGTAAAGTTATAGAATTCAATCTTGTACTCCTCACAAAAGTCTCTAAAAATTTTGTCGTCGAACTGAGTGCCGTTGTCTGATATTAGCGCCTTGGATATGCCGAACCGAGTGATTATATTCTGCCAAACGAACTTCTTCACATCTCTCTCCTTTATTGATGCTAGTGCTTCTGCTTCCACCCACTTTGTGAAGTAGTCTGTTGCTGCAGGGAAGAACTTTCTGTTGCCGGGTGCTGTTGGAAGTGGTCCTACTATGTCCAAGCCCCACATTGCGAAGGGCCATGGGCTAGTTAAAGGTAGAAGCTCTCTGGCTGGTTGATGTATTTGGTGTGCGAACTTCTGACATTTCTCGTACTTCTTGACATACTTCTCCGAATCTGCTTGCATGTAAGGCCACCAATATCCCTGCGAGATTGCTCTGTAAGCCAATGATCTCCCCCCTTGGTGGCTTCTGCATACGCCTTCATGAATCTTGAACAGCAATGCTTCGATCTTGCTGGGATGGACACACTTTAGGTATCCTGTGAAGGATTTCTTGTACAAGGCCATTGATGGGGAGAGCCAAAATCGCTGTGATTTTGCTCTTATCTTGTTGGCCTCCTTCTTTTCTTCTAGTAAAATGCCGTCTTTTAGGAACACTATGATGGGATCCATTCATGAAGGGCCTAGTTCGGCGTAACATATTTCTTCTACTTCAGGTTCTTTAATGCTTGGTCTAGGTAGGAAGTCGATCAGTAGTGGATGTGGGATGGATGTATTTGCCATTGAAGCAAAGCCTGCTAGTTCATCTGTTCTACTATTTTCTTCTCTGCTAATCTGCTCTATCCGCATTACTTCGAACTTCATAATCTCTTTTCTGACTAATTCTTGGTACGTAGCCATCCTTTCATCCTTTGCTTCGTAGTCACCTGAAATTTGGTTTACCACCAGTTGTGAGTCACTGTAAACCATTAGCTCGGTGGCCTTCATGTAGAGTGCTGATTTTAGTCCTGCCAGAAGCGCTTCATACTCTGCTTCGTTGTTTGATGCTGGGAAGCCAAGGTTAACTGCCTGTTCCACTACTAGGCCATCTGGTGAGATGAGGACTATGCCGAGTCCTGCTCCGTGCTTGTTTGATGCTCCATCCATAAAGAGCTTCCACATCTCTCCAATGAATAGCTTCTAGCAGGTAAAGGGATCGGATGATGCCTTGGGGTCCTGAGTGTTGCTGGTGTTTTCTTCAAAGTCCACACTTACTGTTTGCCCCTCGCTATTTGATTGTACCAAGTCTAGAGCCAAAATCGCTGTGACTTTGCTCTTATCTTGTTGGCCTCCTTCTTTTCTTCTGGTAAAATGCCGTCTTTTAGGAACACTATGATGGGATCCATTCATGAAGGGCCTAGTTCGGCGTAACATATTTCTTCTACTTCAGGTTCTTTAATGCTTGGTCTAGGTAGGAAGTCGATCAGTAGTGGATGTGGGATGGATGTATTTGCCATTGAAGCAAAGCCTGCTAGTTCGTCTATTCTGCTATTTTCTTCTCTGCCAATCTGCTCTATCCGCATTACTTCGAACTTCATAATCTCTTTTCTGACTAATTCTTGGTACGTAGCCATCCTTTCATCCTTTGCTTCGTAGTCACCTGAAATTTGGTTTACCACCAGTTATGAGTCACTGTAAACCATTAGCTCGGTGGCCTTCATGTAGAGTGCTGATTTTAGTCCTGCCAAAAGCGCTCCATACTCCGCTTCGTTGTTTGATGATGGGAAGCCAAGGTTAACTGCCTGTTCCACCACTAGGCCATCTGGTGAGATGAGGACTATGCCGAGTCCTGCTCCGTGCTTGTTGGATACTCCATCTACAAAGAGCTTCCATATCTCTCCAATGAATAGCTTCTAGCAGGTAGAGGGATCGGATGATGCCTTGGGGTCCTGAGTGTTGCTGGTGTTTTCTTCAAAGTCCACACTTACTGTTTGCCCCTCACTATCTGATTGTACCAAGTTTTTATTTGTTGATGGGTCTTTTCTTGGTGCAGCATGGTTTGTTTCTCCCTCCCTTTGTTCACTCTGGTTTGTCCTGAGATGTGGCTAGGTATCCTGTATTAGGGGTTGCGCTATTCCGGCGCCACTTTCCATCCCTATTCGGTTGTACCCGTTAAGTCAACTGGGCAGACATGATGACTTCCTGGTGTGAATTCTGCAACAAAGTTTGCCAAAGCTTGGGCTTTTATCGCGGTTCTGGGTTGAAACTTGATGTCAAACTGTCCCAACTCTACTGCCCACTTCAAGATTTATCCAGAAAAGTTCGCCCTCTCAAACAAAGCTTTTAATGGAAAAGCTGTGAGGACGATTATGGTGTGGGCGTGAAAGTAGTGTGACAACTTCCTTGAGGCCATCATCAAGGCCAAGGCCAGTTTTTCCAATGGTAAGTACCTGGTTTCTGAGCCCAGCAATGTCTTGCTGACATAAAAGATGGGCAGATGTTGGATTCCTTCCGCTCGGACCAACACTGCGCTAATTGCGTGCTGTGAGACTGCCAGGTACAAAAATAGTTCTTCTCCAGGTATTGGGTTCACTAACAGTGGTGGAAAAGACATGTATTCTTTAAAACTTTCCTGGGCACGGTCGCATTCTTCATCCCACTCAAACTTGGCCTTTAATGCTTGAAAAAATGGCCAACATCTTTCTGACGACCGACTTATGAACTGGTTTAGCGCGGCTGCCATACCGGTGAGATACTGTACTTCTTTTACTGAGTTGGGCCTCTCTAGATCCTGGATTGCTTTGATCTGAGAAGGGTCTGCCTCTATATCTCGGTTGGTTACCAGGAAGCCTAAGAATTTGTCTGATCCTACGCCGAACGCACACTTAGATGCATTAAGGCACGACTTGTGTTTCTTTAGGATCTGAAACATCTCACCTAGGTTCCTGAGATAGTTATTCTCATCCTTGCTTTTGACTACCATATCGTCGATATAAGCCTCCATTATTCTACCTAACAATGGTTCGAACATCTTGGTGATCATCCGCTGGAATGTTGCCCCTGCGTTCTTTAGGCCAAAGGGCATGACCTTGTAACAATACAAACCTCTTGGCGTTGTAAAAGATGTAACCTCCTGGTCTGGTTCATACATAGCGATCTGATGATAACCTCTGTATGCATCAAGAAAGCTAAGTCGGTTGTGTCCTGTTGTGAGGTCTACCAGTTGGTTTATCCGTGGTAGGGGAAAGCTATCTTTTGGGCACACCTTGTTGACTGTTTTGTAGTCCACGCAGACACGCCATTTTCCATTCTTCTTTGGCACCACTACTATATTGGATATCCACTTGGGATAGTGCACTTCTCTGATAGCTCTTGCTTCTAGAAGGTTTCCCACTTCTTTCGCCACTATCGCGACGTGGTGGAGTGCTGATCTGCGAGTGCGCTGTATGATTGGTCTTGCAGTTGGGTGGACGTTCAATTGGTGACAGATGAAGTTTGGGTCAATGCCAGGCATCTCATTCGGCGTCCAGGCAAACACTTCGATGTTAGAGGTCAAGAATTCCATGACCTCTATTCTCTCAGTGCTGGACATAGATGAGCTAAGCAAAAAGAACTTTTCCGGGTCCTTTTCATCTATTCTTACCTGTACCAAGTCTTCCACTGCCTTCTGTTCAGCGGCGTTGCCAACATCCGCAAACAATTCATTGCTTTCAGGTTTTTCCACCATCTGAACAAACTTTTTGGCAGCTCGACTGCCATTTACTGTGACGAAGCACTGCTTGGACATAATTTGGTCTCCAAAGATCTCTTCAATTACTCCGGCTTCGTTGGAAAATCGCATTACTTGATGGTAGGTTGACGCTACCGATCGCATGGCATGCAACTATGTCTTTCCCAATATTATGTTGTAAGTGGAAAGGACTTTCAATACCCAGAATTCCACTTGTTTCGTCATGCTTCCTGCTCTGATTGGGAGGATTATTTTGCCAACTGGCCACTCTGGCATTGAGTTGAATCCGATCAGGGGAGATACGACAGGTGCCAAGTCTTTGTTCTCCAGTTTCAACTGTTTGAAGGTTTCGTAATACATTATCTCACATGAGCTCCCTTGGTCAATCAAAATTCGCTTGACGTCGTAATCCTTGACACAAAGAGTGATGACCAGTGCATCATTGTGAGGGCAATATATCCTTGCCAAGTCTTTGTCTAAAAAAGACATGACGTTCGTGGCCTCTGTTTTTCCTTTTTTAATGGTAGGTTGCGCACTTAATACCTCCCTTAAGTGCTCAGCCTTCTTGATCATTCCCCTGAGCTCACTTACTCGCTCAGGTTCGAATACCCCATGTATTACATTTATCACACCTTGAGATGGGGCGTAGATCGGCATTTCGTCTTGGTGATCGTGGTTTTGGGGGGCTGGCTGCGTCCCTCCTTCAATGTACTGGTCCAGATACCCAACTACCACTAACTCTTCCAGATGCTGTCTCAATGGCGTGCAATTTTTGGTGCGGTGCCCTTTTTCCTTATAGAAGGTGCACCGAGATCTTTCGTCATAGTCCTTTTGCGCTTCCCCTAGTTTAGTTGGCCATCGGACGAAAGGTTCGTCACGTATCTCGCTGAGAATCCGATAGATCGGTTTTTTAAACACCGTGGTAATGGCAGTGCGGACTCTCAACCACCTTTTATCGTGGTCCTCTCCGTTGTCCCGCTTGCCTCGCCCGTTTCTGCTTGGACGTTCTATCGTGTTGATTTTTGCTGAAGTCTTTTTATCTGGTATTGCGGCTGTACCAGACTTTGTTTTAGCATGGGCGCCATCCTCCTCCACCCAAATGTGCTGGTGTACCCTCTCCATTAAGGCTTCCATTGTGAGGGGGGGCGTCATGGTAATTGAGTCCCTCAGCCTGTTTCCGAATGGAAGACCTTTTTGTATTGCGCGATGACGAGATTTGTGGGGCAATCTCCTATCTAGTTGAACTATTGTAGGATCTCAACATCTCCTTGTCGCCCATGTCAATGGAGAGTAACTGGTTGATCTCTACTGGCGTCTTGGTGTTCGTTCTGAACCTTGTCACGAACGCCTCCGCTAATTGCGCCCAGGAGGCTATGCTGCCTTCTGGTAGCCTTTCGAACCAGGTTAAACCTAGGTCGCCAAGGCTGGATGGGAATAGGATGCACATCAAAGCCTCGTTCCGCCGGTATACTATCATGACCTGGCGAAAGTGGCTTAGGTGCATGTAAGGGTCTGTCTTCCCCTCGTAAGTCGTAAATTTAGGCTGGATGAAGCCTGAAGGTAAGGGTGTGTTCTCAATCGCCAGAACGAATGGCGAGCTATGTAGCCTTGCCATTGCTTTATCTGTTGGTTCGTAGGCAAGGTGCGGTATTGGCATTCCTACCTCGACGCTTCCATGCGTCCGAGGAGCCAACCGCTGAAGGGCTGAAACTCTGTGTGGGTCGTGTGCCCTGGCATCTTCCTTCTGTCGTGCCCTTTCTTCAAGCATAGTCCGTAAGTCGGACGAGTTGAATCCGATCAAGGGAGATACGGCAGGTGCCAAGTCTTTGTTCTCCAGTTTCAACTGTTTGAAGGTTTCGTAATACATTATCTCACATGAGCTCTCTTGGTCAATCAAAATTCGCTTGACATCGTAATCCTTGACACAAAGAGTGACGACCAGTGCATCATTGTGAGGGCAATATATCCTTGCCAAGTCTTTGTCTAAAAAAGGCATGACGTTCGTGGCCTCTGTTTTTCCTTTTTTAATGGTAGGTTGCGCACTTAATACCTCCCTTAAGTGCTCAGCCTTCTTGATCATTCCCCTGAGCTCACTTACTCGCTCAGGTTCGAATACCCCATGTATTACGTTTATCACACCTTGAGATGGGGCGTAGATCGGCGTTCCTTCTGGGTGATCGTGGTTTTGGGGGGCTGGCTGCGTCCCTCCTTCAATGTACTGGTCCAGATACCCAGCTACCACTAACTCTTCCAGATGCTGTCTCAATGGCATGCAATTTTTGGTGCAGTGCCCTTTTTCCTTATAGAAGGTGCACCGAGATCTTTCGTCATAGTCCTTTTGCGCTTCCCCTAGTTTAGCTGGCCATCGGACGAAAGGTTCGTCGCGTATCTCGCTGAGAATCCGATAGATCGGTTTTTTAAACACTGTGGTAATGGCAGTGTGGACTCTCAACCACCTTTTATCGTGGTCCTCTCCGTTGTCCCGCTTGCCTCGCCCGTTTCTGCTTGGACGTTCTACCGTGTTGACTTTTGCTGAAGTCTTTTTATCTGGTATTGCGGCTGTACCAGACTTTGTTTTAGCATGAGCTCCATCCTCCTCCATCCAAATGTGCTGGTGTACCCTCTCCATTAAGGCTTCCATTGTGAGGGGGGGCGTCATGGTAATTGAGTCCCTCAGCCTGTTTCCGAATGGAAGACCTTTTTGTATTGCGCGATGACGAGATTTGTGGGGCAATCTCCTATCTAGTTGAACTATTGTAGGATCTCAACGTCTCCTTGTCGCCCATGTCAATGGAGAGTAACTGGTTGATCTCTACTGGCGTCTTGGTGTTCGTTCTAAACCTTGTCACGAACACCTCCGCTAATTGTGCCCAGGAGGCTATGCTGCCTTCTGGTAGCCTTTCGAACCAGGTTAAACCTAGGTCGCCAAGGCTGGATGGGAATAGGATGCACATCAAAGCCTCGTTCCGCCGGTATACTATCATGACCTGGCGAAAGTGGCTTAGGTGCATGTAAGGGTCTGTCTTCCCCTTGTAAGTCGTAAATTTAGGCTGGATGAAGCCTGAAGGTAAGGGTGTGTTCTCAATCGCCAGAACGAACGGCGAGCTATGTAGCCTTGCCATTGCTTTATCTATTGGTTCGTAGGCAAGGTGCGGTATTGGCATTCCTACCTCGACGCTTCCATGCGTCCGAGGAGCCAACCGCTGAAGGGCTGAAACTCTGTGTGGGTCGTGTGCCCTGGCATCTTCCTTCTGTCGTGCCCTTTCTTCAAGCATAGTCCGTAAGTCGGACGATCTAGGCAACTCCGTTTGCCTGGATGATGTATGATACGTACGTGAGGGCCGATAGGTGCTTCCCTCAGTGTAAGACTTCAATGTTCTCGTTCTCTCAGACCTGGAGTGACGAGTCCTGGAAGTCCTTGATTGAGTGTCGCCTGTTCTGAGGCTCCTACTCTCTGCTTGCGATGGCGTGGTATGCCTACCACGATCTTTTGAGTGGCGAGGAGGCATATTGCTTTTGCTCCCCTCTTCTGTCGCCACCCCCTTCCCTTTTATCTAGCGCTTCATCAATTCCATATTCGCCGCCATCTTCCTGATTAACTCATCCTACTCCTTTACTCGATCCTCCAAAACTTGAGGGTCAATCCTCCGCCTCTGCCTATCAGGACTTGATAAGCGACGGGGGCTGTTACCCTACCTCCCCCTTGCATCCCTCCGGGGGTTCTGTCGCTGGGGCTCTAAATTTTCCAGGGGAGGGATGGAAGGCAAACCTTCGCGCCTCTCACCTCCCTCTGGGATTTGCCCGTCAATGGCGGACTGCGGTAAATCCTCATTGTGCGTCATTGCGTCTAATCTAGCGAGAAAAACTTTGATCAAGAGATTTTGTTCTTTCTGTGATTCCCATAGACGGCGCCAATTGTATGAGCAAGAAATAATCTTCTCGTATAATCCTGTTGATCAAGTCTGCACTCCTCCAAACATCGTCGCTTTACTCCCTGAAAACACAAACGTGAGCTAGCCAGCAGGTGTGTGCTGGATACCTCTCCAATGTCTAAGTCAGCAAAGTAGACAAATAGACAAAAGCTCTGTGTATTCAGGAATCAAAGTTGAGTTACCTCTCCATAGGTGATGTTATGAGCTTTTATAGGTTTCGTGTGGCACAATCCTAGTAGGACTCTTATTCCTCCATGCAGAGTCCTCTTAGGAATTACTCTCCTAAAAGATAATGCTTATCCTTCAACACCCCCCTCACTGTTTAAACCAAGTGAGATGGTCCTAGCTCGGTGGTATGTCCAAACGACCGAGCTAGCATTGCCATGACACAATGACAATGTAATCAAGCTAACAATACTCATGTCACATTTATCCCAGGGCTTTATATGTAACATGTACCTCGGCTTCGCCTGTAGACTGTGCTAACCATAGCGTATTTGGACCGAGTTACTCTACAATAAGGTCCTGAGTAGAAGCCAAAAATACCTCGGCTCAAGATGGTTTGACCGAGTTGACCGTCACCGCGTCGACCGTGGTGACCGAGCTAACCACCAAGCTCTTTCGGACCGGGCTATCTGCAAGGTTCCTCTGGACCAAACTAATTACAAGGCCCTTTTACTGTGGCCCACAGAATGGCCCATTACCCAGCTCGGCCCAATTTACATATAAATTACCCTCTCATTATCAACCTCAGATTTACACAGACTAGAGCATTCCTCTTCCAAATAAGTATTAAATTGAGAAGTAATTAATAGATGTGGATCATCACAGTCATCATCAACCTTTATCGCTGATCCTTCATACACATTAGAATTTTGATAGTTACCGAATCATGAGAAGCATAATGCTCGTACAAACAAGACAGACAATCCTTTACCCGACCTGTCATCTCATTCATCACTCTTTTAAGAAGCAATTGTGCAAAACAGAATTTTAGATACCTCAGTTTCTTCCTAGGATCAAGTAAAACAACAACATACACAAGTAAGATGATTTTCTCCCCATTACCCCAATACTTTTCAAATTTTTCTTTTATGTTTTGTGCCATTGTGGACAAAAGTTTGTCATCGTTTTTGATTAATTGCTCTATCTTGGTTTGGATGACTAACATCTCATCAAAGAAGTAATTGGACGTAACAAAAAGAGAACCTGAAAATTGTTTGGTTGCATTGTAAAAAAGTTTTAAGAACTTTAAAATTTTTTTGCAATTATTCCAATCTCTTGCTGTTAGAGATCTCCTTGACTTTTTCCTCCTATTTTCCCCATCCCCATCCTCATTCTCATCTTCATCCATATTTTCATCTTCATCCCTAAACACTTGCCCATCTCCATTCTCACCCTCGCAAACCTTGAAGTAAGCTCGGTAATTAGAGTCCTCATCCTCTAATCTCTCAAAAGTCTTTTCAAACTTTTCTACAACTTCCAACATTAGGTAGGTGGAGTTCAACCTAGTTGGCACATCAAGACACACAAGACTTTTTGACACAATTTTTTGTTTCTCAACACACTTCTTAAAAACTTCATATCTATTGGGAGAGGAACTCATATGCCTCATAATTTCACGAACTCTAGCAATGGATGTATGAAGCTCTTTCAAACCATCTCCCACTATAAGGTTCAGCATATGCGCACAACAATGGATGTGTAAGAACTCATGCCCCAAAATAGTCCATTTCCAGTCCTTTGTTTTCTGCTTTAAAAACTTAATTGTGGTGCTGCTGGAACTAGCATTGTCTACAGTCAATGTAAATATGCTACCAATGTTCCATTCGAGTAAGCACATTTCAAGTTTTTTACCAATTGGCTCTCTCTTATGATCTTCTACTTGGCCAAAGTTTATGATTGTAGCGATCCCGGTTTTGATCATTCTTTCATGTTTTGTCACTTCGATTGGGCCGGTTAGGGATCAAGCTTCCTAGTCAGCTCGCGAGGGTCGAGGGGGCAATGCCCCTTGGCGGGTTCGAGGGCAGCGCCCTGGCAGGGTTGAGGGGCAGCGCCCCCGAAGCAAAAATGCAAAATGGATTCGAAGTTGCTTGTCCGCTCGAGTGGCCGTCTATGCACTCGAGCGGAGAATGTTTGGTTTCAGAAGTTTGACCTGTCTGCAAAAGTACTGGGTTAGTGTATTTGACGCTCGAGTGGGGCATTCCACACTCGAGCGGACCATGTTATATCAGTTCGTGAATCTGATATTTCATATCACTTTTTCAGTCATCTCTCTCTCTAAAACTCTCCAGAATTCCAGATCAAGAGCTTCTCACTCTAGAAGTCACCTTCTCTCTTTGATTTCTCCAAATCCATTGGGATTTAGACCTAAGCTCTTCACCAAAGTTGGTTATCATCTTGAGGACTTCGTTGTGTGCGGTGAAAATCGAGTTTGGATACCGTTGATTTTGGGGGTTTTATCTCATTTCTTCTTCAAAACTTGAGATAGGGATTTTCTTAGAGTTATATATATATTTTTGTAAGATCTATATGATTTTCAAAATCATCTTTCGATAGTTTTGAAAATTGATTGTTGATTCAAGAAGTTAAGCGATTTTGAAAGTGGGTTTGTCTCTTGTTCTTTTAAAATGATCTTATGGGTTTTGATCTTCTTTGATTGAAGAAAAGATGATTTTGAAAAGTTTTCTTTCAAAAGATTTGAGTTGTATAGTTTTGGTGAGAAAACCTAGAATTTGGAGATTTTTTTTAAAGAGATTGAAAATTCATAAATGATATTGTTATATTTATTTTGTGTGTCAAAATAAATGGATGTTTGGAAAAAAATTTATTTATATTTATATAAATGATGAATTTCAGCGAATATGAGAATTGTTGTTCATTTTGTAAATTATTGTTCAAAACGTTGAAATAGTCTTGAAATGACTAATTGTTGAGGATACTTGAGAAGAGGGAATTGTGTTATTTCTTGGATGATGAATTAGAATAAAAGTATTTATATTCATCTTGTGTTATTGGCATATCAATTCATTTGATTACATTAAACTTTGAAAGTTGATTTGAAAACTTGCATTGAGAAAAGAATGCTGAGAAACAAGTTTCCATGAATTGGTTTTGGAGTAAATACGGTGGTAAGTCTTGACAGGTGGTGTAGATGAAATTGAATAGGTGTTGAGCCTTCCAATTAATACTGGTAAAAATGATAGATTATAGGTGTCTAGCCTTCCAGTCAATGCTGGTAAAAATGACAAATTGGTAGTACTTGTATAGTCTACTTGCAGACACCAACCTAGGGATTCTCAGAGTCGTATTTACCGCTCTCGAAATGAATTGTTAAGTTTTGAAGAATTGAAATTGCATGACATCATTGAGCATGATGGTTTTCAAAGATGAAGATGTGATTTTCTTTCAAAAGGGCATAACATGGCACGTGCATTTCATCTCTTGAGACTTGTATAAAATGTATATACTTTGTTAAGGATTTCCTACTGGGCTTTATGCTCACCCTACGGGATTTTTGTGCAGGAAAAAGATGTGGTGATGCCGCCTAACTAGAGGCAAGGAAATGTGTGTTGAGAGTACGAGACTCTCATTTTGCCGTGACTTTATGTGTAAGCCAATAGCTGTATATGTGTGGGTTTGAATAACCGGTTTGTATAACCAGGCTCAAGCCTTGGAAACTTGTAAAACCCTTGGGGGTATTTATTTATTTATTTACTTGTGGTTGGATTAATGTATTGTTGCATGAAGAACTATTGTATCATGTAATGTAAGTTTGGAGATTTATATTCGGTTTTCCTTGAAAGAGCCATGATTGTTGTATTATCATTTGGGCTAGAAATTTGAGGCGTTACAATGATTTTTTTTTTGCAATTTCCAGTCATTATTTATAAAGCGGGCTGTGAGACACATATAGTTTAAGTTCTGAGTTGTAATGGTACCACGAGGTAGAATGTTTTTAAACTTTGGTTGTAAAACGGCACAAAATCTCTTAAACCCTTTACCTTTTATAAACCTAAAAGGTAATTCATCAAGCACTATCATCTCAGTAAGAGCTTTTCTTACAGCTTCTACACTAAAGCTCGTTGCCACAAGATTAACACCCTCATCTCCATCTTTTTTGGACTGAAAAGAGAAAGTTTGTTATCCATTATTATCCACATCTCTGTGAGGATATTTTCGACAAAAGTCAAGTAACTCAATAAGTTGCTTGTCCCATGCCCTTTCGAATCAACCAAATACTTCTTTTGACAATATTTATAAACAGCCCTAGTTACTCCATTTTCAGACTTGATTTTATCAAAATGATCCCTTGCCTTTGAAGGTTTTCTCGCAGGACCTTTTGCACGCACCTTAGGTGGTTTTGAAGGATTATCAATAGGGTCTTGGATAGTAGAAGGGGGAATAACAATAGCATCCTGGGTAGTAGGTTGATTTGGATGATCCATTATCTATTACAAAGATTGCATGAATAGTTTAAAAGCAATGATACAAAAACATGACAAACTTAAACGAAAATCATAACAGCATTTAAAAAATAATACACATTTTGATATTTTTTTTAAACCAACTCCTGAAAACTAAAAAAAAAAAAAACTCAAAGACTATTTTTTTAAAACTTATAACCGAACAAATAGATATATTTGATTTGTCTAAACCAATTACAAAAATAAATGAAGTTCAATGTAATCATAAGTTGTAGCTCAATGTATTTTCAAACTGAACTTGAACAAAAAAAATATATATATATACAAAACTAAAAAAATACACAAAAACAAGTCGACTTCCAATGTCTAACCATCTAAAAAATACAAGTCAACAGAAATATTTTAAATCGCTACATCCAAAACAATAATAAAATATCTAACCGTCTAAACATTTTAAACAAGTCAACAGAAACATTTTACACCTTTAATTAATATCTAACCAACTAAAAAATACAAGTCAGCTTAAGTGAATAGATTGAAAATACACAAAATCAACCTTTTACATCCATCATCATTTACCATATTTAAACCTTTAATTAACATCTACCATATTTTAGCACTAAAAAAAACCCAAATCTTGAAAAAAAAATAATGAAAAAAAATAGTACTAATCTATTTGAAAAATCTTTCTGTTTCCATATTTGGAAATAAGCTTTTCCCAAATCACTCTTTAATTTTCCCGAGAAAATTCGAGTTTAGAACTATAAGGACAGAACTAAAAACCCAAGTTCATGTACAGAGGCAGTGAGGAGAGAAAAACAGAGTGTGTAGGTGTATGTATGTAATACATGTGTGTGTTTTTACTTTTGAGAGAGAGAGAGAGAGAGAGAGAGAGAGAGAGAATGATTTGTGAATGGGTTGGAAGGTTTGAGTAAAATTTATTAAAACAGTGAAGAACCATTAACCAAAAAATTACAAAATTTTCATAAAATTGTACCTGGGTTTGGTTGATCGTTGAGTCGAGAACTTTCAAACTTTAATACTTTGAAGTTACAGGGTTTTCTTCATCAGTAGCCTTGAATCAAATAGGGTTTTCATAGTTGACCTTCAATATATAGAGTATTTAGGGTTTGAAATTAAAGATTGAGTTCAGATTTATGGGTTAGACCATTAGAGAGAAACTATGGATGCATTAGGGTTTCAAAGAGAAACAGAGAGAGGATTCGTGAGAGTGAGAGAGAGAGAGAGAGAGAACATCAAAAATTTATGAAGAAAGTGAGAGCCTGAGAGGGATATATATATATATATATATAGAGAGAGAGAGAGAGAGAGAGGGAAAGGATAGGTGGGTGCTCATCATCATCTACCTGTTGTTTGAGTTTTCTGAGATACAAGATGGTTTGAAATCTGTGACTGTGAGAGAGACCATCATCATCTATCTGTTGTTTGAGTCTTTTGAGATACAAGATGGTTTAAAATCTATGACTGTGAGAGAGAGGGAGAGAGAGAGAGAGAGAGAGAGACGAAAAGGGGGTTCGTGAAAGAGAGAGAGAACTTGGGAAATTTCTGAAGAAAGTGAGAGCTTGAGAGGGATATAGAGAGAGAGAGATAGGAAAGGGTAGGTGGGTGCTCATCATCATCTACCTGTTGTTTGAGTTTTCTGAGATACAAGATGGTTTGAAATCTGTGACTGTGAGAGAGACCATCATCATCTATCTGTTGTTTGAGTTTTTTGAGATACAAGATGGTTTAAAATCTATGACTGTGAGAGAGAGAGAGAGAGAGAGAGACGAAAGGGGGGTTGGCGAGATCATCATCATGTTCTGTCTTTTAAGTTCTTTGAGATAAAGAGAGATATCTGTAAATGTGAAAAAGGTGAAGAGATAAGGGTGTTGGAAGTTGAATGTAATCTGTCAAACCAATTAGATAAATACATGTGGCACCATCATCAGAATTCTGCATCATTATTAGTAATATACGATCGGATCAGGTTTAGTTATTTTTAATTCTATGAAATCGAAAATCAACCGAAAATCGAATTTAATTTTGAAAACAGGCCCACCTCCAACCGAATTTAAGCTCAAAACCATCCGTGATGTCTTCGGGTCAGTCGGTTCAGGTCGGATTTGTTGGATGATTCGGTAACTTGAACACCCCTACAGATCGAATATGTTATGCTTAATCGAAAATAAAGGTCACACTTTTGTTACAGAGGTAGTACTGGCACTAACATAGAAATAGTGTTAATTATGTTCACGCAAAGATGGGGACCACTTGAAACTTCATGGAAAATGGTACATTTTCACTAACGCGAGTTCGGTTTTGCATATAAGTGCACCACCATCTACAGTCACTCATGATAACCACTTCTACCACTTTTTTTTTTTTTTTTTGGAGGGGGGGTTTTTAATTTTTGATATCTTTTCTTGGTCATTGAATATCTTAGGATAAATTATAAATATAATTCTTAAAGTTTGCTTAAAATATAAATTATTCCATATAGTTTTAGAAATTACATCTTGTCTTTGAAATTTCTAATTTCATAACAAATAAATTTTTTATCAATAAATCATCAAGTCAATTAACAATTCTTAATGATATTATAAATATATTTCAATTAACAATTTATGTAATTTTATTATTGTATATAAGAGCAATTGAGAATTTTGTTTTGTTTTGTTTTTCTAGATAATTTTGTTAAATAAAAAATTCTTGAAAAGAGATATTTATAATTTTTTAAATTATAAAAGCAATTCATATTTTAAATATACCTCAGGGTATCTATTTGTAATTTACCCAATATCTCTTTTAACTATTCTTAAGATTACATTGTTATTTCTAGAGACAATAGCTGTGAGAGAGAACTAAGCTTGACTTGCTACATTGCAGTGTCTCCTTTGCAACCTCCTCAACCCACATCTTTGTCATTGTTACAACAGTTGAGAGAAAAGAAGAAAAAGTTGTATATATTATATGAATAACCATGTACAAGAGCTCCTCTATATAGGAGAGTGATACAATCCTAATCTAATTCTAATTCCTAATTTATGATATACATTATCAATGATATACATTAATTAGGATATACATTAGTTAGGACATACATTAATAGCCCCTCTCAAACTCAAGGTGAGTAAACATCAATCAGCTTGAGTTTGGAAACTAGATCACTGAAATGACCAAAAGGATGAGCCTTGGTGAAAATATCAACAGGTTGATCAACAGAAGCAATAGGAATAAGATGAACAGTACCACGTGTAACATGCTGTCGAATGAAATGACAATCAATCATAATATGTTTGGTGCAATCATGAAAGACGTCATTATGAGCAATCTGAATGGCACTCTGATTTTCATAATAGAGAGTGGTACAATCAGGGGAAGAAACACCCATGTCAGCAAGAAACCAGCGAAGCCACGGATGTTCCTGAATAGAGTCAACAAGAGCGCGATATTCAACTTCAGTACTAGAGCGAGCAGTGAGGGGCTGTTTCTTATTACACCAAGTAAGAAGAGAATCCCCTAAGAAGAAACAGAAACCTGTGGTGGAGCGTCGATTAGTAAGATCTCCAACCCAATCAGCATCAAAAAAGGCACGAAGCTTGAGAGAAGAGTGAAAAGAGTAGTGAAGTCCATGGAACCGAGTGCCTTTGAGGTAGCGAAGTATGCAGAGTAGAGCAGTATAATGCAGGGTGCAGGGAGCTGACATATACTGACTAACAAGATGGGCAACATATGTAACGTCAGGACAAGTCACAGTGAGATAGACAAGATTACTTACCAGTTGGCGATAAAGAGTAGCATCAGAGAGAAGATGTAACAACCCCGACCTATGATCAACTATTAAACCATGATTAAGCATGCCTAATAAGTAATTAAGAAGAAATTATGAGTTAATTGCATGTATATTGTGTTATATGTGTTGATATATGTTTAGCGTACAAAGATCTGTCTGTGTTTCTATTTCATTATGCGAATTGAAGGCCTTATCGGCATCTAATCACGAAATTGACTTGGGTTATGTGTTATTTGGGATTTTTAGAATTGTATGATAGATTTGATTGAAATTCGATTCGGAACAAAATAAGTAGGATGAATTAATTAGAAGTAATCACATTGACTTAGCTAATCCTAACTAAGCCTATATAATGCTTATAGTTGGCTCTACACTTTTAGACTCATCCTTATATACACTCTTTTCAATTATTTTGAGCTTAAAACGTGAGAAGAGAAGGAGAGGAAGAGCTTGAGGATTGAATTCATCAAACAAGAGATGATAGGGAAAATTTAGAAGGAGAGTTGGGAATTGGCCTCCTAGCTAAAAGAATTGGACATCTAGAGTACAATTGAACACTTAAGGTAAGAATTCAAGCCTTTAGCCTTGTAATTAAGACACTTAACACATGAATACAAGAGAATCAAGTTGAATCATACATGAATTAGCTTAAGAGTGTAGAAAAGGAGAACAATCATACATGCATGCATATTTCATGGCATTTTGAAGTTGATTTCAAGTAATTCTCTCATGTATGTCATTATTTCACCTTGGTTTTGGAAATTCATCAAGTTTCATGCCATTTCATATCATCTGATCATGTTTTAGAAGGTTGGAGTTCATGACAATACATGCATGTTACGTTTTAGAAGTTTCAAGTTTTGTTTTATTTTATATAATTGACAAAACTTTTGGGTTTGATTTTGCGAAATCGTTTGTAATTCATCGTATACTATGAGTTTCTCAATGTTTTACCAAGTTTTGGCCCAAAAGGATGTGTTTTGAAGCTTTGAAATTGAGTTTTGAACTTAAATCAGCAATCTGAAAATTCCAGAATTTGCACCCTCTGCTCGAACGGTGGAGTCTGTGCTCAAACGGATAATGCAAGCTCCCAGTACTTTTGTAGAGTTTAGGGATTGGTTCGAGCAACAGAACCTGTGCTCAAGCAATAACCCTTATTTTTGACTCTCTGTTCGAGCAACCTAAGCTACGCTCGAGCATAAAATGAGAGCTCCCAGAAATGTTATAGACTTTTACAGACCGCCCAAGCGTAGGAAGTTGCGCTCGAGTGGAGACCTTGTTTACCCAGTCTTGCGCTCGAGCATAAAAATCATGCGACTAGTATTTTTGCAGACCGCTTGAGCACCGATGTTGCGCTCGAGTGAACTGCCCTGTTTTTGAAAATTGACTAAGTGTTTCAACTTACATTTTGGTATCCTCATTGCATCTTAGGCATTCTTAAGCCTTAATCAAGACAAAATAATGAGGATAAAGATTTGAAACACACCAAGATAGAAATGAAATAAGTTATGTGTTTCATGGGCTTGTGTTTCAATGTGCCTTTGTTATGTGTTTGTGTAGGTCACAAGCTACAGGCTATCCGATATGTTTGCTCTGTCCATTTTGCTATCGAAGCTATCTGTGAGTAACAACTCTGCAAAGCTATGTTTGACTATAAATTTTTTCAAAATGATAAGATATGGTCTGTTTATGAAATGTTATTTTATAAATAGTGAATGAATATCTAATTTTCTAAAATGTATTTGTGGCATCTTTAGTTCACATGGCCCTTGCCCAGGGGAAATAATACCGTGCAATATGTTTATATGGCCCTCGCCCGGGGGAAACAATACCGTGGCATATGTTTATATGGCCCTAGCCCACGGGAAACAATACCGTGGCATATATTTATATGGCCCTAGCCCGAGAGAAAGAATACCGTAGCTTATGATCATATGGTCTTGACCTGAGGGAAAAAATACCGTGGTTTATACATGGCCCTTGCCTGGGGGAAACAATACCATGGCTACTTGTGCACAAGATATGGACCTTTGGGGTCATCAGTACCGACTATGCATGTGGGTTCCAAGACCAAAATGATATGAAGGCTAATGGATGTACCACATATAATTGCTTATGATTTCTGATGAATATATGAATCTAAATCTGTTCTAATATGAATTCTGATTTCTGAGATTGTTCGGACATCATTCATAAAACCTTTACTCTGTTGTTATTTACTGGGCTCTAGCTCACTGTATTATTTATGTATATAGGTGATCAGGTGCGTGACCAGGCCTAAGCTGTTGCCTGGAGGTCAATTTTGTCCAGCCAACCATAGTGCCTCTTGTGGAGGTTCCGAAACCTGCTTGTGGTCGATGTTTTGTGATCCAGAATTTCATTTAAGTTTTCTTTTGTTTTATTTGTATGTTGGGCTAAGTCCCACTTTGGTTATCTGTAAGTGAAGTGACATAAGACTGTTTATATGTATGTCTGCATAGCTCTATGGACATTATATTTTATTATTTGCTTCTGCTAGCCCCTATATTTTGTTTATCATGTTCGGAGGCCCTTGGTAATCTGAGAATTACTAGCCGGTTACGATGCTAAACCTATAGGGGCGAGTTTGGGTCATGACAGAAGATCCCTATCTAGAGAAGTGAGATGAGTCTAAGGATCAACTGGAGTAGAGGTAGTCTTGCAATCGGTAAGACCAACACGTGCCAGAAAATCAGATGTATATTTGGCTTGTGACAAATAGTAACTAATGAAATCTTGAGAGTTTTCAAGCCCTAAGAAATAATTGAGAGTAACAAGGTCCTTCATCTCAAACTGACGACTGAGAAATTGTTTGAGGCTAAGAATACTAGCCACATTATCACTGGGGATAATCATATCATCTACGTAAAGAAAAAAAAAAGTGATGCCATGAGTAGTGGTCCAAACAAATAGAGTAGAATCATATAAGCTGGAGGTGAAGCCGAAATCATGAATGGTAGAGCTGAACTTAGCAAACCAAGTTCGTGGGGCTTGCTTGAGACTATAGAGAGCACGTTGTAATTGGCAAACCTTATGAGCTGGATAAGTAGAGTCAGAGGGAGGTTGCATGTAGACCTCCTCAAGAAGATCACCATTAAGGAATGCATTTGTGGCATCCATCTGAAAAAGCTCCCAGTGGTGAGCAGTAGCAACAACAATCAAGCTACGAACAGAGGTAAGCTGAGTTCGTGGGGCTTGCTTGAGACTATAGAGAGAACGTTGTAGTTGGCAAACCTTATGAGCCAGATAAGTAGAGTCAGGGGGAGGTTGCATGTAGACCTCCTCAAGAAGATCACCATTAAGGAATGCATTTGTGGCATCTATCTGAAAAAGCTCCTAGTGGCGAGCAGCAGCAACAACAATCAAGCTACGAACAGAGATAAGCCGAGCAACAGGAGCAAAGGTCTCCTCATAATCAATGCTATATTCCTGGGTGAAGCCCTTTGCAACAAGACCAGATTTTTCTTAATAGAGCCATCATAATGGGTCTTGATTTTGTATACCCATTTGCAACTAATCGCGGTCTTTCCAGGAGGAAGATCAACCACATTCCAAGTATGAGTTTTGGCTAAAGCCTGTAGTTCATCAGTCATAGCTGGCAGCCAAAGAGGATTAGTACAAGCCTCACGATAGGAGGTAGGTTCATAAGTAGAAAAGGCAATAGACCCGGCAATATAATCACGAAGATGAATAGGTGGTTGAGTTACCCGATGAGGATGACCTGTGGAAAGATTCAGTTGGGAGGTAGAAGACGAGTTAAAAGGCGCAATGTGAGGTGAACCATCAGCGAGAGCAGTCTGAATGGGATCAGGAGTAAGCAAATGTGTTTCTACAAATGAAGAACCAGTATCAAATTCATTAGAGAAGAGATCTTTGGAAGGATTAGTAAACATGATAGAAGTAGAAGGGGAGTGTAAGTGAAATGAGGATAGGGAGGAAAACATTTTATGCACCAAAAAAATCACATGGCGGGATACACGAAGACGTTTAGAGAGAGGGTCCCAACAACGATAGGCTTTATGTTCAACCCCATACCCGAGAAAGCAATAAAGATGAAAACGAAGTTCAAGCTTGGTGTGTTTATGAGGTTAAAGCAGGACAAAACATGTAGACCCAAAAACCCGAAGATGTATGGATGGAGGCTACGTGCCATCTAGACGTTCAAAAGGAGTTTGATTATTGATGACAGGGGTGGGAACACAATTGATAGTATACACAGCAGTAAGGGCAGCATCCCTCTAAAAGTTCTCAAGACAAGAAGAAAAGAGAAGGAGAGCTCGAGTAGTGTCGAGAATATGCCTATATTTCCTTTCAACACGTCCATTTTGTTGGGATGTGCTAGCACAAGAACGATGAGGCTGAGTACCATGACTCTAAAGAAAAGAGAGAAAATTTGTATCCTAATAGTCCATAGCATTGTCAGAGTGAAAATTTTTAATGGTCTTTGAAAATTGGGCTTGGACCATTTTTGCAAAGGTATAATAAAGCTGTTTAAGGTCAAATCGATTTTTCATGAGAAATAGCCAAATAAACCGAGAAAAATCATCAACAAAAATAATAAAATAATGAGAGCCCTCCATGGCAGTAGTAGGTGATGGTCCCCAAATATCAGAATGTATGAGATCAATAGGTGTATGGGAAATTGAAGTACTTTTATTAAATGATAAAGCAAGTTGTTTTGCAAGTTGACAAGTCAAACAATCAAAATTATCTGGAAAAACATGACCCAACTAACCACTAGAAACCAAGGACTTTAACCTACTAATAGAAATATGCCTTAAGCGACAATGCCAAAGATGAACAGGGAAAAAAAAAGGAATCAGGTACAAGAGTAGCTAACGGTGCGGAATTCAGAACATGAAGTTTAGGGGTGCAAATCTGGCCCAGCCCATGTCGGGCCTCGTCGGCTCCTGCCAAAATTTGAGTCGGGCCAGGCCAGCCTAAGAGACAAAAAAATTAGGCCCAGCCTTAGGCCTAGAGGTATTCGGGCAGGGCCAGTGGGCCTGGGCCTGACCATTTTTTTTTATTTTTTTAAATTTTTTCTACCAAGATTTTATTATTTTCCACTAAAACAAACACTAGGCCTCCAGATGGGTCAGGCCTTAAGTGGGCCATAAGGGGGCCGATGGGCAAGGCTACCGGCCGGGGCAGGCAGATCGGCCCGAGCTTTAAAATGATGGCCCAGCCCAGGCCCAAGGGCTCGGGCTCGAGCCCAAACAGGCCTAAATAAGTCGGGTCCATCTCGGGTAGGGGGCGGGCTGCGGGCCATTTTTACACTTCTAATGAAGGTGAATGAGCTCATAGAGACGTCCATGCTTATGGCCGATCCCAAGAGTTTGTCCCGTCTGAAGGTCCTGCACCAAACAACCATTAACAGAAAATTTGACAGTTAGACCAAGCTCACATAATTGACTAATGGAGATAAGGTTTAAGGTAAGAGCATGAATATGACAAACATGTGGTAAACACAAATTAGAGGTGGAAACAGAACCAACATGACTTATGGACATGAGAGACCCATCAGTAGTATAAATAGAGGAAATAGGAGCACATGGAGAGATGGAAGAAAATATAGTAGAATTGGAAGTCATATGATTATAGCACGTGGAGTCAAAATACCAAGAAAATGTACCTGAAGTCACAAAAAAAGCAGTAAGGGGAGGTGTACCAAAGGTGGAGAGAAATTGTTTGAACAGGGCCTCAACATCAGTTTGGAAAAAGACAAGGGCAGACAGATCGCGAGACTCGGAGAAATTCTCAAAGGCAGCAACAGCAGTGCGATGAGCAGGAAAAGATCTAGACTGATTCCCGGGACGATGTGAACTTCCCTTGGAAGAGCCACCGCGAGAGAAAGGGCCAGTAGAAGATGACCATGAGGGATTGTGAAAACAATCCTGCTGTAGATGACCGGGACCAATTTTGTTACAGTACCAATAGGGTCTAACTGGGCAATGAACCAGAAGATGAGTAGAAGGAAGACCCCGATTCTGACAATAAATGCAAGCAATGGATTGTTGGGTCGGCATAAAATAAGTTTGTGACTGAAAAGTGGCAAGAACAGAGTCTACATAATGAGTTTGGAGAGTACTGAGATGAGTTTTCTCAGATAACAGCTCTGAAATAGCATGCTCAAGAGTGGGTAGTGGAGTGCGATGAAGGAGAGATTCATGCACGAGCTCAAAATGGGTAGTGAGAGCCATGTGAAATTGAACCAACCACTGCTGATTACGATATGTAGTGAATAAAACAACATCGTCAGTGTGAGGCTAGGTAAGTTCTGAGAGAGCAAGCTGGTCCCAAACAAAATAGATCTGAGAAAGAAAGTCATTAATAGACTGACTAGGGTCTTAGCGCATGCGGTGAAGATGATTCTAAAGTTGATACTGATGAGCAAGACTGGTAGTCTGGTATCATTCTTTAAAAAAATTCCAAATGTCTGTAGCAGGAGTGGTAACAGAGTCAAGCTGAAAACGTCCAAACTGAAGACTAATAAAGGTAATAGAGGTATTCCGAAGCCAAGTAATGATCTAGTAGTTCTTGTTGTCCTAATATTCTAATCGGTCTTCATACTTAGCAGTAGTTTCAACGGCCTCTTTCACCGGTTTGGTCACATCCCTAGTGATAATATGCCAGAGTTTCCTACCTTTCAGGAAGAAAGACATGACTTGGGCCCACAGAACATAATTGGAGCCATCAAGAATAACAGAAATTGGATGGGAGGCATCATGGCGATCCATAATAATATTGTGGTAGGACTAAATAAATAGAAACAATACTGTAAAAGCAAAATCAGGTAAAACAGAGCATACCAGTGAGTCAGGAGGTTCAAAAATAGCTGAGAAAGGGGCGAAATCACCAAAAAATAGGCAAAATAAAGAGAATGGCAAAGATAACGTCAGTAGGGGCAGAGATGACGTCAGTAGAAGGTGTGGCGCACGTTAGAAGAACGGAGGCGCGACATAGGATAGCAGAGAAGGCGTGTGGCGCACAGTAGCAGGGACAATGCAAGGAGGGCGTGGGAAAGGCTGACGTCAGGCTGACGTGAGCGACAACTGAAGGGTGTGTGTAGGTGCGTGAGAGAGTGGCAGTGGAAGACTGGATGCACCGACAATAAAAATAGCGCTTGAGGGCGCGTCTGGTGGTGTTGGGCGACAGGCCTGGTAGCGTTGGAACCAGGAGAGAATTCCGAACACGAGGATAAAAAATTTGTAAAATCTTGGTCAACAACGATGATGAAACAGTGTTGTTGAACAAAGAATGGTGTAATCTGGAACCCTGTGATATGTGCTTTGATAATGCCACTGTGTACGGGCAATAAACAAGAGAAAAGAGGAGCTAGGATTTAAGACCCGTGCTCTGATACCATCTTACAATAGTTGAGAGAAAAGAAGAAAAAAGGTTTATATATTATATGAATAACCATGTACAAGAGCTCCTGTATATAGGAGAGTGATACAATCCTAATCTAATTTTAATTACTAATTTATATATACATTATCAATGATATACATTAATTAGGATATATATATATATATATTAATTAGGATATACATTATCAATGATATATATACATTAATCAGGATATATATACATTAATTAGGATATATATTAGCAGCTATAGTGGCAACTTAATTGAGTATAGTTTACCCTCATGTAACCATATGTCAATCTTAAGCTTTACCCAGTTCTACTTAAAATCCATTCTTAAGCCTTAAGCTTACCTTGTCAATCAAAAGCCTAAAATAAAAGTGAATGCCTAGCCCACCATATGCTTAAGGGTCTGTCCTAGGTCAATGTGGATTAATCTTAACCAGTCATTCTGGTAGAAATTGGGTTCGAAGTGTAAAAACTGTCCCATAAAACATTTCTTTGTATTCCACAATTCTGTTATTCCAGCCTACTTTGTACCTCAAGATATGATGTTATTCTGGTGTGTGTTCTAATTTGGGAGGGCAGCTTGCCCAACTTTATGGTCTTGTTTAGGCTTTTGGTTTCCACTGTACCCAAAATGAAAGACAAGATAAAAGTAAAATAAAGAAAGAAAAACAGTACTAAGCATTGTAAGCGTATTTTCTGACTTCTTTTTGTTGGAAAATTTGAATAAAAATTGACTCCAATGTCGTGTTTCTTCTTGAGTTGGAAGGATTTGTCCTTTTGGAGAGTCACAACTCTTAGTGAATGGTTGCAACCTTTCTTAAGTGGCACGGATGAGTCTATAAATTTTATCCCCCTTCACTGGAGTCAAAAAATTGAATTCGGACTATGTTTTCCCTTTTTCCTCCTTTTGCATCATTCTGCATATTTTTGAGAGTCTAAATTATGAGAGTATGTAGCACAAATTGGTTTGTTGTACACAGAGTAAATTGTGCAATTTTTTGTTTGTGTAGTAATTGTTGTATTCTGGAGGCAAGATGTCCATCAATCACAAGCATCAAAAACTTGGGTGAAGTATATTTAGTACTGAAAATTCTATTATTAAAACCATTGCCTCCTCTTCGTGCTGTTTTCTCTATTTCTCATGCTCCATCTGTTTGAGTCAATGAAAGGTAGGATCTTTTGTTTTGCTACCAAACTTACGTAGGCCAAGTGTGAAGAAACTTTGTACAAGCTTGAAAACCAAAATCAATATAAGGCTGCGGTGAGAAGGGCTTCTTTGAAGGCTAATTATGTTAAATTTTTGTCACTGATGGTGAGCAAAGTTTTGAATTTTAAGGGTTTGTAGATGTAAAAAAGGAGTACTTAAGTTGGAGTTAACACCAGACAGAGAGAGTTTCAGGATAGTTCTGAGTGTTTTGAGGAGTACTTATGAGCTATGAGGCACGGGTACGAGTACGAGTACCAGTACCATACAAGTACGTCGATACGGTAAAATCCAGAAAAAAGTAAAGTACAGGTATGACTTGGTACGCTTGTAAAAAAATATTTATTTTTAATTTAGAGTAATGCAAATATTAATTAAATGGTGTAATTTGTTAAGATCCAACCTATAATTAACATTTAATGTCAAAAGTAAAAATATAAATCAAAATTAAATATCAATATATTAAATAAATTACAAACCATAGTTTAATTTTAAAATTATGCTAAGCATAAAACTAAAAATAAAAGCGAAGCCTAGTGGAATAAAATATTATTCAACTGAGATACAGTACGACTTGTGTACCCAGTACATATGCAGAAATATCATATAAGGTACCATACGCTGTAAGTACTCGATACAGGTACAACATATTTTTCGAAATACCCATACTTCATAGTTTATGAGCAGTACAAGTGTTATGATTGAATGATGGAGAGACATCAATTTGGCTTGTCCCATCGGATTTAAGGGACACCTCTAATAAAGTCAGATTTCCACACAAGCATCATACTATATAGTTAGAATTGAATCATGCTGTCCCATAGAGAGCTTCAAAACTATTTGAAAATTCCCACTTATTTCCATTGGCTAGTGATCAGATTCATCATCTAGGAGTGAACTGAATATGTGGCATTGGTACACTATTAGCAGTTTGGAACTTAAAAAAACACACATCTAAACTAAACACATTTTCGTTTTAAAAGATATTGTTTAAATAAATAGAAAAACTAATGTTCAAAAAGAAAAAAATAGGCTTCTAACTATTTGTACATTATCACTGTGTTTGAATCTTGAATTTAAATAAAAATAGAATATTCATTCTTTTGTATGGATTGAACATTCAATATTTTCTACTTCTCTGTCTTTTCCTTGGTCCGAATCTGTGCTGCTATCACTTGATGCCATGCTGGGATCTTTCTCTTTATAACAAACTTTACACACTACAAAATTTGATATCTGAGAGAAGACAAGGAGAATACATTGTTAGGAATCTTATTGGCTACAAAAGGTTTAAAAAAAAAAAATTGAAAAAAATTCCTTATGAAGGAAAGTTCTATTCATTAGGAGATCACGCTTTCAAGTTTTAACAATTTTTCTGTTAGAGACGAAATAAGTTCACCTTGTCTTTAATGGTGTTATCAATAAGTTCATCAGGTGCAAAAATGGCAGGGCTGACTCTATATTCATGTATGAACCAATCAGTCTCCATCTCTTGAAGTGGCTTTGCAAAATAGAAAGCCAGCCTTCGCTTGTATCCAATGACTTTATCATTGTCAACTACTGTTTCGTCAGCCAATTCATTCCAACCACCACCATTGCTTGTGAGAAGGAGATTGTGTGGCGGTCTTGTAGTGAAAAAAAACCACTCATTTGGCAACCCATACTTGAATTCACCTATATCATCATTACTCGATCACTATATATTAGATTATGTAAACGCATGAATGTATCTTCATGTTGGCTCTATCATGGTGTGAAAAAACAAAAATATCAATTCCAGAGTTGAGAAACTCTTATATATATTCCGTGTACAAAATATATGTTGACAAATTCAAGGGATAGCTTCTCCAAATCTAAAACAATTTACTTATTCAATTGAATATGAAGCAATTTAAAGTTGAGCTATACAACCTTAATGAATGTGTTTGGTTTCAATTTTTTTGAATTCAATAAAATTGAGTTTTTATTTTTCGTATTTTTAATTTTTAGTGAATATTTTTAAAATTTTAAGCATTTTTTTTTATATTTTTAGATGTACCTTACTTAAATTTATCCAAAAAATATTTTTAAAATTTAATAAATACACAAGAATACGAAAAATATATTGAATTTTTGTATTTTTTAAAATATTTTTGATATTTAATGTATTTTTTAAAGATTTTTTCCACAAATATTATACTTTTTAAATGTATTTACATTAGGTGTATCTAAAAATTAAAAAAAAAATTGCTTACAATATTTAAAATATTCAGTAAAAATAAAAAAGAAAATACAAAAAATAAAAATAAAAATTTTCTGAAAAGTGAATCCTGAAAATCATAAGCAAACAGAGTGAATATCTTTATGAATTATTTGTCAAAATTAATACACTTTTAGATTATCACATAATTTGGTTATTCCCAATTCAAACTCAGCAGCTTCAAGTTTTGATGCAGAAGTTTCGATAGAATTAAACCAAAAAACAAAATTATCACAAGTTATTAACAACAATCCGCATATGTTGCCCACTAAATTGTGTTTAGATTTTCTATTTGTTTTCAAATTTCTATTTTTACAAATCCAAAATCCAAACAATCGAATAAGGAACATTTACAAACTGTTTTTCAATGCTAAATCCAAAATCCAAACAATCGAATAAGGAACATTTACAAACTGTTTTTCAATGTTAAAACCCAGATGATCACCATAGGGGCCCCAATAATCTATATTCACTTTTTCTTCCAAAAAAACAAAATTAATAGTAAAAAAACAAATAATTAATTAATTAAAATAAAAAGATTGCCCAGTTAGATCGTCTTTGCAATCAAAAATCACTAGAATTGCTTTGATGGCCAGTTTGGTGGTTGCTTATAGCGTAGTGGATTGGTACAACTACTTGCAAGGAATGAAGTATAAATAACTTAAATAGATTGGGGAAAAAAAATAATTGATTATTAAGCAGTATGAAAACGTATGCTTTTAACTTTTATTTTTCATTATTAACTTTAAACTTACAAAAAATTACATCAAACAGACCATGATAAGATACATGATACCAATCACAATCATGAGTAGCAAAAAATTGATTATTCATCAGTATAAAAATGTATGCTTTTAACTTTTGTTTTTCATTATCAACTTTAAACTTATAAAAAATTACATCAAACAACCCATAATAAGATATCATGATACCAATCACAATCATGAGAAGCGGCTCAACCATTGTCATGAATTATCTCGTTTGACAACTCAATATTTTAGTTTAAAAGTTAAAAGGTTATTAAAAAATTATAAAGGCAACAATTTATATAAAAAAATCAAAGATTCTCTTTTATTTTTACTTTTTACACATCTTTTCGTAAAAAATCAAAAGTCATTCCAAACATATTAATTTTTTTTACCTCGTATTTTAGGCAGAAAAACAAAAAAGTTACTAAAATAGCATGTTCTCAAACAATAAGTTTAGAGTTAAAAATAAAGGGGACTTACGTAAAGATCTTAATAAGTAGATTTATTATATAATAGGTCATGTGAGAATTAATAGCGTTTTTCTTTAAATATTATTAAAAAACGTTACTAATTAAAAATTGTGACAAAAAAATGTTATTAATTATAAGTTTTAGAGACAATTTAAAAAACCGTCACAAAAAAGTTTACTAATTTTCAACTTTCAACGGCAGTTTAAAAAATTCGTTACAGAAAAATGTCACAATTATAAGTTTTAGCGACAATTTATAAAAATCGCGACAAAAAGAGTCCCTAATTGTCAATTTTTAACGACATATATAAAAAATTATTTTGTAGGCAATTTTATTACGACTTATTTTTAATAAAATTTGATGAGAATTGAAGAACCTATTGTAGTTTACCCTGAAAAGCATAGCAACGTAACAAACTCTTAAAATTCTGCCTTGTTATGACAATGATTAATTAGGATTACGTGTGATTTCTAATGAGATTCATTCTGTCCTGTTATGACATAATATGATTAATTAGGATTACGGGTGATTTCTAATGAGATTCTAAACGCATTGAATTGTGACTTTTAACGTTAGAAATCAATCATAGCCTCCGTTTGGGAAGTAGGTTGGCTTTTTGACTTTTTGACTATTTTAGCTTGGGCTAAAAAGCTTGGTTTGGGAAGAGTTTTTTGGCTTTTTAAACTTTTTTTTGTGAGAGAAGAGTGTAATGATTATGAGTTAGACGTGATGTTTTGTTTTTTATGGCTAAAATAACATATTTTATCTTTTGTGACTAAAATAATCAAAAAAAACCCGAAAAAGCCCTCCCCAAACAGATCCATGCTAACTTCACAATAAAACATGACATAAAAAATAAAATAAAAATTTAACAGAACGACACTTACTAAGAGGAAGTTGATTTGGGGAGTCATAAGAGTAGACATCAATTGTGGTAATAATATTAGCAGGAAGCTCTTGATTGAGTATCTTCTTCTTCAAATAGTGAACCACAAGCTCCGAGTCTCGAGGGCTAAACGTATACCCAGATGGCAAAATAAGTCGTTTACCATTTTGATCAACATTGACCTTAGAAAGAGTGGGGCTTGAGTACTCTTCCTCCATTGTAGAGAGAGAGAGAGATTCCCATACAAAACACAGAGGTAGTAGTAAAAGAAGAAGAACTGGTCTGTGCTTTTATACATGTAGATGGTACAGATGTGTTTGATTCCTGCCCAAACACTCGGTGCTCTCTCCCACCCACCCACGTCTCCTCCCCCATTCCATCTTTATCTCCTCTCTGTTGCACGTCTCTCTCCTTCTCTCTCACCCGATCTCTGCCTCTCACCCCCACCATCCCACCCACCCTCCCGCTCGCTGCCTCTCCCCCTCCACCCGATCTCTGCCTCTTCCCGTCTCCCCCCACCCTCCCACTCGCTTTCTGAAGGCTAGGGTTTCCGATTAAGAACCGCGATACCTTTCTGAACCCCGATTGGAGCTCTCCGGTAGAGCTACTTCAGAGCTACACCAAACCCGAGGCTTCTATCTGTGCAAGGTAATATTTCTGTCTCTGTTCCCCTTCTCTCTCTGCTGAAAGACAATCACAAACCTTTGCAGAAAACAGAATCAGAGTTTCTATATTTCTGTATAGATTGGAAAAGCTATGGATGCTGAAATTCCCTTTATTAGGTAATTTGGCTGTCTGTATATTGCTTTGGGTGTAGATTTCAATATTTTTGTCTTTTATTTATTAATTTCTTTTTTGTTTTATATTCCATTCTGTGATGAATCTGTAGATTTCTTGACATATATACAAAGTTATACGGGGAGAATGATGGAAGGGTTTTTGAATGGCTATGTGTTTGTTGGCCCATGTGAAATGTGCATAAGGTGAACTTCGTATTCTTCATTGTATGCAAGTAGTTTTCTTCCTGATTTCATTTAAATTAGTAGGATCATGTTAACACCGGTACTTGTGTCGGGTCAAAAACTTGCTCATTCTACTATGAGTGGATTGCAGTGAACTTTAAATTTAAAAGTTCATTCATAGATGGAGATCTATTTCAAGTTTTTGAGTGTGGGGTCATGTGCCATTTTCATATAGGGAATGCTGATGAAGGCAGTCAATTATATAGAAATGCTCTTCAGGTCCTTACAGATTCAAAAAGTATGCCTCTGGATGACAACGTAATGGAAAAGATGATAGATTTACCAGAATTGCTGCATTTAGTGGGAAGGTATGCCTTTGTTTCAATTCTGCCACTTTAGATGATAGATTTACCAGAATTGCTGCATTTAGTGGGAAGGTATGCCTTTGTTTCAGTTCTGCCACTTTTCTAATTAAGAAACCTCTTTGTGCTCAGACTACAATAATTTAACTAGCTATGTTTGCATTTAACAAAATAAATTGATAGGTTGAGAAGTTTTATGGATGTTCTATTATCATGTGCGCATAATATCTTTTAATATCTTTTGATAGATTTGAGTTGACATGTTGATTTACATGTTCTTAAGGCCTGCGATTGCTCTTCTACTGATTATGAAGCAATCCTTTCTTTTGCCCAGTTAATGCCAAATTTTTTATTGGTTCCTTAGAGTTGTCTCTACTTACAAATCTGGGTTAATAACATTAAGTATTAAAATACATTTGCGAGGATAGTTTGTAGTTTGTATATTTGAAGGTGTGATAATCTTGAACATGCTATTAGGTTATGAATTTGTTATTGGCTTAATAAGATGGATTGAAATTTGCAATCCATGTAGCATGTGAATTTCTGGGAGATGGTCGATAGATTGAATTTTTGACTTTTGCTTTGTTTTTATGTAATTCGAAGTGAGATTGTATATAATTTAGCAAAATGAGATTGTTAGAAGTGTCTTGAGATTGTATATAATTTAGAAAAATAAGATTGTTATTAAAATGAGATTGTAATAAGGGAAGAGGGTTTTTGAAAATATATAAATGTATGAGAGATACATTTTAATGGCTGAGATTAATCCCAAGTTTATATCAATGGTTGAGATCAATAGATCTCCCGCCCAAGACTTCTCTCCCTAAGCATCATTGTCTTTCCCACCTACCCACGTCTGCCTCCCCACCTTCCCTTTCTATCTCTCTCTCCCTCTCCCTCTCCCTCTCTGTTCTTGAATACGTCTCTCTTTCACAGATACATCTCTCTCTTTCACAGATACACCTCTCCTCTCCCTCGTCGGAGACCCAAACTCGAACCCATACCTTCTTCGATTCAGTGAGAGGAGAGAAAGAGGAGGGCATAGTCGTCCCGCCCCGCCGACGCTGACGCCCTGCCATCCCCGACAAGAAAGTTCGAAAAACATGAGGTAAAAGGTCGCATTGGGTTAAGATTCAGTTCTAAGAATCTGTTGGGTTAAGATTCTAAGAATTTTTTGAACTCTTAATCGTTAGGTGTTTGTTACATTGGGTTCCACTGGGTTGTTTTATTTATTCATTGGGTTTCATTGGGTTGTTTTATTTATTTATTTATATGCATTATTAATTTTCTGAATCTGTTGGGTTCCATTGTATTTAAAGTTAGATTTTTTTGTAATGGAAAAGTATTTGTAGAGACTGAGATTTGCAGTAAGAAATTGCAAGTTTTCGATGTTTCGATGAATAGATTGAACGGGGAGATCCCATTGAGCATATCAAATTGCAATGCCCTTAAATTCTTGGATTTGGGGTTTAACAGTCTGAATGGGAGTATT
This sequence comes from Camellia sinensis, assembly GCF_004153795.1. NCBI lineage: Eukaryota > Viridiplantae > Streptophyta > Magnoliopsida > Ericales > Theaceae > Camellia > Camellia sinensis. Next base: position 391,495 of record NW_021025139.1, on the reverse strand, counting down.
CCAATTGAGGTTGTGGATTTGAAGAGGCTTTTGGTTTTTTGATTGGGGAATAATTCGGTTGATGGAACTGTTCCAGCAGGGTTTGGGAGCATTGAATTGCTTGAGGTTCTGGATTTACATAATCTCAAACTGGTTGGCAGCATTCCTGAAGAAATCAGCAATTGCAAGTTTCTTCTTCAGTTGTGAGTCCAATTTATTGCCTTTTCAATGTTCTATATCTACATTTCTTTTTTAAGTTTTAATTTCATTTTTTATCCTCTAAATTATTATCTTTTTTATTTTTATTTTTTATCTATATGATTTTTAAACTATTAATTTCATCTATTTAGTTCCAAAAGTTTATAGTTTCAGCTAATGTGATTTAGTTGGAGATATTTGGACAAATATTGGAATCTTAATTCATATTTATTCTTTTATTTTTTGTTTTTATTTCTCTGATATCTTAAACCTGTGAATGCTCATGCTTTATAAGGACACACCTTATTGTTTATTTTTGCATTAGAAATTCAAAGTTCAGAATTTAAACCTTATTGTGCCCGTGAAGATGGAATTATGACTTCTGAACTCCAAGAAATGTTATATTGAGAACAACAAATTGGGGTTTCTGGCTTGGCCGTAAATGTGGATCCAAAAGGAAATAATTTGACTGCTGTTCAGAAGGTTAATTTTGATTTTGATTTTGTTTTTGTGTCCAATGCTTTCCATTTAGAGAAACTTACTTTGATTTTGATTCTGATTCTACCAATTTCCTATTTTGAAACATTGACTTGGTTGGTTTTTGATTGGGCAAATTACAAACACCCCCCGCGAGGTTTGGTAAAAATACAAATTCCCCCCTGAGGTTTGAGAAATTGCATCCCGCCCCCTGAGGTTTATATTTTCATAACAAATTGCCCCTTGAGGTTTTTATTTTCATACAGATTCCCCCCTAATTTTCCCTAATTTGTTATGAAAATTTGACCCTCAGGAGGCAATTTGTAATTTCTCAAACCTCAGGGAGGAATCTGTATTTTCACCAAATCTCGAGGGGGGTGTTTGTAATTTGCCCTTTTTGATTTCATCATGTTTATGTTCCATGTGCTGCCATTGTGAAGCTCAAGTAATTTGGCTTGGACATTGTAGTGTGCAGACTATCATCTCCCATTTTATATGACTAATTACCATCCCCAAAAGCCTCCGAAGCAGCTGATAATTCCAACCCAACAAAACTAGAGCAATTTTAGCAGGTTGTATTCTTAGCATGAAACACACTGTTGTATACAATGTTAACAATCTTTTACGGCACCTGACAATATATAAGCTTTAAAAGTAGTTCCAAATGCATGCTTTTGGCTTGAATGTCTAAAATTAAGTTTTAATGTCATTCTAGGGAGTAATTTTTCTTTTTTAAGTTTTAATTTCATTTTTTATCCTCTAAATTATTATCTTTTTTTATTTTTATTTTTTATCTATGTCATTTTTAAACTATTAATTTCATCTATTTGGTTCCTAAAGTTCATAGTTTCAGCTAATGTGATTTAGTTGGAGATATTTGGACAAATATTGGAATCTTAATTCATATTTATTCTTTTATTTTTATTTCTCTGATATCTTAAACCTGTGAATGCTCATGCTTTATAAGGACACACCTTATTGTTTATTTTTGCATTAGAAATTCAGAGTTCAGAATTTAAACCTTATTGTGCCCGTGAAGATGGAATTATGACTGCTGAACTCCAAGAAATGTTATATTGAGAACAACAAATTGGGGTTTCTGGCTTGGCCGTAAATGTGGATCTAAAAGGAAATAATTTGACTGCTGTTTCGAAGGTTAATTTTGATTTTGTTTTTGTGTCCAATGCTTTTCCATTTAGAGAACCTTACTTTTGATTTTGATTCTGATTCTACCAATTTCCTATTTTGAAACATTGACTTGGTTGGTTTTTGATTTCATCATATTTATGTTCCATGTGCTGCCATTGTGAAGCTCAAGTAATTTGGCTTGGACATTGTAGTGTGCAGACTATCATCTCCCATTTTATATGACTAATTACCATCCCCAAAAGCCTCCGAAGCAGCTGATAATTCCAACCCAACAAAACTAGAGCAATTTTAGCAGGTTGTATTCTTAGCATGAAACACACTGTTGTATACAATGTTAACAATCTATTACGGTACCTGACAATATATAAGCTTTAAAAGCAGTTCCAAATGCATGCTTTTGGCTTGAATGTCTAAAATTAAGTTTTAATGCCATTCTAGGGAGTAATTTTTCTTTTTTAAGTCCAAAATGCATGAAAAACAGCAGCCAACCCCAACTCATCTTAAGGGTGAATTAGGCTACTTACTGATTGACGTCCTTAGTAGGAGGTCGTGCTACTATGATTTTTTAGTCAATTTTTGTTAGTGTTTATGGTAATATACTGTCACTGACTCACGGTTTCTGGCAATATCTGTGGGTGAGACTCACTGGTAATATCTGTGGGTGAGACTCAAGCTATGTTAACACTCACCGATGAACTCTAAATTTCTAATGCAAATTGCTCAATCTCTTAAATTCTGCAAATTGCTACTAAATTCTCTGTTATCTTAAATTCTGCAAATTGCTCATGCTTCTTTTATTCCAAGTCTAGTATGTCTTAAAGAGAAATACTTCTATAATATATTTTTGTTCAGAGAGTTTATTCCTTATTTTAGATTTTTTGTGACTTGTTAATGACTGCATTACTGACCTTATTATGAATTTACAGTCTGCTGGAAAAGTGGAAAAGAATGATAAGGACTCGCAGGATGAAAAAGCAACCACAGGAAAAGCCAATACACCTGCTGTGGGTACGTTTTATGTTATAACAATTGGAATTTCTGTGCCAAAACTAGAACAGTTGATGTTTCAACTCTACATTGCCATGATTTGGTAATTGGTGAGTTAGCGGCTAAGGAGGACTTTTACTTTAGATTCCTATTATTCATCCTCTGTGTACTTTCCTATTATATTCTTATTCAATAACAACTAAAGCATAATTTGATAGCAAAAAGCCATTTCAAAGTTTGAACATCTTAGATTATACAACCGAACATTCATTTTTTTAAATTAACTGTTTTGAAATGAGAGTAGAAAACAATATGAGTGTTTGGTTGAAGAGTGTAAGTTTTCTAATTCAGTGTGATTAAAAAGATGGGTGCTTGGGCAAATTGATTGTAATGTTGGATTATTACCGGGAGTACGTAACATATTGCTCCGTGCACCAGTTCATTTTTACACTGCCATAGCCTCATGAATAGAGCTTCAAGCCCATGACCCTTGCTTTGAAAGGCTGGGTCTCTGCCAACTGTTATTATACCTAGTGCTAGTGTTACCCTTCAATTACTGTGCATTTGTCTACACCATTAACATTTATTGTATACAGTTTTTATTTATTTATTTATTTTATTATTATTATTATTATTATTATTATTATTATTATTATTATTATTATTATTATTATTATTATTATTTTATGGTTAATTGATGGAATGCTTTCAATATATTTCAAGGAGGAATTTAAGGATGAGGAGATGGTTGATGTGAAGTCATTACACATCCGAAACTTTCTCTGAAGTTGAGTTTGTTGATTATAACTGTTAGGATACTCATATCCAACAATTGTTTGAAGAAAAGAGATTATAACTGTTCAGGTATTTGTTAAAATAAAGGGAAATACTGGATTAATGTTTTGGTGATTTGTATGTGTCTGGTCTAACTTATCTTTAGCTCCTTGAATATTGATTGGTTGGCGATCTCCAATCACAGTGAGATTTGAAATTGCAGTTGAAGTGCTGCTTCTTTGTTTTCAATGGCCAACTTTTGTTTTAAGCTTCTGCTATATTACATAAGGATTTTGAAGCTGTCTTCTTTAATTGAAATTCATTGATTACCTAGGGACTTGTCTTAAAAAGAGATGTAATCTTAGATTTAATAGTAAACCACTTGGTTATCTTTTCGTCTATTGTTATTGGTCGGTTTCCAGACAAAAGAAATTTAAAAACTATGCCAATATACTGTAAGAATGTGATGGATCGCAGCCCTCTAAATCTCCATTCTCAAATTTTCACAAAATCTTAAAAAAGGGTAAATTATAAATATGCCCTTGATGTTTGTAAAATATTCTCACTCTCTCTATGGGAGCTTGCATTTTAAGATTAGTATCCAAAGTTTGGTAATGAGGTGCGGTGTTGCCTTTGAGTCAAACTTGGTTCTAGATCATGACACAATGCAATTATACAATTGGATTTGTTATTTTTATAACTGTATTTTAATCTTAATATTATTTACACCGTGCCTTTAGGCACGGGCGTACGTTAGTATATATATAAAACAACACCCAAATAGTACAAATTAATGTGTGTTTGGAAGGGGAAAAATTAGGTACACACCTAACTTTGGCATATTGCACAAAGTAATTGCCTCGAGACTTGAACTCATATTAGGCAAATGTTATTTTAAAACTTGTTGGTCACCAAAAAACAGTGTTGTTGGTCATGTTACTGCAAATTTTATTTTCCTAGAGAGCGGAAGAGGAAACAGCTCGTTTGTGTCAAGAGTTTGTGGAGTCATTTCAAGGGGAAAACATACCAGGGTCTAAGGTATTTGTTAGAGGAGGGACAATCAATGTCAATGATGGACTGAAGATTGATTCTAAAGGTCAGTGCAACTGAGGGACTTCTTAAATAAATCTTTTCTTAGATAGTTTTTCTATATTAAATTGGTCATTTAATATATTCTTGTTTTCTTATGCATTATGCATTAATAATAATTTTCTGTTATAAATATGGGCCTTTTATTCGTTCACGGATGGCAGGTGGAAATTCCGAAAATGGGGTATCTGGTTCAAAGAAAGGGAGTAGGTAAATAAATGCTTTTGAATAACCATGTTACAGTGCTATATGTAATAAGGCATTCTGATTAGGGAAATTATATGATAGAGATATCTTTAAATGAAGCTTTTGTTGCTTCGGCTTGTCAGTATTGGAAAATTAAGAAGCACATGCTGTGTATTTAGTCACAGATTCTGCATTAATCTGTAATGTATTTTCTTATTGTGGCATTTTTTTATTTTTTTATACAAATGATTGAATTATGATGTGAACTTCTGTAGATTAATGCAAACCCGGTTTCTGAACTTCAGATTCAGTGGAGGTTTCTATGTTTCATGGTGAAGTATTGTTGACAGTGCCATTTAAGACAGTTTAGAATATAGTCCGTTGGCAGTTTTGCTTGACTTTGGATGCGAAAACCACATTTTCAATGTTACCTCTGTCAATTAAAATTTTCAAGTATATATATCCCTTTGATGATCCAAGATTTGAATGGTTGAATAGATCTCATTAATTGAACAATGTTGTTCATTTCTTAAACTTTAGGGGCTGCTAATATATGTCTCATATCATAAGTCATAACTAGGGAGAAGTTCATTTAGTACTGGAAATTCTATTATTAAAACCATTGCCTCTTTAGTTTTGCTACCAAACTTATGTAGGTCAAGTGTGGAGAAACCCCTTGTACAAGCTTGGAAACCAAAATCAATATAAGGCTGCAGTGATAAGGGCATCTTTGAAGGCTAATTATGGTAAATTTTTATCACTGATGGTGAGCGAAGTTATGAATTTAAAGGGTTTGCAGATATAAGGAAGGAGTAATAGGTTGGAGTTAACAGCAGGCAAAGAGAGAGTTTCAGGGCAGTTCTAGATATTTTGAGGAGTACTTATGAACAACACTTTTTTGTGTTCAAGTGTTATGATTGAATGATAGAGAGACATCAATTTGGCTCCTCCCATGGGATTTTAAGGGACACCTCTAATAAAGTTAGATTCCCACACAAGCATCATACTAGAGTTAGAATTGAATCAAGCTGTCCCATAGAGATCTTCAAACTACTCCTATAAAAATAGAATATTCATTGTTAGGAATCTTGAATCTTGAACTTGAATAAAAATAGAATATTCATTGTTTTGTGTGGATTGAAGATTCAATATTTTCTACTTCTTTGTCTTTTCCTTGGTCCAAATCTGTGCTGCTATCACTTGATGCCATGCTGGGATCTTTCTCTTCATAACAAACGACTTGATCATTGTCAACTACTGTTTCGTCAGCCAATTCATTCCAACCACCACCATTGCCTGTGAGGAAGAAATTGTGTGGCGATCTTGTGGTGAAGAAATACCACTCATTCGGCAACCCATACTTGAATTCACCTATGACATCATTGCTCGATCACTATATATTAGATTATGTAAACACATGAATGTATCTTCATGTTGGCTCTATCATGGTGTGAAAAACAAAAATATCAATTCAAGAGTTGAGAAATTCTATTATTGCATATATATATTCCGAGTACAAAACATATGTTAGCAAATTCAATGTATAGCTTCTCCAAATCTAAAACAATTTACTATTCAATTGAATATGAAACAATTTAAAGTTGAGCCGTGTTTGGTTTCAATTTTCTGAATTTAATTTTTCAAAAATTGAGTTTTTTATTTTTCGTATTTTTATTTTTAGTTAATATTTTTAAAATTTTAAGCAACTTTTTTTATTTTATATTTTTCGATTTACCTTACTTAAATGTATCCAAAAAGTAAAATATTTTTTAAAAAATATTTTTTAAAATTAATAAATAAAGAAGAATACGAAAAATATATTGAATTTTTATATTTTTTTAAATATTTTTGGTATTTAGTGAATTTTTTAAAGATTTTTTTCACAAATATTATATTTTTTAAGTGTATTTACATTAGGTGTATTTAAATTTTTTTTTTTAAAAAAAAAGCTTAAAATATTGAAAAAATTCAATAAAAGCAAAAAAAAAATACGAAAAATAAAAAAATAATAATTTTCTTAAAAGAAAATCCTGAAAATCATAACCAAATAGACTGAATATCTTTTCGAACTATTTGTCAAAATTAATAATTATCACATAATTTGGCTATTCTCAATTCAAACTTAGCTTCAAGCTCTGATGCAGAAGTTTCAATAATTAAACAAACAAAAAAAAATTCTATCACAAGTTATTAACAACCATCCGCATATGCTGCCCACTAAATTGTGTTTGGATTTTCGATTTGTTTTCACTTTTCTATTTTTAGAAATCCAAAATCTAAACAATCAAGCCATCCACATATGTTGCCCACAAAATTGTGTTTGGATTTTCGATTTGTTTTCACTTTTCTATTTTTAGAAATCTAAAATGTAAACAATCGAATAAGGTAATGCTAAAACCCAGATGATCACCATAGGGGCCCTAATAATCTATATTCATTTTTTCTTCCAAGAACAAAATTAATAATAAAAAGAAACAAATAATTAATTAATTGAAATAAAAAGAACATAGTGAATATCTTTTTGAACTGTTTGTCAAAATTATCACATAATTTGGTTATTCCCAATTCAAACTCAGCAGAAATTTCAATAGAATTAAACAAACAAAAAAAAAAAATTCTATTACAAGTTATTAACAACCATCCGTATATAAATTGTGTTTGGATTTTCGATTTGTTTTCACTTTTCTATTTTTAGAAATCCAAAATCTAAACAATCAATTTACCCAGATGATCACCATAGGCCCCTAATAATCTATATTCATTTTTTGTTCCAAAAAACAAAATTAATAATAAAAAGAAACAAATAATTAATTAATTAAAATAAAAAATTGTCAAGTTGGATTGTCTTTGCAAAGAGTAATCACTGGATTGATCACATTACCATCTTTCCATTGAAGATATGTTTTGATGACCAGTTTGGTAGCTGCTTATAGCTTAGCGGATCAGTACAACTTCTACTTACAATATAAATAACTTAAATAGGTTGGAGAAAAAAAAAATTTATTTTCTTTTTAATTATAAAACAGGACATAAAAATAAAAAATAAAAAAAAACAGAACAACACTTACTAAGAGGAAGTTGATTTGGGGAGTCATAAGAGTAGACACCAATTGTGGCAATAATATGAGGAGGAAGCTCTTGATTGAGTATCTTCTTCTTCAAATAGTGAACCACAAGCTCTGAGTCTAGAGGGCTAAACATATACCCAGATGGCAAAATAAGTTGTTTACCATTTTGATCAACATTCATTGACCTTAGAAAGAGCGGGGCTTGAGTACTCTTCCTCCATTGTAGAGAGAGAGAGAGAGAGAGAGAGAGAGAGCGCTTCCAATGAAAAACACAGAGGTAGTAGTAGAAGAAGAAGAAGAAGAAGAAGAAGAAGTGGTCTGTGCCTTTATACGTATAGATGGTGTCCATAGAAGACTGTACCGATTAGAAGAAGTGAACAGTTCTGCTTTTTTTAGAATTAGAGGTGTGAGTACACCCTGCTTAAAATATAAATTTTAATTTTAAATTTATAACCTATTTTCCATATTGTTTAAAAAGTTAACAAGTCTTGTGCCTTCTTTTGGCTATATATATTTTTTTTTTCCCGAAAAGAAGGCCACTTGGCAAAATGAGATTTCTTGATGGAGAAATTGTTTATTATTTTTTTATTTTTTTTCTTTTGAATGGAGAAATTGACACTTAAGGTAAGAAAATAAGATCACTTGGCAAAATGAGATTCTGGATGAAGAAATTGATACTTGTGTTTATTTGGTGTAAGAAGAGAAGGTTACTTGACAAAAGGAAATTTCTTAGATACCAAGTGAGATGTTTATTTTTAATAATAGCATAAATAAATAAATATAAATAGATAGATAAATTAATGAGTTGTCTCTCGACCTATTTAGTAGTGTTTGTTTAGGTAACTACTAAGATTGGACAATTTGGTTCTTTTGTCAAAAACAAAAAAGCCTTCTATTCTAGTTGACAAAAAAAAAAAACTCTCGCCATAGATTGAACCAAGTTCCTCCTCCAAACTCTGAAATCTAATTTCAAATCTAGATTAAAAAGTAAGGGTTTTGATTGAGAGAGAAGATTTGAAATTAAAAAATTAGGGCTTTGATTTGGGATTTTTAAAAATTAAGGTTGCGTTTGGTAGAGTTTTGTAAATATAATTTGAGAGTATGAGTTGTATTTTGAGTTTGTGAGTTTTAGAATTATGATTTGAGTGTGAAAAATTTGTGTGGTGAAGAGTTTTGAAAAGTGTTTTGAATTTAGTGGAGAATTTTTGATGTGACATATGATGTTGGATACAAAAACTTACAACTCATAACCAAACATACAACTCAAAATTCTATTAAAACACATAAAAAAAAATTTAAAATTCGGAAAATATTTTTTTTGAATATATAAAATTTAACATATGTAAAAAAAAAATTTGCACTATTCGGCGAAATTTGAAAAAAAAATTCCGAAAATCACGCCTGAGACAGAGTGTTTTGTGCAGAGTTTTGGAAACATCATTCGACAACTCTAACCAAACACCATACTTGAATTAAGGTTTGAATCATGATTTGAAATCACAACAAAATAGAGCCTAAGGTTTTGATTGTGCATGCATCGAAGATATAAATGGTGTTCATAGTTTCATATTGTTCATGGATTTATAATTTCATGTTAGGTTTTTATTGTAGTTGTTTTAGGCAGAGTATTTATATTGTTGTTGGTGGTGTATTGTTGATGAATACAGTGACTCATCCTCATTATTAGTCTACTTATTTTGATTTTCTCTATGTGAAGTTCATCTGAGATTGCATTCAAAAACTCTTTTAAGTGTCTCCACATTGATAATATATAGACAACAAGGCATAGTGAATAAAGTCTCATGCATGGGTGCATTGGTAAGAATGTTGGCCTCCAAGGCCTGTGGCATTGAGAAGATGTAAAGAATTGTGTTTGGAGTTTGTTTGTTATGCATTTATGGTTTCTGATATGAACATCAAATCTTCTCTTCCAAAGGCATTTCAAATTGTTGTTTATCCTAATGTACAAGAATACTTTTATGTGTTGGCTATCTAAAGTTTTTTTCAGGTGTCAACTTTAATTCTATATAGCTGCAGTTGTTACTAGTAAAAAAATTAGTTTCACTTGAAAAGAAAAATTTAGTTCCACTTCTGAAGTAATGTTTTTTTACAATTTAAAAAGAAAAAGAAAAAGAACAAACATACTTCTTATTTTTTTGAATTGATATACAATCTTATTGTAGTTGTGAATCTTATGATGGCTATATAATGTATGAATGCATATTTTGTTAAATTTATCCAACTTTGGTGATTTGAAATTTTGAATTTTTTAAACTTTTGTATGGATCTTGGATTATTGTTTCATCCAGTTCATAGGATTATAGATCAGGTCGGGACTCAAACTGTGCCTATTGCCCACATCATTTGAACAACTAAAATACTTAAAATTTAATGGAGTTCTAAAATATATTTGGAAAGAGAAGCAGGAAGTAGTGAGCTAAAATCACTTATTCTTTTTGCTGCTCCCCTTCTTGCCGCTTGCAGTCACCATCTCCCACCCTTTCCACCACCACCACCACAACCACTTCCTATCGAATTTGTCTAAACTCTTGCAAGCACCATAGCGAAGCGAATAATGACAGATTTATGGTGATTGAAGGGGTTTCTTGTTACCTTCTTGTTGGAGATGAGAAGTATGGTTGCACTGTTGTAATTGCTACTGAGGTTTTGCATCTTCAAACACAAAACCAAATTTTGAAGTGTTGTTCTTCAAAATATTCCCTAGCACTCAGTTTATTCAATATATGGAACAAGAAAGCCATTGCTATTGTGCACTCCAATCTACATTGTTGCTGACTACAATGAATTTTATGTTGCACCGTTACTGGAATCATTCTAACATTTTTTTATACGATCGAGAGTATCAAAAAAGATTAAACTGAAATTGGTTGATACCCAATTGAAAAATGCTGTAAAAATTGAAAACCCAAATTATAATTTGGTTGAAAAGTAAAAAAGTGATATTTAAACTTTTGCATCGGGGTTTGATTATTGCTTCCCCTTCTTCCCATCTCATCTCTTCAAAATTCTGCTTTTAAATTTGATTCTTCTTGAAGTTTAGCTTCTCAGTTTTTATCTCTCAGACATATGTTATGGCCCCTAGTGCTTGGACTTGGGTTTTGCTTATAATGACATTAATTCCTATAGATTTAACATATGGGTTCTGAATTTTGATGCCTATTTTTGGAGATTTATGAATATGACTATTGAATTAAAGTGGACCTGTGATTTGCTTCTCCAGTATTTGATGAAATATGACTTCGTTCTCTGTTACGCGGAAGAAGGCGCCTTTTGAGAAGCACAAAGAGGAGGAGGAGGCGAAGAAAAAGGTTTGGCTTTTAATAGGTCCTTTAAGACTTGTTGGTTTACTAACTCAATACACACACACACATATATATATAACAATATTTAAATAGTACTGTAGACACCCCATTTTTGACCGACCTTAAGACTCAGACGTCACCAACTGATGATGTTGCATGTGGTGCTCGTTTTGAGGTTGCAAAGTCTCGACTGAGAGCCTTGCCTCCGGGCTTCGGAACCTTTTCGTGCCTTGCCTCAGTTTGCGAACCAGGTCCTGTTTTCTCTGTTTTCTCTTCCTGAAGGGAGGGAGAGGTCTCGTAGACCATCTCTCAGTGGCCGTAGGCTACGTTTCGTGGTCGTAGGCCATTTTTCCCGTTTGGAGACCAGTTTCCGATTTTCGGAGCCGTCGGCCACGTGTCTCGGTTCAGGACCGCTTAACTACCTCCATTTGCTCCGGTTTTTGGCATACACCTTGTTTCCTCTCCCTAGAGGGACACTGTGGCCCGGGAGACCACCTTCGTGGTTGCACGCCACTTCCGGTGCTTAATAGTCAGTTTTCGAGGCCTCCGGCTGCGCGTTTTGGCCCCTGAACCCTCGGTTTGCATCGGTTAGGGTTCATTTTTGGCATGGACCCTAGTTTTATTGTTAGGAAGGTGGTACCAGGGCGGGAGACCACCTTTTCTTCTTGGAGACCGCTTTCTCCTTGGAGACCATTTTTCTCTCTTCTCCAGCCGGTTTTCTTGTCGGGAAACTGGTCTCCCTCACTTTTGGGCCATAATTTCTGGTCTCCCATTTCAGCATTGTGTTGTACTCACCTGGGAAGCCACCAATATGGGTTGGCCGACCACCTTTGGTGACTGACCCTTTTGAACCTTCTTTGAAAGTTGGTTTTCATCTCTCCTGGGCCACAATTTCTGGTCTCCCACCATACAGCTGTGTTGTACTCATCTGGGAGGCTACCTTTCTGGTATAGCCGACCAGCATTTCGCATTGACCTTTTTGAACCCTGGTCGGCCGACCAGGGCAAGTGGTCGGCCTACCTTCTGTTTTTTGGTCTTCCTGAGTTGCATACAGCTATGCCAGCTGTGTAGCATTTGACCCACTCTCCGAGATTTCACCCTCTTGTTTGTCTTCTTAAGGAAGCTTTAGCCCATTTGCTTAGCTTCTAGGAGAAGCTTGACCCTTTTGTCAAGCTTCTTGAGGAAGCTTGACCCCTTTGGTCTAGCTTCCTCAAGAAGCTTGACCCTCTTGGTGTAGCTTCTTTTAGAAGCTTTGACCCTTTTGTTGAAGCTTCTTAGAGAAGCCTTGGCCCTTTGTCTTCTATAAGAGAAGCTTTCCTCACCATTTGCAAGGGTTAGAAAATTTTGGCTGAAGCTTATACACTTCTCCCTCCATAGCCCTCTTCTTCAAGCTCCAAACCCCATCATTCTTGCACCCATTACACTACACCTCCTAGCACAACACCTCTACCATCCATCCAAGCACCTTGGAACTGATTTGTAGAGGTTGAAGGCTCATTACCTTGGTCTAGAAGTTGCTGAGGGTCGGCTCTACAAGGGTAAGCCTCTATTTTCCTTTTTTTTTTTGCATTATCTTGCTTCATATCTTAGCCCTACTTGCGAGCATTTTTGGGTTTCGACACAAACTGAAAAAAGTTTTCTTTTGAGCTCCTCTTTAAGTTTGATTAAGGTCACTTTTCTGTTTGGGGTCACCTTCCCCTTTGCATGCTTCATTCCCTCATGTTTAGGGCTATGCATTAGAGCATTTGTGTTGGCCTTGGTTTGGCCTTTTAGCCACTGAAATCCAGTGGATTTTTAGTGGCTTAGATGTGTTTTTAAGCCCTAAAATCAGAGAGGGGTGACCCTCTCACCCCTTATTCTCTTTACTAGCTTTGTTGGCCTTCCAAAGGGGCTCCTACTTTCATGCTGTGAAGTCACATTGCAGGCCCTATTTGGTGAGTTTTAAGGTCTGCCTTGACTCTGTCCAGAGCCCTTTTGGCCATATTTTGTGTCCCTCATGCATGTGTAGAGCAATCCTCCTCAAGGCCTTTCAAAGGGGCCTTTATTTGCATGCTTCCTAGACTCATTTCAGGCTTTTTTTAGTAAGTTTTAGGGCTGTCATAACCTCTTTCCAGAGGTAGCTTTTCCACTTTGTATGTCCATCATGTATGTGTAGAGTAATCCACCTCATGGCCTTCCAAAAGGAACACTTCATTCTTGCATGCATTGACTGAGTTTTAGTGGTTATTTGGGCATATTTTGGCATGCCATACTTCTATTTTTGGCTGGTTTGGTGATCCCTCATATGCTTCATATAGTTGTAGTCTAACTCATGGTTCACTAGCTTTCTTTGCATGCTTTGTTGGCCCTTGATTTTAACACTTTTTAGCTGTGCCTTAAACTGATATTGTGCTTATTATGGACTGCCCTAGCTCTGTTTTTGGGTCTCATGGTTGAATGATGTTTGTTTTGCATGCTTGAAGTTCAATACCCATGCTTAACTTTGAGTTTTGAGGCTCATCACATGCATATACTGAGGTGTGTTCATGTTTTGGGCCCATTATACATCATATTTCAGAGATTGTTTGAATGCCATATTGCCATGTTTTGTACTCTTTAAATGTGTTCAAGAGTCGGGCTTGTACGCCTCATTTACCGACCATTGAATGAGCTCCATTTTTTTGCATTCCGAACCATCGTTGTAGGCTATTTTCCCACTGTTTCAGACCTTCCTAAGGTCTGTTTGGGGTTGGTTTTGCCATTTGTGCATTGCTTTGGGTACCTCTAGTGCAACGCACTTCACTAGTTTCGGTACCCGGGCCATCTAGCATGCATTGGGTGACATATTTGCATGTTTCGACTTTTCTCTCTCCTCCAGCCAGTTTTCTTGTCGGGAAACTGGTCTCTCTCACTTTTAGGCCATAATTTATGGTCTCCCATACCACCATTGTGTTGCATTCATCTGGGAGGCCTCCTATTTGGTATGGCCGACCACTTTTGGTGATTGACCCTTTTGAACCTTCTTTGAAAGCTGGTTTTCCTCTCTCCTGGGCCACAATTTCTGGTCTCCCACCATACAGCTGTGTTATACTCATCTGGGAGGCTACCTTTCTGGTATAGCCGACCAGCATTTCGCATTGACCTTTTTGAACCCTGGTCGGCCGACCAAGGCAAGTGGTCGGCCGACCACTTGAACTGGTCGGCCTACCTTCTGCTTTTTGGCTTTCCTGAGTTGCATACAGCTGTGCCAGTTGTGTAGCATTTGACCCACTCTCCGAGATTTCACCCTCTTGTTTGTCTTCTTAAGGAAGCTTTGGCCCATTTGCTTAGCTTCTAGGAGAAGCTTGACCCTTTTGTCAAGCTTCTTGAGGAAGCTTGACCCCTTTGGTCTAGCTTCCTCAAGAAGCTTAACCCTTTTAGTGTAGCTTCTTTTAGAAGCTTTGACCCTTTTGTTGAAGCTTCTTAGAGAAGCCTTGGCCCTTTGTCTTCTATAAGAGAAGCTTTCCTCACCATTTGCAAGGGTTAGAAAAATTTGGCTGAAGCTTATACACTTCTCCCTCCATAGCCCTTTTCTTCAAGCTCCAAACCCTATTATTCTTGCACCCATTACACTACACCTCCTAGCACAACACCTCTACCATCCATCCAAGCACCTTGGAACTGATTTGCAGAGGTTGAAGGCTCATTACCTTGGTCCAAAAGTTGCTAAGGGTCGGCTCTACAAGAGTAAGCCTCTATTTCCCCCTTTTTTTGCATTATCTTGCTTCATATATTAGCCCTACTTGCGAGCATTTTTGGGTTTCGACATAAACTGAAAAAGTTTTTTTTTGAGCTCCTCTTTAAGTTTGATTAAGGTCACTTTTCTGTTTGGGGTCACTTTCCCCTTTGCATGCTTCATTTCCTCATGTTTAGGGCTATGCATTAGAGCATTTGTGTTAGCCTTGGTTTGGCCTTTTAGCCACTGAAATCCAGTGGATTTTCAGTGGCTTAGATGTGTTTTGAGCCCTAAAATCAGAGAGGGGTGACCCTCTCACCCCTTGTTCTCTTTACTAGCTTTGTTGACCTTTCAAAGGGGCTCCTACTTTCATGCTGTGAAGTCACATTTCAGGCCCTATTTGGTGAGTTTTAAGGTCTGCCTTGACTCTGTCCAGAGCCCTTTTGGCCATATTTTGTGTCCCTCATGCATGTGTAGAGCAATCCTCCTCAAGGTCTTTCAAAGGGACCTTTATTTGCATGCTTCCTAGACTCATTTCAGGCTTTTTTTAGTAAGTTTTAGGGCTGTCATAACCTCTTTCCAGAGGTAGCTTTTCCACTTTGTATGTCCATCATGTATGTGTAGAGTAATCCACCTCATGGCCTTCCAAAGGAACACTTCATTCTTGCATGCATTGACTGAGTTTCAGTGGTTATTTGGGCATATTTTGGCATGGCATACTTCTATTTTTGGCTGGTTTGGTGAGCCCTCATATGCTTCATATAGTTGTAGTCTAACTCATGATTCACTAGTTTTCTTTGCATGCTTTGTTGGCCCTTGATTTTAACACTTTTTGGCCGTGCCTTAAACTGATATTGTGCTTATTATGGACTGCCCTAGCTCTATTTTTGGGTCTCATGGTTGAATGATGTTTGTTTTGCATGCTTGAAGTTCAATACCCATGCTTAACTTTGAGTTTTGAGGCTCATCATATGCATATACTGAGGTGTGTTCATGTTTTGGGCCCATTATACATCATATTTCAGAGCTTGTTTGAATGCCATATTGCCATGTTTTGTACTCTTTAAATGTGTTCGAGAGTCGGGCTTGCGTGCCTCATTTACCGACCATTGAATGAGCTCCATTTCTTTGCATTCCGAACCATCGTTTTAGGCCATTTTCCCACTGTTTCAGACCTTCCTAGGGCCTGTTTGGGGTTGATTTTTCCATTTGTGCATTGCTTTGGGTACCTCTAGTGCAACGCACTTCACTAGTTTCGGTACCCTGGCCATCTAGCATGCATTGGGTGACATATTTGCATGTTTCGGGACCATCTTTTATGCCATTTCAGAACTGTATCATGTGCCATTCTATGCCATATTTCATCCTTTGCCATGCTTAGTTAGAGTTGCATGTTGTGCCTTAGGATCGGTCCTTTGCATTCGTGCATATTTGCATGTATCTCGGTTGTCTCATTTTCATCACATGGCCACTGATTTAAGTGTGGCTGAGGTCCTCTCATATTGGTGTAAGTCCATCGTGTATTGTGTATGCCATTTTAGTCCATAGCATTGCGTATGCTAGGTTGCATGTTAGTGCATTGTGCATGCCATGTTGTTTTAGGCATGGTGTATGCCATCTCATTTCCTTGTATTGCGTATACTAGGTTGTTAGTTGCATTGTGTATGCCATATGGTTCATAGCATTGTGTATGCTAGTAGCATGTTTGCATCTCATCCTTGCATGCTTGCATGATTAGGTCGCATTGCTTTAGGATTGCATGCTAGTTGCATTTGTGCATGTCATGCCATCCTTATTTGTTGCATTGTGTTTGGAGTAGGGTTTAGTCCAAAAACGGGAAACGAGGGACGTTTCGTATTCCGAGTGACGAAACGTGCCTCGATTCTCGGGGAATGCATCCTCCATACACGTGTATGGAGGATGCAGCAAATGCTTCCCAGCTGGCACAGCTGGAACACACCCATTGAGACAAACAGGATGGGAGCTGGCCGACCAGGTCAAAAGGGTCAAGATGGTTGGCCACCCCCTAGGATGAAGCCCCAGAAGTTATCTTTCCAATGGCGTAAACCGTGCATTAAAATTCGTTCTGTGCAAAAAGTTATGCCCTTTTTCGTGAAGCCGCGCAGATTCGATCCAACCGGGATGATGCCCGACTTCAACTGATCATATCTCCCCCACCCGGACTTGGCTCTAGGAGATTATAAAAAAAAAAGAAGAGAGATAAAAGTGGAAATATTTTTAAAACTTTTTGGCAATGGGGTTTTGATAATTTGCTTCCCCTTCTTCCATCTCATCTCTTAAATTCTGCTTTTAAATTTTGATTCCTTCTTGAAGTTTAGCCTTCTCAGTTTTTTTTATCTCTCAGACATATGTTATGGCCCCTTATTGGCTTGGACTTGGGTTTTGCTTATAATGACAATAATTCCTATTAGATTTTAACATATGGGTTCTTGATTTTGATGCCCTAATTTTTGGAGATTATGAATATGAACTATTGAATTAAAGTGGACCTGTGATTTTGCTTCTCCAGTATTTGAAAATGAAAGATGACTTCGTTCTCTGTTAACGCGGAAGAAAGGCGCCTTTTTTGAGAAGCACAAAAAGAGGAGGAGGAGGCGAAGACAAAGGTTTTTGGTTTTGTAATAGGTAACCATTTTTAGCGACACCTGTTGCGTTACTCCTAATACCTCAAATACACACCATCACACACATCATCCATATCATATTAACATACTTTAAATACGTACTGTAGACACTCCATTTTTTGACCGGACCTAAGACTCAGACGTCACCAAACTAGGCCCTCGGTGATGTTGCATGTGGTGCTTCTCTGAGGTTGCACAGTCTCGACTGAGAGGCCTTGCCTCCGGGTCTTCCGAACCTTTTGTGCCCTTGTCTCGGTTTGCGAACGCAAGTCCTGTTTTCTCTGTTTCTCGTTCCTAAGGAGGGAGAGGTCTCGTAGACCTCTCTTCAGTGGCCGAGGCTACGTTCGTGGTCGTAGGCCATTTTTCCCCGTTTGGAGACCAGTTTCCGATATTTTCGTGAGTCCGTCGGCGCCACGGTGCCCGTTTTAGGACCGGCTAACTCCTCCGTTTGCTCCGGTTTTTGGCATAACACTTGTTTCCGCTCCCTAGAGGGACACTGTGGCCCTGGAGCCACCTTCGTGGTCGCACAGCCTTCTGGTGCTTAATAGTACAGTTTTCGGGGTTACCTCGGCTTGCGCATTTTGGCCCCGAACCCTCGTTTTGCATCGGTTAGCGGTTCAATTTTTTGGCATGGACCCTAGTTTCATTGTTTAGAAAGTGGTAAACAGGGTGGAAACCACCTTTTCTTCTTGGAGACCCAGCTTTCTCCTTGGGAGACCACCTTTTCTCTCTCTACACCAGCCGGTTTTCTTGTCGGGAAACTGTCTCTGCCTCACTTTTAGGGCATAATTTCTGTCTCCCATACCACCATTGTGTGTACTCACCTAGGAGGCCACTGTAATAACCCAAGTTGTGTGGTAGGATTATTTTATTGGATAAGATTAGTAATTCAATTAATTTATCGTGGGGTCATTTATTAATATCAAAGATTAGTTTATGAGATGGCATATATTTCTATTACTAGGATGGGTAATTTTGTAAACTTTGTGAAATTAAGTTAATATGCCCAACCTTATTGTGGGCTTTAAGTCTTGGAAAACAAACAAAGCAGAGGCTATGAATTGACTCCATACCGGCGGCCATAGCCAGGTATTGGAAGTAAAGAAAAAGAAAAGAAAAGAGAAGAGAGGGTTTCGTGAGGCTACAATAGGGATTAAAGACAACACGTTGGTGATTTTTGGGACAACGCATTGGTTAATGCGGTAAAATCTGTCTTTACGTTAATTAATTAAGTTTTATGTTGAGGAATTTAACATCAATTGCATAAGGAGATTTAGAAGAATCTATAGGTGCCGTTACTTAGGTTTTGTGAATTGGGTGCAATGTGTAAGTGTAACTTTGGATGGGTAATAGAAACAATGGATGTTTTTGTAGTCATGGGTTAAGGTGTGTTTGGGCTATAAGTTGGGTTGAATGGTTGTCTCTCTTGGATATTAAAGTAAATACATTAATCTAATATAATGGTGCTTTTGTGGGTGTTTGTAACATGTAAAAAATATTAATTATTTGAAGTTTTTTTTATTAGGTTTGTGTGATTGAAGTGGTGAAATTGGGTGTTTGGAGTTGGTGTTTGGAGTGTTATTTCTAAGGGTTTGAGGTAAGTAACCCTCTATCACTGTTGGTTTCATTTTTATTCCTACGAATCGGTTAAAATCATAAATATATTATTTATTATCCGCTTCATGTTCCTCTAAAATAAATATGGTCAAGTTATAAAACAACATGCGAATATTATCTCAATGCAATTATTTGAATATTTTGATGAAACTATTTTGAAAATTGTACTAAACATTTATTCTGAAAATATCGAATGTTTTATTTGCAAGTTGTGGTATTGTTTGAATTTTGAACATCACTCTAGTCTCGACTATGATTTTGGACCGCTCGCCAAATGGGGTTATTTATTGCACAAAGGATCGAACTAGTTCTTTTGGGGCTTTACCACGGCTAATGTGTGGTTCTGGGGCCTTGTCACGGGCCTAATGACCGTAGTCACCAGGGCTTGGGTTTGGTGAATTGCATCATTGAACGCATTTGAATATCGAACTCATCAAATTTTGAACAGCGAAATTTCAATCGAATTACTCATTGTCTTTCCAGAATTAAATGTATTGCTACAAGCTGTTTATTTCAACTACGAACCATCTTAACAAAATATTGTTCATTTATTGGAATGGTAGCAAAAAATATATTTTATTGGTTATCGACTATTTTTTTTGTATACTTGATCCAGTCTAATAGTGGATGGTTGGTTATTTACTGGGCTGTCTAGCTTACCCTTATTTTTATTTTCCAGATTCTGAGGAGTAGAGCTGTGCGGGTGGTTTTACTTGTGGGAGTGCCGAGAGTAGGACTAATGATTTTTTAAGTATTTGGAATATTATTATTATTATTATATTATTTTATTAGTGGACCTTGGTGGACAATTTCATATGAATAAGAATTATCTATTTGTACTGGTTTTTAGCATTATGATATTAAGGATTTAATTTGAGTAATTTCATTGTTTCGGTTAATGTGTTGGATTCTTAGCCTTGCATGCTCACTTAAATGATGTGCGGCGTTGTCACGGAGCTTGGCGGCGTGACACCACCAATAATGGGTTGGCCGACCACCCCTTTGGTGGACTGACCCTTTTGAACCTTCTTTGAAAGCTGGTTTTTCCTCTCTCCTGGGCCACAATTTCTGGTCTCCCACGCATACAGCTGTGTTTACTCATCTGGGAGGCTACCTTTCTGGTATACCGACCCAGACATTTCGCAACTTGACCTTTTGAACCTGGTTCGGCCGACCAAGGCAAGTGGTCGGCCGACCACTTTGAACTGGTCGATCCTACCTTCTGCTTTTTGGCTTCCTGATTTGCATACAGCTGTGCAGTTGTGTAGCATTTGACCCAACTCTCCGGATTTCACCCTCTTGTTTTGTCTTCTTAAGGAGCTTGGCCCATTTGCTTAGCTTCTAGGAGAAGCTTGGACCTTTTGTAAAGTCTTCTTGAGGAAGCTTGAACCCCTTTGGTCTAGCTTCCTCAAGAAGCTTAACCCTTTTTAGTGTAGCTTCTTTTAGAAGTATTGACCTTTTGTTGAAGCTTCTTAGGAAGCCTGGCCTTTGTCTTCTATACAGAGAAGCTTTCCTCACCATTTGCAAGGGTTAGAAAAATTTGGCCTGAAAGCTTATACACTTCTCCCTCCATAGCCCTTTTCTTCAAGCTCCAAACCCTACTTATTCTGCACCCATACACTAACACCTCCTAGCACAACACCTCTCCATCCATCACAAGCACCTTGGAACTGATTTGCAGAGGTTGAAGAGGCTCATTACCTTTGTCCAAAAAGTTGCTAAAGGTCGGCTCTTACAAGAGTAAGCCTCTATTTTTCCTCCCTTTTTTTGCAATTATCTTGCTTCATATATTGCCCTACTTGCGAGCAATTTTGGGTTTCGACATAACTGAAAAAGTTTTTTTTTGAAGCTCCTCTTTAAGGTTTGATTAAGGTCACTTTTTCTGTTTGGGGTCACTTTCCCCTTTGCATGCTTCATTTCCTCATGTTAGGGCTCATGCCAATTAGGCATTTGTGTTAGCCTTGGTTTGGCCTTATTTTAGGTCCACTGAAATCAGTGGATTTTCAAAGTGGCTTAGAATGTGTTTTGAGCCCTAAAATCAGAGGGGGTGAAACCCTCTCACCCCTTGTTCTCTTTACTAGCTTTGTTGACCTTTCAAAGGGCTCCTCTTTCAATGCTGTGAAGTCACATTTCAGGCCCTATTTGGTGGAGTTTTCAAGGTCTGCCTTGACTCTGTCCAGAGCCCTTTTTGGCCATATTTTGTGTCCTCATGCATGTGTAAGAGCAATCCTCCTCAAAGGTCTTTCAAGGGACCTTTATTTGCATGCTTCATGACTCCATTTCAGGCTTTTCTTAGTAAGTTTTTAGGGCTGTCATAACCTCTTTCCAGAGGTAGCTTTTTTCACTTTGTATGTCCATCAATGTATGGTGGTAGAGTAATCACCTCATGGCCTTCCAAAGGAAACTTTCATTCTTGCATGCATTGACTGAGATTTCAGTGGTTATTTGGGCATATTTTGGCATGGCAAATACTGTCTATTATTTGGCTGGTTTGGTGAGCCTCATATGCTTCATAAATAGTTGTAGTCTAACTCCTGATTCACTAAGTTTTTCTTCTTTGCATGCCTTTGTTGGCCCTTGATTTTAACAACATTTTGGCCGGTGCCTTAAAACTGATAGTTGTGCTTATTATGGACTGCCTAGCTCTATTTTTGGTCTCATGGTTTGAATGATGTTTGGTTTTGCATGCTTGAAGTTCAATACCACCCATAGCTATAACTTTTGAGTTTTGAGGGTCAATCATATGCATATACTGAGGGTGTGGTTCATGTTTTTGGGCCATTATACATTCATATTCTAGACGCTTGTTTGAATGCCAATATTGCACTGTTTTGGTACCTTTAAATGTGTTCAAGACAAAAAGGAGTCGGCTTGCGTGCCTGCTTTTACCGACCATTGAACTGAGCTCCATTCTTTGCATTCCGAACCATCGTTTTAGGCCATTTTCCCACTGTTATCCAGACCTTCTAGGCCCTGTTTGGGTTGATTTTCCATTTGTGCATTGCTTGGGTACCTCTAGTGCAACGCACTTCACTTATTTTCGGTACCTCCTGGCCCATCTAGATGCATTGGGTGACATATTTTGCATGTTTCGGGACATTTTATGCATTTCAGAACTGTATCATCGTGCCATTCTATGTCCATATTTCATCCTTGCCATGCTTAAGTTTTAAGAGTTGCATGTTGTGCCTTAGGATCGGTCCTTTGCATTCCGTGCATAATTTGCAATGTATCTCGGTTGTCTCATTTTCCATCACATGGCCACCTGGATTAAGTGTGGCTGAGGTCACTCATCATATTGGTTGTAAGTCCATCGTTATTGTGTATGCCATTTAGTCATAGCATTGCGTATGCTAGGTTGCATGTTAGTGCATTGTGCATGCCATGTTGTTAGGCATGGTGTATGCCCCATCTCATTTCGTTGTATTGCGTATACTAGGTTGTAGTATGCATTGTGGTATGCCATATGGTTCATAGGATTGTGGTATGCTAGTAGCAATGTTTTGCATCTCAATCCTTGCATGGCTTCATGATAGGTCGCATTTGCCTTTAGGATTAGCATGCTAGTTTGGCATTTGTGCATGTCATGCCATCCTTATTTGTTGCATTGTTTTTGAGTAGGGTTTAGTTCCAAAAACGGGAAACGAGGGACGTTTCGTATTCCGAGTGACGAAACGCTGCCTCGATTCTCGTCGCCAACACTCTTGAACTTCCATGATAGAGTCGTTGCTTTACTTGCTTATATGGTGCATTTATTTCATATTGATCGTAGGCAATTTGACTCCTCGGCCCATCATGCAATCGAGATACGTGATTGGTGGCACGAGGACTCGAGGTCTACACTCTCTTGAGCTTGTGCAAGGACAGGGAGAGTGTCTTGCACACATATGTTGAAAATACCTTGCTTTCTCTCCATCTACTGCCTTTGGTTGCAAGAAAAACCAAGAATCCAGGGGCAGAAAGTGGTCGGCCGACCAGGTTTTCTAGCAGGCGACACGCTGTTTTTGGTTTCCCACACAAAGGGTGGTCGGATCAGGGTGTCTCCCAAGCCAATACCTGGTCGGCACCTTTCCAGGGTGGAAGTTTCGCCTCTTGGAGCCTTAGTGTAAATTTTCTAAAATCAGTTGCAAACAAAGGCGAGACAAGGCATCGCGATGGAATTTCCCGGACGAGGCGACTCGGGCATGCATGCATCCATCGTCACCCAGAAAACAGAGCCGAGCAGTCACAATTCATAGTAGTTTACATGCTTACTTAGCTAGTTTGTTTAATTAGTTAATGTTGTGTAATAATTAGCTGTAGCTGTTATTTATTCGGACTGTATTATTTATTCGGACCCTCGAGCGAGGGCACAAATTGTAATAAGTGTGCGTGTGTGTGATGTATGTCTTCCAACCCCAAGTTTTCTTCCTTTTAATTACCAGCTTATGATGGTTAGTTTAGGGCATGTTTCAATTAGCATACTCATGACAGCATGTTTGCATTCATTCATCTATCTTGCATGCACGGGCCTCGGCACATCATAGCTAACTGCATTGTATTTTTC
>NW_021025139.1:309505-367738 GCF_004153795.1 Camellia sinensis | reverse complement strand
AATTCCAAGTTGAATACATGTTAGCTGTAGCATTCCATATGCCATGTTTAGAATAGCCGAGCCTGCTATAGTTTGCATTTTTGCATGTGCTCCATTAGGCATTTCAGCATAGTTAGGATCATGCATGAATTTCTAACATAGCTTTTGTTTTGGCTTGGAGTACTCGGTAAATGTTTATCCTTTAGCATCCTTACATGTGTGTGAGTGACGGCCATGATAGCATGCTTACCATGAAGCTATATGCTTATGTGATATACCTGCCTAAATGCCTGTGGGTGAAGGTTGGATTATCTGAATTGGAATAATGCATTGACTGTGAGTTTTAAGCTCACTTGAGAGTGGCAAAATCATATTTTCTAAGCCCACCCGAGGGTGGCAAAATCTGTATTTTAAGCCTACTTGCGAGTAGCAAACCGCCTTTCAAAAAAACAAACACGAGATGTTTTGTTCCAATTATCAACTGCGATCCCAATCAATGCTACTTGCTATTTGTAGTGCATCACGTAGATAAATCTAGGCTAATATAGATCGGAATAATGAGCACATAATTGTTTTTCAAAAACTCGATATCATGCTTAGTAGAGCGACCGATCTATTGACGGCAGGCCGAGCGTGCGGTGCTCACGAAGTGACCTTCACCCAATTAGCATACCCAAGTTTCACCAAGCCGCCAAAGGCAAACTTTCGTTCAGTATAGATACGGCCACACGTGGCCATAGGCAACAACGACCGTCAGAGGGTTGTACCGTTTTAAATTGCTGCCCAAAAGATAAAAAATATATTTAGGTGGCGACTCTGTATCTGGCAAAGCAGTCCATGTTTGGCACTTCTTTCAAAAAATCTGTTTTTAAAAAAAAACGATTTGCCGGATTTGGACTCTTTGATGATTCATCGGTCTTGCATTGCACTCTGCGAGATTAGATACAGGACCGTGACATTTGAGTCATGAACTGCAGTGAGCCCATAAGAACAAAACGGGATTTCCCTCCCGGGATGTTCGGGGACGTCTACAAGTACACATTAATGTGTGTTTAGAAAGAGAAAGATTGGGTACACATCTAACTTTGGCATACACAAAGTAGTTGTTCCGAGACTTGAACCCATAACCTCAAGGTCATAAGATTATTTTAAAACCTGTTGGTTACTAAAAAACAATGTTGTTGGTCATGTTACTAGAATTTTATTTTCCTAGAGAGCGGAAGAGCAATGACGGAATTAGGAGAATATCATGTCCCCCCTATTTCTGTGAAAATTATTATTTGCCATAGAACTTTAAAAATACATATCATTTTATACATAAAATGGCCCGCCAATATAAAAAAATATATGTCATTCTTCTTCCATCTTGAATTCTCTTTCTATTTTACACAAAAAAAATTTCATCTTATTAGAAATTTCTTCTATGGTATTGCTTCATCTTGAATTCTCTTTCTATCATATTATACATACATGTGTGTTTTGTGTATATGATGAAAAAAATTATTTTTCTTTTGGCCTCTCCAATAATAAAATCCTGGTTCCGTCCTTGTGGAAGAGGGAAAAGCTTGTTCATGTCAAGAGTTTGTGTAGTCATTTCAAGGGAAAACATACCAGGGTCTAAGGTATTTATTAAAGGAGGGACAATTACGGGCGGAAGATTGATTCTGAAGGTTAGTGCAATTGAGGGACTTCTTAAATAAATCCTTTCTTAGATGGTTTTTCTATATTTAATTGGTCATTTAATATATTCTTGTTTTCTTATGCATTATGCATTAATAATAATTTTCTGTTTTATGTACGAATTAATAAAAATATGGGCCTTTTATTCGTTTGCGGATCACAGCTGGAAATTTCGAAGATGGGGTATCTGGTTCAAAGAAGGGGAGTAGGTAAATAAATGCTTTTGAATAACCATGTTACAGTGTTATATGTAATAAGGCATTCCGATTAGGGAAATTATATGATAGAGATATCTTTAAATGTTGCTTTTGTTGCTTAGGATTGTTAGTATTGGAAAATTAGGAAGCATATGCTGTGGATTTAGTCACAGATTTTGCATTAATCTGTTATGTATTTTTTTTTTTATGGTGGCATTTTTTTATTTTTATACAAAGGATTGCATTATGATGCAAACTTCTGGAGATTAATGCGAACCTGGTTTCTGAACCTCAGATTCAGTGGAGGTTTCTATGTTTCATGGTGAAGTATTGCTACTGTGCCATTTAAGACAGTTTAGGATATAGTCCGTTGGTAGTTTTGCTTGACCTTGGATTCGAAAACCACATTTTACCTCTGTCAAATAAAATTTTCATTTATATATATCCCTTTGATGATCCAAGATTTGAATGGTTGAATAGATCTAATTAATTGGACAATGTTGTTCATTTCTTAAACTTTAGGGGCTGCTAAGATATGTCTCGTATCATAAGTCATAACTAGGGTGAAGTATATTTAGTACTGGAAATTCTATTATTAAAACCATTGCCTCCACTTCGTGCTGTTTTCGATATTCCTCATGCTCTATTTGTTTGAGTTAATGGATGGTAGGATCTTTTGTTTTGCTACCAAACTTATGTAGGCCAAGTATGGATAAACCCCTTGCACAAGCTTGGAAATCAAAATCAATATAAGGTGGCCGTGATAAGGGCTTCTTTGAAGGCTAATTATGGTAAATTTTATCGCTGATGGTGAGCAAAGTTATGAATTTAAAGGGTTGGTCGATATAAGAAAGGAGTAATAGGTTGGAGATAACACTAGGCAAAGAGAGAGTTTCAGGGCAGTTCTGGGTGTTTTGAGGAGTACTTATGACCAATACTTTTTTGTGTTCAAGTGTTATGTTATGATTGAATGATGGAGAGACATCAATTTGGCTTGTCCCATGGGATTTTAAGGGACACCTCTAATAAAGTTAGATTCCCACACAAGCATCATACTAGAGTTAGAATTGAATCATGCTGTCCCATAGAGATCTTCAAATTACTCCTAGAAAATTCCCACTTATTTCCATCGGAATTTGAAAGTTAATGCCATATCTTGGTAACCCAAAGAGCTCTTTGGGGGGCACCTGATAAAGCAGAGGGAAAACTAAAGTTGAAATGATCTTTAAATATGTCCTTAAATCTGATATTAACTAAACTAACCAACCCTAATTGGACACTTGTCAGTTGTCAGCTAGCATTTGATATGTATCTATACTAATCCTGGAGTTGTAGGGATAAATGTAGTTACTTATGTTTCCTATGTTGAGGACATATATCCAGAAAGTACAGCTGCACTAAACAATGACTATTAATAGAAACGACATGCTTGTGAAGTTATGATTGCCCTGGATGAACTTGCAGTCTTAATGTGCTTTTATGATAGGACAAAAGTAGCTAGAGTGAAGGATAGAAATGAAGGCTCAAAGGCCACCCACACTCCCTTGGTTCTATGTGGACAACATCACTAATAATATGAATGAAATAAGGATACAAAAGTTAACATAGAAGGTGCTGCGCTTTTTTATTGACATGAAAACTGATCATACCTTTTATTGACATGAATTTGGACTAATTGATCATACCTTTTTTTCTGTTAAGTACCAATGTCTATATTTTGATGGATAGTTTGGTTTACAAATTATTAAATGGCTTCGGAAACTTTGTCCTGAATGCAACCTTTGTTTTCTTTATTTTTTGATGCAATATTACGTGTTTCATTAGAGGTGATTGTACTGCTGGCCATGTACAGGTATTTGTGGACTATATTGAAAGATAAATTGATGTATTATTATTGATTGATATGTATATATTACAAGATTGATGTATTTCTGTATTGTATGTGATAAGCTATTATATAGGAGAGGTGTGAGGTAAGTGAGTGGTGGTAGTTTCGGAAACTTTGTCCTGAATGCAACCTTTGTTTTCTTTATTATTTGATGCAATATTACGTGTTTCATTAGAGGTGATTGTACTGCTGACCATGTACAGGTATTTGTGGACTATATAAAAGGAAACTCAACGAGCTAAATCCAGCCATCAGAAACATTACATAAGATATTGCAGATCTCTAAAATTTCATTGACGCAAAGTGGGTGTTTTTTGTAACTTTAAGAATAGAGCTTTTTTTGATTGAAAAAAAAAAAAAAAAAGAAACTCTGCAGAACATGGCCTTTGAGAATATAACTAGCACTCCCTATTACTAGCATGATCTCGTGCTTAAGACTTTTGACCGGGGATTGTGGGGAAGGGCCAGTTGCCAATTACTGTATGCTTAGTGACATCTATATTGCAAAGCTCCCTTTAGTTCCTTGTGTATATTACAAGGATTTATATAGGAGAGGATTTGAGAGTAGGTGAAGGTGGTAGTGGATGTGTTAGGTGGAGTGGGTGGTTTACTATTTACAATTTACATTTTACATTAACAGCCCCCCTCAAACTCAAGGAGGATAGGCACTAGCCAACTTGAGTTTGGAGAGAGTCACAACAGAAAAAAATAAACTGATAAATAAAACAGGATAGGAGACACGGTATGGTCGTGTCAGACCGTTGTAGCAGACAGTTTACGGGGTCATGTCGGACCGTTGAAGCAGACAGTTTACGGGGTCATGTCGGACCGTTGTAGCAGGACAGTTTACGGGGTCATGTCGGACCGATGTAGCAGTTGACCGGAATCAATGTCGAGACAGTTTATGGGGTCATGTCGGACCGTTGTAGAAGACAGTTTACGGGGTCATGTCGGACCGATGTAGCAGCTTGTGGTGGTGCACCAAGGGGGCGACTTAGGGAGTGCTCCATGAGGTGACTTGAACATGATACTGTGTATAACCCCCCCTCAAACTCAAATAGGTGTGAAGAGAGAAACCTATTTGAGGTTGAAACAAAGGGATTGATAAAGCTGACCGGTGTAGAAGACACTGTATGAGTGTGTATATAGGCTGCCCAAAAGATATACATGGATGTAGATATCGAGCCCTCAAAAGTCGTGCCCTCAAAAGGTGTGCCCGCACCCTCAAAAGGCGTGCCATCAAAAGGCGTGCCCAAATGTATCAAAAGGCGTGCCAGGTTGTCGGCGAGGCACGTGAGTGCCTGGGCTGGCGTGCCTGTTGGTCTAGCGT
Source organism: Camellia sinensis (assembly GCF_004153795.1). Lineage (NCBI taxonomy): Eukaryota > Viridiplantae > Streptophyta > Magnoliopsida > Ericales > Theaceae > Camellia > Camellia sinensis. Next base: position 362,664 of record NW_021025139.1, on the reverse strand, counting down.
CAAGAGGCGCGCGATGCGCGTGGCTGCTTCCGCTATTTAACCAAGACAGAGCCGGAGGCCGAGGCAGAAGCAAAAAAACCTGCCTCAAAAGGCGTGCCATCAAAAGGCGTGCCCGAATGCATCAAAAGGCGTGCCATGAAAAGGCGTGCCAGGTTGTCGGGCGTTAGAGGCGCGCGATGCGCGTGGCTACCTCGGCTATTTAACCAAGACGGAGCTGAGGCCGAGGCAGAGGCTGAGACAAGAAACTGAGAGAAACCTCTGAAAAATTCTGCGTTGTGCTGAGAGAGAGAGGTTGTAACACTGTGTTGCGAGAGAAAATGGCTTCGTCGTCCCGTGGTCTGCTTACTCTCTTTCCCGACCTCAACGAGTCCACAAGAGAGATAGCAGGTGCGGTGTCCCGTGAACCTCAACCAAACACTGCCGGATTTGCACCGTTGAACTTTCCGATGCGGTCGGTGGAGCAAAAAATGGATGTGCAGTCGGATGTGGAGGCCAATCAGTATACTTTGAAGGCAGTCCTTAAATCAGTAAACAGTATGAGGGTTGTTACAAACCGGCTGCAGAGTAGGACAAATGAGGTGCAGCAGTTAAACTCCCAGTTGGCTCTGCTTCAACGCATGTATAAGGATGCGCGAGCAGAGATAAGGTAATTTCTTTTACTAATATTTGCATGCAAATAACTAAAAATTGCACTTACTGAGAACATTATTCTCATACAAAATAAATAAAATTACCATTATTTTCAATATGCATTGAAAATGAATGAATCTTCAAATTCATTCCAATTCATTGGGCCATTCCTTCTAATCAAATAGCAAGCTACGAAAATTTCATAGAATTATGTTGAACCATTTATATCAATTTATTGAAATCCAAAAGCCCCTTTGTAATTACCCAAAAAAAGCCATTTGAATCATAATTGCAAAAAATTTCATAAAAGGGATCGGAGTGAGTCCCGACAGGAATAAAATGAATTTGGTGTGCAGTTCATCCAGTTCGTCTTCTTCGTCTGTTTGTTTTTTTTTTTTGGAAAGCATGTGCGCTGGTATTTTTTTGTTTAAAAAAAAAAATAAAAAAATAAAGAAATAAAAGAAAAGAAAGTGGAGTGTAGTGAGTGGTGTCTGCCATGTGCATGCGTGTGATGAGTGTTTGGGAAATAAAAAAGCACAGCTGGGGTATGAGCACATGCATAAAGAATTAGATATATATATATAAAAGATAAAGAGGGTTTGGGCGGTTGGAGCAGACAGCTGCTCTATGATAAAATAGTGGATGTCAATATTAAAATAAAAAAAAAAAGAAAGAGAGGGTTAAAAGTGAGGGAGAGAAAGTGGGTGGTGTGAAGTGTGTTGGGTGTAATGCGTGCTCTCTCTAAACCGAGAGAGAGAGGGACCGAGAGAGGGAGAGAGCTCTGTTAGAGAGAGAGAGCTGGGTTTGGTCCTGTTCATAGTCGAGTCAACTGAGCCATCCAAACAAACAGCAGATGCATGGGTGTATGTGTGTATCAGTCGTGTGGGCTGTGTGTGAAGCTCAGTGTCGGTATGTCATGTGCATGTGTGTGTGTTGATGTGTGTATGAGTGGGTGTCAAGAGGGCCGGGGGAGAGAGGTTGGTTCCCCCCTGTATCAATGATGTGGGTGTGTATGTGCTAGCCAAGAGAAAGAGGAGATAGGTGGGTTTCTTTTTAGAGAGAGAGAGATTGAGTTGGTGCCCCCCCTCAAAGAGAGAGAGCAACCCGTGTGTGTTGCAGAGAGAGAGACCCAGTTGGAGAGAGAGAGCTCAGCCAGCCTCCTGTGTGTGTGCGCTGCGGTGTTTGTGTATGGAGAACCAACTCGAGAGAGAGAAGTTGGGTGGGTTTCTCCAGAGAAGGAGGGAGAGAGTTGTGTATGTATGTCGTGTTTTTCCTCCTCAAAACCGTATGTGTCTGTGCATGGTGTGTGGGCTGCTGCTGTGTATGTGTTGTGGCTCTGTGTGAATGGTGTGTGTCTGCTGTGTATCTGGTGTGTGCGTGTATGCTGTGTGTAGCTCTCAATGGTGTATCTGTGTCGTCTTCTCCCTAACCCAAACTGCCGAGAGAGAGAGAGGTTGGTTCAGTTGTTTCTAAATTTTTAAAATAAAATTTATTATTCAATTGGCAAGTGTTAAATATCTAATTGTGCTAATCTAACTTAGACATTCATCTTATTTAATAATAAAAAAATACATAAATTTCAAATGTTTTTCTCTTAACAAAATAGGATATAGAATATAGGTGGATAGATAAGATTTTTCAAATATGGATCCTGTAAGATAAATTGATAGAGAGAGAAATATAAAGAGAATAAATTGTATATATATTATGATTGATATATGTTGTAAGATTGTTGTGTTGATTGATTTTTATCTGTATATTACAATTCCTATATATAGAGGAGAAGATGGTAGTAGGTGAAGGTGGTAGTGGAGGTGGTAGGTGGAGTGGGTGGTAGTGGAGGTGGTAGGTGGAGTTGGTGGTGTGGTAATTTACACAATTTACATTAACAGATCCTATTAATAAATTTTACAAATTTTGAGCCAATGTTCTCTCTAACTGTAGAGTGAACAATGGACAAAACAACCAGGTCTGTGAAACACGCCATTAATCCACTTTTCGTAATTTAAATAGTTTATTTTTGTAGTTTTTTTACACAATTTTATGTGATTTATTTGTAAAAATACAAATATGATTTTAAAATATATTATCTATTTAAAAAATAAATATAATAAAATCATATAATTAGGATTTATTTGACATTCTTCATAACAAAAGTATTTATTTGGCTCATATCACTTTTTTTTTTTACATTTATTTTTTTAAAAGGTCAAAAACACACTTATTTAAATTATTTTAAATATCTCGTTCGAATTTTTAAAAGGGAGATTTTTTTTAAGGTCCCTGATATTAAGATTTTATAGCATCAAGGACATTAAATATTTTTATGATGTTTAAAATCCCTTAACATTGATTCAGAGAAATTTCAATCTCAAAGAAATTCTCTCCAGAGAAAATTGAAATTCTCTAGATTCAAACCAGAGAAAATTGAAATTTTTTTGAGTACCAAAGAAATTCAGAAAAAAATTTGTGGAGAGAAAATTTGTGTGGCTATCTAGGAAAATTCCCTGACTTCACAAATTTCTCTGGCTCTTTTTTAATTTTTTGCATGTCATTTATAGTGCAAAATTCCAAAACTCACCATCTCATCTTTTCAATCACTGACCTCTATAAAATACATCAAACCTTTGATAGCAATGGCAAAATTTAACAACTTCAATGACATCTCCGTTGAAGTACCCAACTGCTATAACATAATTATGACAGTTCAAAACAACAATTCTATTGAATCCAATGCATCAAGATCCAAAATAACTATTGTCTTGTATAGTTTGAATACAAAAAAGTCTTCTGCTTTGATTAATACTTTTGAAGCACTGAATTATCAGTTAGTTCAGGCATCAACTATAGATCCTTTGAAAAGTTTCCCAAACAATGTTGTTGCTCCTCTTCCAAAAATCTTCTTCTTCTTCTTCTTCTTCTTCTTCTTCTTCTTCTTCTTTAACTTTGTTCTATGTCTTTGCTCTCCTTTTAGACATTGGAGAAGATGTGATAAGGTTGCCAGAGAATGTGACAATATCAGTGGTGATAATGTTTGGAGATTTAATAGTGGATACAGGTAACAACAACAATCTTGAAACAATTTTTAAGGTCAATTATTCTCCTTATGGCAAGGTCTCCAGAGAAATTTTTTTCTCTGCCTTCCTTATACTTCCCACTCTCCAGAAAATTTTTAAAATTTCTCTAACCTTCCTCTCTAGAGAAATTTAATAATGTCTAAGGTCTAAGGTTTCTCAAATTAATTCAGAGAAAATTCAACTTCACAGAGAAATTCTTAGAGAAATTCTGTACATTTCTCTAGACTTTACTTATAATTTCTCTGTGTTTTTTTATCAAAACAGATTGTAAGCCATTTAGACAACAATTAACCATAGAAAATTGAACAACCACCATTTTGACTAATTTTCTCTGAGCACAAAAGAAATCTAGAGAAAATTATGTAGAAAAAATTTGTGCGGCTTTGTATGACTCTATCTACAGAAATTTGTGTTAAAGACAATTTGTGTGGCTTCGTGTGGCTCTATCCAGAGAAAATTTGTATGGCTTTGTGTGGCTCTATCTAGAAAAAATTGTATTAAAGAAAATTTGTGTGACTTTGTATGGCTCTCTCCAGAAAAAATTGTGTCATAGAAAATTTGCGTGCTCTGTCCAGAAAAACTTGTGTGAGGCTAATGAAAGCATAATTCAATGGTTATCATACATGTTTATGCGACAGAGGGAATTGATGATGGTAAAAATGGAGTTAAACCCATATAAAAATATAACTAATAAGAGACAAGACCACAAAAATCAGAGAAGCTTTAGTTCAAATAGGTACTCAATTCAAGTACCAAATGCTAATACTTTCATGTCTATTAAGTGACCAGAAATGCAATAAAAAAAGGAAATAACAAAGAGAACAATGGTAATACCACTTTGCTCACTGAAAACAACTTCGTTGGAGGTACAAAACAGAATGAACTTGAACCATAAAACCCAACAGCACAAACCCATGAAATCGACACAACTCAAGGAAACCTCGTCAAGAACAAGACCACCGAACCAGCTTCTCCCAGGCTAGTTGGATCACTTTACGGCGGTCTTTGGTGGTTCGGTCCGGAACACATTCCGCTGTGTTGACGTCATTTTCCGGCATTAGGAGACAGAAATCTGAGCCAATCTACATCGATGGCAACTTCAATGGCAATGAAACCGACTCCGACAACACAATGACAACCTCTGCGATCAGCTCGTTTTGCTTCGGCTGCCCGTCTTCAAGTTACTTGCCAGCGAAGATCAACCTCTGCTGGTCTGGTGGGATAGCCTTCTTATCTTGGATCTTAGTCTTGACATTGTCAATGGTTTTAGAACTACAAGCAAGACCAACGCAGAGTCAGCGAAAATCAACCTTTGCGGCTCGTTTATGCTTTGGGTTCGATTCCTATGAGTATAAGGGAAGAAGAAAACCAGAGCTTGAACTCACGAAAGGGATGGCGGTGATTGTGGTTAGTCGGTGGCACTACAGCGACGGAGGTAGAGAGAGAGAGATATATGCAACGGTAAATAAGAGACGCAACGATCGAGAACGAGATGTGTAGAGGTCAAGAATGAGAATAGAAAAGAAAGAAGAGAAAGAGAGTTGGAGTGAGGGACCTTAGACATCATAAAATAATATTATGAATATCTTTCATTACTAAAAATAGAAAAAGGACCTTAGACTAATTTTTTCTTTTTAAAATCGTCTTATTTTTTTATTTTTTTATTGTGATGGTTGTTGTTCTTATTTATAGGAAAATGTTTGGTGACCACAAATTCTGTGACTCAAATGGTCTGAAACTGTCAAAACGACATCGCTTTAGCTTGTTTTGCACCCAAAACGATATCGTTTTAACAGTTTCAGACTATTTGAGCCACAGAATTTATGCCCCTAACATTGCTGTTATTTATAACATCATGTCCCCTTAATATTCGGGGTCATAAATGTAATTGCGCAAAAACGAGTAATTGCGGAAAAACGAAGTTGCGGAGAAAAAAAGAGAAGACAGTGGAAGAGAGAGAGAGAGGGAGCCTTATCCATTAAAATACTACATTACAACTACCTTTATAAAAAGCATATAGTAAAATATCAAAATATCAAAATGATCATGCAAAGCAAAAGACCAAAGCAGAATCAAACAAAGCGAACAAAACAATTCTTTTATTTATTTATTTATTTATTTATTTATTTTTATAAAAAATTAAAAAATTATTCTCAACATATTAATTTTTTTATTTTATATTTTAATTCAAAAAATAAAAAACCAACCAATCATAAAAATTGGACAAATATATATATATATATTTTTTAATCAAAATCCCCAATTTAAACGATCCGTTAAGTGCCCCATTCTACCGACGGAGGGGTAATCTGTAACTAGAAACCAAAACAACCGAGAGGTTCCTATCATTTTTGTAACATCCAGAGGATCCCCGGGCTAAAAAAATTAAAATAAAAAAATGGACTTTGTAATTTATCTATTTATATTTTAAAAATTAAAAAAAATTGATGTTTTCACAAATAATTACAAATTCATTAAAAAAAATTGGTTGATTTTTAGAAAGTCCTATTTCTAATTGTTATATTCCATTTAATCCATCTTTTTTATATTCCATTAGGTCTTGTTTAGAATAATATGATCAAATCACCCTTCCAACTTTTTGTGCATGTTTCTATTTTAAAATTAATACAAAATAAAAAAAATTACAACCGTCCCTCATTCCATGAAGAAAATCTCTCCTTATTCTAGGAAGAATCTTTACATTTCAAGAATAAAATATTTCGCTTATTTCATAAAGAAAATATTTCCCGTGGAGAAAATCTCATTTATTCCATCAAAAAAATCTCACATTCCTAAAATCATAAATCTTCTACCTTTTGAAAATCAAAAATGTTAGAGGCTTCAAAAATTCTACCAAAAGTTTTACCAAATATCTCACATGGGTGGGTCCCACACCCATGCGAGATATTTGGTAAAACTTTTGGTAGAATTTTTGGGGTCTCTATCATTACTCTTTGAAAATCTCTCACTAAATGTTAATGTAAACTTTCACATTATAAATGCATGCTGATAAATAATATTTTCTCATAGAACCATACACTGTGAACATTCACATTGTTTATGCTAGTGTATGACTATTTTTTAATGTAAATATTAATATTAATTGTGATTTGTTGTGAGTAATACATGATTAATGTTGTCATGTTATTTTGATATTATAGAGACACTATGGACATTCACATTATTGGTAATTGTTTGTTATTGTGTGCATATAACCATTCAGGAATGTTGATATGAACATTCACAACTCTATGTTATATTACTAAGATGCACAATATGTTCTGACCAAAATATCTTATATGACTATTTTTAAATGCAAATATTAACATTGATTAAAGATATAATAATCACAACACCAATGCAAACTTTCACACCATATAATAATCAGGTAAAAATCATGAAAACTCATACAATGATCAGTAATATGTGAATGTATTCACATTATGCAACAATCTGCAATCATCAGTTTACATTGCACATCATGTAATCATCACATGTTTCTAATGTTAAAGTTCACATTATCAAATTTAAAACATTAAAATCTAATAATCTACGATAACAATGACTTTAGTGGATGTGCACGTTCATATTCACAAAAATACCTAATTAATAAGCATACATATACACGGATATATAATACCATATCAATCCATCTTAAAACAAAAAGTCGAATCTAACTTTAATAAATTATTAAACAATTTTGAACATACATTTTTACCAACACATACCTATATGTAATTACAAAACAAAAACGGTGCTAACCTTGTCCCTACGATATATGAATGGAAGAAAATAGAGTTTCGAATTGCAACAATGGAAAAACACAAAGTTTTGAACTGTAACAATGGAAGAACACAGAGTGTCGAACTGCAACAATAGAAGAATGATGATGATGATAATGATGATGATGAGCTTCTTTCTGGGTTTCTTATATTTTGCTTCTTTCTTTGATGATCATCACCCAATTCATCTGTCTGAGTTTTTGTTGTTTTGTGATTTTCTTCAATTCTCAAACGGGCAAATTAAAAAGAGAGCGAATGAGAGCAAGCATGAGAGAGAGAGAGAGACTATCAGTGGAAGTTTCTTTGTGCTGCAAGATTCTTTTTTAACCGTGTTTTCTTGTCAATATTATAATTTAATAATATATATTTAGTTTTTAAAGAAACCCATTCCACTAATTTCAAAACAGTCAAAACAGAAAAAAGAAACAAGAAGATTACAATTATGTGTAATACTTACTATCAAAAATAGAACAAATGGTATATTAGTCCTAAAAATATTATAAATAAAGAAACAATGATCTCATGGGATACGGGGAGTATTTTTTTAAAAATATTCTTAAAAAAAAAAAAAATTAAAGAATTGACTCACTTTTCAAACTATTTGAGAAACTAATTTTTTGAAATTACATTTTCAACATGCAATTTCACCTTGAAATCGCAAGTTAAAAATGCAATTTATGATGACATGGTGAAATTGCATGTTCAACATGCAATTTTAAGATGAAATTGCATGGTGAAAATGTAATTTCAATTTCAAAATCACATTTTCAAAATGCGATTTCAAAAGCAGGTTAATTTTTCAAATAATTTAAAAAGTGGATCAATTCTCTAAATTGTTTTTTTTTTTAGAATATTAAAAAAAAAACTCCATTTACTTCATCTCTCTTTTTCTTTTTCTTTTTTCCTTTTATTATTTTTTTCGGGAAATTATACCCCACACACCTTTAAAAGGGGGTGCATATGATGCCCTCCTAGTTATGTTATTTTTTCTTTAGTTATAATCAATTTTTTTAAGTTATAATATTATTTTAATTATGAATCATAAGTTCTTCATTTATGTTGTATGTTGTGTTTAATTATAATAATTTTTATTTTTTTAGTTATGACTCAAAAAGCATGAAATTATATCATTTTTTTCTTTAGTTATAAAATGCATATACACACCTTTTGATGGGTGTATATCATAGTGCTTCCTTCTCTCTTTATTTATTTATTTTTTTTTATGACAATGAAGTGATGACGAAGTGATGGTGGTAACGGAAATGGTGGTAGTGGTAGAGTGGTAGCAGCATTGGTAATGTGGCAATGGTGGTGGTGGTGGTGGTGGTGGCGGCGGTAGAGTGGGGGTGTTGGTGGAGGTGGAAGTGGTGGTGGTGGTGCTGGTGGAATGGCGGTAGGGGTGATAAACGAACCGGACAAACCGAACGGTTAGCTGTTCAAATTTGATATGAAAATTCAAACGAGTTTTTAAATTTTTTCAAGCTTTATTCATAAAACTTTCAAGCCGATTTCAAACAAACTTTTATCGAATCAAGTTCTAGTAGTTTTGTGTTTTCATATAGTTTTAAGCTTATCAAACCGAACCGAATGAGTAATTGACTCTTCAAGTTTGTTTTGATAACTTTAACAAGTTCAAAAACGTATTTAAATTTGGCTTTATTTACTTGATGAATTAAACTTGAATGAATTTTTAACAAGTCAAATATGAGTCAAGCTCAAGTTGTTTAGTTCATTTATTATCCTAAGTGGTGGTGATAGAAAAGGAGGTGGTGGTGGAGTGGTGGTAATGGTGATGGTGGTGTAGTGGCAACAATGGTGGTGGTGGTGGTGGAAGTAAAAGTGGATTAATAGTAGAAGTGGTATTCATTTAAACAAGTTTAAACGTGTATCTTTGTCTAACCCATGTAAACTCATTTATTGCTTTAGACGAATTTGTATAAATTTTAAATAGATATAGCTTTGGATTGAGTTGGATTAGATTGAATTTACCACCTAAGTATTATGTCCACCTACTAAATAACATTTGGATATTAAGGATTCTCAAGAAATGTTCTATTATAAAATGTAGCAGCACATTTGCGTAATGTACATATAAAGTAATTTTTGTAGTAGTAAATATCCCTTTATAATTTTATAGCCAATATAAATGTTGACAGAGAATTTAAAAAATATTATAAATAAAAAATTTATAAGATTTTAAAGTTTAAAAAACAAAACATGGCATTTTCTGTTTTGAGGATGAACACTGAATAGCTCAATGAAATTCACGTGGCCCATTGCTTAGGTTCAAATTAGATTGAGGAGATCAAGATTTTTACTTACTTTTTATGGTTTTTTAAAATTTAGTTTTAACTTTTGATTATAAACAAATAAATAAAAAATCATCTTAAAAATACCCTAAAAATGAAACAATAAATATTAATTAAAAATATAAATAAAAAAATTATTTGTCAATCTATCATTCGCAATTTAATTTATAATTTTAGGTTCAAATTGCCCATAATCACACTGCGTACACCCAAATCAAATAGTACCAAATATGGCTATATCATTGGGATTAAAAAATATATATTTATAAAAAAGTGATAAATATTAATAATTAAAATTATAAAAGTTTTCACTTTTTTTTTTTAAGCCCACGAACCAACTGCTTTTTTCTGTACCCGCCTCCAAACTGATAACAACTTGAACCGGCTTGAAAACGCTAGTTTATACGGGTGATTATTCAGTACTCCCGGAGTATGGACACGTGGTACTCTATAATATTTTGATTGGTGGAGAGACACAAGAGTCCACGATTTATGTTGGAGATGGGGGACAACTTGGGACTAACTGATTGGTGATTAGTTTGGAGTATAGACACGTGGTGCTCCGGGAGTATTGAATAATTTCCTAGTTTATACACATACCGAGCGTCCCATTTTCTGATCTATGTTTTCTACGCTCTCTCTCTCTCTCTCTCTCTCTCTCTGCTTTTTTGGATCCAAAGATGCCTCACGGAACGCTTGAAGTTCTTCTCCTCGGTGCCAAAGACATCGAGAACACCGATTTTTTCTGTAAGTTTCTCTCTCTCTTTCTCTCTCTACACACACATACATTTTCATGTATATATATATATATGAATCTGCAGTGTAATTTATGGTGTAATTTTCATTGTTCGTTTTCTTTCGGCTAAATATATTAGAAATCATGCGAGGCTTTGGTTTCAGACGTTCTGTATTTGCTGAAATTTGGTTTCTACCAGGATCTGATTTAGTTATATATATTATTTTTGTTTGTTTCCTGAGAAAAATAAGGATAGGAAAATGTAGAGCAGTTTTGAAGTCAGATTTTCAACGGTTTATGAGTTTTTTCACGCAATGTGAGAATCGTACGAAAGAGTTGGATCTAATGATTTGGTAAATCTCATTTAATATATATATATATATAGGATTATCATTAATAGTATTTGATGAGCTTTGAACATTCGTTGAATAATTCTCTTCTTGGAGCCTTGTTAACGTCTTTTACCATCCATACAATTTGATCAAAATTGAATGCTTGGAGTGGTCAATTTTGACTAACTTATTGAGTTTAAGCAATAGTTGATATGTAGGATAAGTTGATAATAATCCAATAATATTACAAAGACCGCATCTCATCTATATATCTTCACTAATTGTTCGTTTTCTCTCAGTTGAATATATCAGCAATTATGCGAGGTTTTGGTTTCAGATGTTGTGCATTGCTCAAATTTGGTTTCTACCCGGATCTGATTTAGTTTTATAATATATATATTGTTGGAACAATCTTCTGTGTAAATAAAATAACTTAAAATAATTCAAACAAAATAAAATAAAACTTATAGAATTTATTTTGTTGAACCGAATCAATAATTTAAAGACCAAGTCGAGTGTGCGACACTCTGTCCTTAAGACAGATTCGCCCCACTACGGTGCTTACGGTTATGTGGCGTCTATCTCCCAGGATACAATGATCTTCACAAATTTTTAGTAGCACTTCAAACAAATTTTGTTCGACGAACCAGAACCTTGTGTTCTATAACTCTCTGAAATTTTTTCTAAAATAATATGAAGAATAAAGGACGCAAGAGAGCAAAATGAAGGCAAGGAAAATGAATTTTCGGAATCAATAAAAATTGGAATGGGGCTGCCTTTATATAGGCTTTGTTGGCACCTATTCAATTTGAATAGAAAAGGTATGAAGAAGGGACATACCCCTTCCTTTAAAATAAAGAGACACCATGAAAGGTTTGCACCCTTTCATTCAAATGGAGGTTTGACCCTTTCTTTAAAACAAAAAGACACCATGAAAGGTTACACCATTTCATTTAAAATGGAGTCTATTTCAATTCACAACTACCTCTTTATAAATTTTCCAACAATCCCCCACATGAATGAATTGACAGAGAAAAATGCAATAACATGATGTAAATACAGAGAGTATAGAAATTAGAAATATTCTGCAAATGATAGGTAGCTTTTGGCTTTGAACCTTTCCTTGTGAGATACTATCGGATTTACTAGCTAACCAGTGAACATGATGTCTTGAACTGTTCAGCCGTTTGTGTAAATCAAGATAATAGAACTCACACAGTATATCTCCAGACACAGTTTAGTTCTCACTATTGTGTTCATTTTGGCCCTAAACAACTTGGTCTTTCATGAGTGCTCTAAAGACTTGTAGCCCTTCACAAATCTTATAGAACTGGCCCAGTTCACACTTACATAGGTGATTCTTATGAAAAGTATCCTGCCATACTCCACTAGGTTTACCTAGATATAAGAATCATTAAAAGTATTACTTAACCTAAACCGCTGCAGACATCACTATTTCATCAAAGAAATGGGCAGGAGATAAACTCCCTAGTGATCCTTCTGAGTCATTCACAACTCGGTTGTCCCTTTGAACCTAAATCTTGGGATCTCCAGTCAACTAGGTTAGGTTGCTGTTGTGGTAACTCTTATTTAATAGGCTTAAGTCCCATTCCCCTCGATGAATTCTCAACTAACTCTCTTGCTAACCCTTTGGTTAGTCCAATTTGTGTTTTCCTTACATATTCATTTTTGTCGGTTAATGCAGCTAACATGGACCCTTATGCCATCATCACTTGTTTGACTCAGGAGAAGAGAAGCAGTGTTGCGTCAGGTGAGTTTTTCTCCCCATAAGGCATACACTCTATCTATCTCGAAGTGTGTAAATTGTGTTTGGATCCTTGAATACAAGGAAACAATGATAAATTTGTTTGTTGTGATTACATTGGTACATGCTTTTGTTTTAAAATTTCTGTTGTTATAAAATATTCACTAGAATCATCGACGAAGTATATAGTGTTTACCCAGTCTTTATTTTCACTGATACGTGGTTTATTCAGGCAAGGGAACTACTCCTGAATGGAATGAGACCTTTTTGTTCACAATCTCAGATGATGTTTCAGAACTCAGGATCAAAATTATGGATAGCGATAATCTCACTCAGGATGATTTCGTTGGAGAGGCAACGTGAGTAATGTTCCTTGTCTCATTTGTATCTATTTATTTGTCAGATGTGTCAATTTTTCAAAATATCATTTTCAACTAGTTTCTACATATCAACACTAGGTGCAGTGATTGTAATATATTACACCATAATGGTAACCTGTGGTTATCACTTAAATTTTTTTTGGCATTCACACCACATATTGTTGAGACATTGAGCTTTCAATAAGCATTTCTGATTAAAGGCCAAGGAGCTGAATTTGAGTAGTAAACATTATATATGACAAGATAAAATTGGTTTATTTATTGATTACTATTATGGGAATGATAAAGTTACATTGATTTTAGGACAAATTTACCTGCAATCCCATAATTTGTCTCTGGTCAATTTGATCTTCATTGTTTCAATTGTATCAATTTTGCCATGTTAATTTTCACGTTGTGCCAATCTAATCCAATTAACATCTATTGAGAAATTGGACATAAATCAAAGGCAAAATTGTCAATTCCAAAGACAATGGAATATTTCGAATTAGACTTCAACCTTGCAATTACTTTGAAAAGAGTGAATAGACTATTTTGCCTCTTGATTTCAATCGAATTTTTAAAAGATTATTATTAATTGTATTAACTTGACACGATGTGAAAAATTTAAGGGTAAAATTAATACAATTAGAACTACAAGAACTACATTCTCACAAGAGATAAATTGCAGGAGCTACAGCCCTAGATTTTACTATGAATGTTTTGTAATGGTCCATGCAGGATTCCATTAGAATCATTGTTCCATGAAGGAAGCATTCCACCAACTTCATACAATGTTACCAAGGACGAGCAATATTGTGGAGAGATTAGAGTTGGTCTCACTTTCACTCGCCAGGTAATTCTTATGAAGTCAAACTATATTTATTTGCTTCATCTTTCCCCCTTTTTTTTTTGCCTGTCAATTTATTGAAATTCTCAAGTAGAACTCAACAAGCTTCAATGCTATCAATCCTTTGCAGTTGACTTCATTCAGAGTCTAATTTTCCTTTAAATTCAAGGCAATCATATGCGTTAAATTTCAGGCCATCATATGCGTTACATTTCTGGCCTTCATCATTCCCTTTTTGCACTTTAACAACCTGTTTGGTTGTGTTTACAGAAATATATGTTGGAAAATTTGAATTTAAATTTACTCCAATAGTTGTGTCTCTTGAGATGGAAGGGTGTGTCCTTTTGAAGGTTCACAACCTTTCTAAAGAGTCATGGAAGAATCTATAAATTTTATCCCCCTCACTTCAATTAATAGGGAGAATGGTCATTTCTTCTTTACTTTGCATTTTATTCTTCATATTTCTTGAGTCTAAGTTTCCTATAAAGAGAGTACATGCACAGCGAAGTTCGCTAGGCTTGCAATAGTAGTACTACTAGTGCAAGACATTGATTGTTGTATCCTGGGAGATAGACGTCCATTGAATCCTAAGCACCGGTGGGAGGACGAATCTGTCCTAAGATTGTTGGAAAAAATAGTACCAAACTATAAGAAAAATATAATTTAAAAATATGTAAATGGGTTTTGGGCAAAATCAAAACTGAAATAAATTGACAAAACAACGGAACCTAGGAAGCACGGATATGGATACGGGATATGGGTACGATACGATACAGATACGGCAATACGACAAAATTTGAAAAAGTAGGATACGGATATGGCGGGGATACGTTCATAAAAAATATTATTTTTACAATTTTTAGTAATGTAGCATTCATAAAATAAAACTTCAACAATTTTTAGCAATGTAGCATAGATAAAAATAAAACTTAAAGCAAAAGACAACTTGATAAAAAAAGAAAGATTCCTATGAAACTAAGAGTCTTCAAGGTCAATAGCTTCAACTTGTTCCCCTTCATCAGTGAATATCACAGCTTCCATATTTGGTTCATTAAGAGAAAGACTTGCAATTTCAACCAACATCCCATAAATTGGATTCTCCTTCAATGTATTGTCGACTTCTCCTTGATAGGAGACGAAGATTGTTGTGCACAAAAAACAAATCTTCAGCACGTTGTGGTGTCATTTTGTTTCTTTTCATGGAGTGAATAAAGGAGTAGGTGCTCCAATTCCTTTCACAGCATGATGAGGAACATGGCTGGCCAAGCAATTTTAATGCTAAAGATTGAAGCATAGGAGCAGGAGACCCATGTGTAAACCACCAAATAAGTGGATCCAATACTCCTCTATCAATCTTTGAGTCAAAATCTCCAAACATATCCAAACCTCCTGAAAACTTGGCATATTCCACATTTACAACCCGTCTCTCCTCTAAATTTGGAAAGTATTTCTTGAAGCACTTGTTTCTCATACTTGAAATTTCTTCATCCCTATGAGGAGGGACACGATTGGGATTTTCATCAAGCCACGCTGAACTATAATACCTAGATTACAACATTAGAAAGTTTTAAAATTAAATTATGTTATTCATATTAAAAGACAAATGTCAACAAAGAAATGTAATTAGTAAGAGTATGAATTAAGCTATTACCTTGGATTCAAAGAATGTGCAAGGCAATGAAGAGGAGTGTTACTTTTGGCCCACCTCTCAACTAGTATATTGTGCACAATGGAATAAAAGATTGATTCCTCATGATCTAGCTTCCCTTCATGCCTAAAGATGCTTGCCTTCACCTTTTCAATCATGGTGTCCCACATTTCATAGACTAAGTGAAGGAATGGTTTGTCAGTGTCACAAAACCTAAGCATCTCATAGATAGGCAATGTAAAAGACAAAATGTAATCAATCTTATCCCACCACACATCATTCAATAATTTTTTCTTCACAGATGCTGCTTTCCCAACATCGTCTTCTTTGTAAGAAACCCACTGGTCACTAGTAACCATTGATTGGAGGCCACGCTTTATAAGTTTAAACCTTTTGAGCATGACAATGGCAGATGCGAAACGTGTGTCTGCAACAACAAGCAAGCAACTTCAAGGGTACGAATTCATTGAAAATAGCTAGCCTCATGGAATGGTTCATGATGAAGTTTTTGATAAACATCACATCATCAACACAAGGTGTGATCCAATGACATTCATCATAAGCAAAAGTAGTAACCCCCTGTTTCCTTTGGAGCACAAATGTTCTTAAGAGCAAGATTCAGTGTGTGAACGACACGTGGTGTCTAAAAGATATTCGGGTACTTACTTTCAATGAGTAAACCAGCTGCACTACACAAGAGAGCATTATCTATAATGACTTGAATGACATTCTGATGTCCAACTTCTTTAATTGCTTGACTAATTAAGTTGGAAATAAAAAACTTGTCTTTATGCTCACCTTCACAATTAACAGCTTTCAAGAACACTGCCCCCGCTTCTGATGCTCCCATAAAATTAATAAGGGGCCTTCTTTGAGAATCAGTCCATCCATCTGAAACAATACTCAACCCTTTTTCCTTCCATGATGCTCTAGTTGGCTCCAACAACCTCTCTACATTAGCCCTTTCCTTTTGAAGCAATGTAGTCCTCAGTAAGTTAAAACCGGGTAGTACATAACCAGGAATTGAATTGTTGGCACCAAATTGAAATGCACTAACATAATATGGGTTCCTTGATAAATGAAAATGTAACCCCGCTGAATAAAACATGCGAGCAATCTCAGAATGCAGTGGTTCCCGAATAATTGGGTTTAATGCCTTTTCTAGAGCAAAAGTTCCAGTAGCCTTTCTTTTTCTTGGCTCATACCCCTCCATCCTAAATCCTCCAGTATCTAAAGGCCCTGAACCTGTTGAAGTAGATTGGGTGGAAGGTGGTAAAGGAAATTTTTTAGGCATAGCCATCTTTAACCTCTTCTCAGCTTCTTTAATTTTTCTTTGCATTTCAGCAAGGTGTTGCGGAGTCACTTTGGGGCACACTCTAATCCCATTGCTAGAAAGTTTTAACAAATGTGCCTTGACCCTAAAGTATGACCCCTTGTACTCATTTTGACAGTAATTGCATTTAAACCTAGTATTACCACCTCCTTCTCCCATTTTTTTCTAGTTTTGTAACATAACACCAAAGAGGAGCATGATCATCTTCTTCCATTGGTGTACCACTTGTTGAACCTAAACTTCCCGTACCCGAACTCATTTCCTAAAATTTATAAATTTGGTAAACAAATAAAACAAAACATTAATGTAGCATCACCCATAACAAAAAATTCATCAATTCAATTAAATTTCAACAATTTCAACAATATAGCATCACCCATAACAACCATAATGCAATTCAAATTAAGGGGAAAAAATTTACAAAGTTCATTTATTTATCAATAAGTTTATTTATTTATTGTTGGCCAGGATTAAGGTTACAAAGTTTATTAATAACTTTATTTATTTATTTATTAATAAGTTTTTTTTACCTTATTTGATTTATTAATAAGTTTACAAAGTTTATAATTTTATAAGTTCACAAAGTTTATTTTTAATAAGTTTTTTTACGATTTATTTTGTTTTATCAGGTAATACCGAATACATACGAATTTTTTTTTTTTTTTAAATCTTATTTGATTTATTTTATTTTATTTACAAAGTATACATACAAAAAATAAAAAATAAATAAAAATAATATGCAAAGACAGACGATATAGATAAAAGGGAGAGGGAGAGAGAGATTGACCGAGAGAGGGGGAGATGAGATCAAGATCTGTCCATCTCCACCTAGACCAGACAGATCGAGGGAGAGGGAGAGGGAGAGAGAGAGTGAGATCAAGCGAGAGGTAGACAGAGAGGGAGCGAAAGGGAGAGAGAGAGAGGGACGAACCTGTTCGACGACCGTCGAGCTACTGTTCGAGACGAGAGACGACGACAAACTCCTCCTCCTCCTCCTCCTTCGTGGCTGCCTGCTGTTCGACCTAGGTCTAGGTAAGTTGGGTTGATTATTTTTTTTTTTTGTGTTTTATTTTATCTTATTTTCATATTTTATACTTTGACCCCAATTTAAGTTTTTTAAATAATTTTTTTTCCCCGCCGTATCCAGACCGTATACTCGCATATCCTAGACGTATCCGAAATTCAAAAATTAGAAAAAAAAAATGGATACTTTTTTCCCGTATCTGATACGTATCCCGCCGTATCGGGCACGTATCCGTAACCGATACACGTACGGGGGCCATTTCAGAGTATCCGTGCTTCATAGAACGGAACAAAACTTATAGTACATAAATAAATAAAACCTGATCAAGTCTTGTCCATGCCTAGATATGTTGTAGAGTTGACAATTAATAGCATCGTTTTTTTATATGATGTCACTAATATCAATTTAGTATGTGGTGTATTATAAATGGATGTCAATTATTTATCAAAGTGTTGATAAAAACGTGAACTTATGTGTTTTGACATGAGAGGAATTCTAACTATTCTTTGGAATAATGACTAAAATTGGTGTGGTGACTAATCCATAATGAAATATTATATGAGTTAAAATATTTTATGGGTAAAAGACACTTTGGTAATTGTCAACGTAGTCACCAATATTGGATAAAACAAATAAGATGTAAATGTAGTTATACAGTGATATTTATATTCCATGTTGTGATTGGAATTAGGAGTTGCAATAAACAAAAAGAAATTAATCATGGCTAAATAAAAGTTATTTGACAAAGTGTTGTGGCCACAATCGGTATTAGTCATTTCTTCTTTGTACTGCAAAAGCAAGTTATGAAGTCTAATTGTATTTTAGATCAATTAGTATTGTAATTATATTCACAAAGCAATTTATATCTTGTTATTTAGTTCAAGCACTCCAATTAATGTAATATTCTGATTTATCTCAGAATTGTGGGGGTGTATTTATTATGCGCCAACAAGAGAAATTAAGTTTCCTTGGAATGCTTAAAATGTGGGGGTGCTTGGAGGATTTTACCAAAATAATGGTTCCAATTGTAGGTCCACGAAGAATCTCGATTCTTTTTACAGAACAAAGTTGGAGTAGAAGCAAATATGGTTTCATTAACTCCTAAGGAACACCTCTATGTTTATTATTTAAATTTGAAAGTAGGAGTGACATAGAGTAATGGTAAGTCTCGAAGTAATTAAAGACTTAATACCGTAAGACATTTGCTTTCAGTTGTGCATATTGTCTAAGGATAATATAGTGGATCCACAAACTACTCAGTGATATATAACTGTTAAATGTATAGATGAGAAGAAGAAGAAGAAGAAGAAGAAGAAGAAGGAATAGAACAAGAGAAAGCTTCTGTAGATTATTGATTCAAAAACTTAGGGTTTCCCCCTTACACACAACTACTTATACTAATAAGAATAATACATAAAGACCAAACTACCCCTAACACTTAACAATAACTGAGAAGGTCAAACGGAAAAAAAGCGGCCGCTAAACAAAAAGTTTGACCAGAGAGCAAATGAGGGAAAGTTTATCGAGGGAAATGTGATTAAAGTCTATTACATCAGAGTCATCATAATGGTAACCCTACTTAGATGACTGGAGATCCCAAGAACTAAGTTCAAAGGAACAACTAAGTTATGTGTGGCTTGCCAGAAATCACTAAAGGAGTCTAACTTTTATCCATTCCTATGATGAGAGTGATATCTGCAACATATGTTGTATGCAGGGAACTTAGGGTAAGCTATGCTTTTAATGATCACTTATATCTTGAAAACCCTAGACGGGTATCTTTCAAGAGGAGTATTTAAGGGACTCAAAATAACATCACCTATATGAGTGTGAAGGGGCCGCTTCTATGAGAATTGATAAGGCAAAACTCTTTAAAGCACTCATGAAATACCAGGAGATGCCCAAAGCCAAAACGGGCACAACCGTGAGAACTAAACTGTGTCTGGAAATATTGTGTGAATTCTGTTGTCTTGGCTTACACAAACGGCTAAACAGTTCAAGGCATCACGTCCACTGATTAGCTAGTAAGTCCGATAGGCTTTCACTAGGAAAGGTTCAAAACCAAAAGCTACCTATCTCGATACAGGGTATTTCCTTAATGTACTCTCTCTTTGTCTGCATGTTGTTGCATGTCCTTTCCGTAAATTTCATTCATGTGGGGGATTGTTGGAAAATTTGAATTTAAATTTAAATTTACTCCAATAGTTGTGTCTCTTGAGATGGAAGGGTGTGTCCTTCTAAAGAGTCATGAAGGAATTTATAAATTCTATCCCCCTCACTTCAATTGATAGGGAGAATGGTCATTTCTTCTTTACTTTGCATTTTATTCTTCATATTTCTTGATTCTAAGTTTCTTATAAAGAGAATACATGCACAGCGAAGTTTGCTGGGCTTGCAATAGTAGTGCTGCTAGTGCAAGAAATTGATCGTTGTATCCTGGGAGATAGATGTCCATTAAATCCTAAGCACCAGTGGGAGGACGAATCTGTCTTAAGGAGAGAAAGAGTGTCACACACTCGACTTGATCATGTTTATTTATTTATGTACTGTAAGTTTTGTTCTGTTGTTTTGTCAATTTATTTCAGTTTTGGTTTTGCCCAAAAACCATTTACATATTTTTAAATTATATTTTCCTTATAGTTTGGTACTATTTTTTCCAACAATAAAAACAACAAAAACTTTGAAAACACCTATAATTCCCTTTTTGCACTTTTAACAACCTGTTTGGTTGTGTTTACAGAAATAAAAACAACAAAAACTTTGAAAACACCTATCATTTTCATGTTATTTTCATTTCCTTGCAAAAATAGTTTTCAAAAATTCTAAAACTACGTCTTTGGTATTTCCTAAATGTGGATTGTTTTCAGAAATTTTTTCCGTCAATCAAGTTTGTTTTTGGTTTTTTCTTTTTTTTTCTTTTTTTTTTTGGTGTTCTCTGAAAAAGGAAAACACAACCAAATAGCTGTTTCTTTTGCTGTACGATTCCCATTCGCCTGACACTCAATTTACTGAAATTCTGAAACCATTTATCAATTAGAAAAAACAGAAAAAAGAAAGTACTTTCTCATCCATTTATTGAGTGTAATGCGAAAGCTGTCTGGTAAAGCTTAATCTTTAATCGAAAACTTACTATGCCTTTTTATTTCACAGTTACAACAATTGGCCAAGTGTTCATTTGGGAAGTGCATTTTTTTAGTTGTTTTTAAGGTAAAACACGAGGTGAAAAAATTGAATTGTTTGCTAATGGCTTTTTGAATTTTATGGAAAGATGTAGAAAAAGTAGAGAAAGTGGAAATGAATCTTTAACACTTTGGTATTATTTTGTCATTTTAACTTTTTATAATAGCCTAAGCCTATTGCCAAATGCACTGTCTCATGCCTAAAAATGTCGGCTCATTGGTTGCAGAGAGATCGGGGATTCAATTTGGAGGAGGAGAGCTTTGGCGGATGGAAACAATCTGCTATGCACTAATCTGGTATCTCTCTACAAACAAGTTCATTAGCATTTCTTTGATTTTTATTTATTTATTTATTTTTAATCTGTTTTGATTTTGGAACGAACAAAGAATAATTAGTTGTGTATAAACTGATAACAAATAATTTATTATTTAAGCTTTATTTATTCAATTAAATTAAATAAATTCTTATTTTTTCACTATATCTTATGCAAGATTAGGTCTTTGCTCCAGTAATATTTTCATTTATAGTGATTGTTTCACTTTTTCTTATCATTGTTTCTATCAATTTTCTTTGTACATGATTGTGTATTTTTTTAAAATAAATAAATAAATTAAATTGATGTGAAAATGAGCTTAATGATTGCTCAATTGGTTTTGAGCTATAGTAACTCGCCAGGAGAAGTAAAGACAATTTTTTATTAATTTTTTTTGTTTCAATTTTTTATTTTTTTATTTTTTATTTTTTGTCTTAATCACTAACACGACTTCTAAGAAAATTATTAAGTAATTCATATGATGTGACTTTGTCAACATAGCACTCTTACAAGTGAAGAATTTCAAAACATCACATATTAGGTGAGTTATTATGGGTCAACATTATATAACAATAAAATTTTTACTAGCATTTTTTATGATCATCAGAAAATACAAAAAATATATATATATATATATATAATTCAGTAATATTTTTGAAAAACAATTAAAGGAATAAAATTATTATTTTTAAAATAGTTAAACTGAGATCCTAGGTATACTTTAAAAAAATGCAAGTAAATGGCCAATTAAAAATAAGAGTTTATTATTTACAATAGTTGCAAGTAGTAGATCTACGGGAGATTCTATCTACAATATTTATGTTTAATTTCTCAATACTCTCTATTAAATTATTTAAGGTTATAATTTACTCTCAATACACTTTATGTTTTCACAAATTACCTTTAAGATAAATTTATAATTTATGGTACACCCAAATAATAAACAAATCAATTCAAATTACATATTCTTTTATTCACATACAGAGAACAACAGCATCAACGAAGGAGAACGACGTTGGCAAACCACCCAGCCGACGTCGCTGTTGAAGAAGGAGCCAGGCTTATTCATGTATTGAGTTTGTCAGAGGAGTTTCTAGCCAAATTTTTATCAAAATTTAGAGATGATGCGGCGAAACTGTTGGTGGCTTACAAGGGTGATTTTTTGGATGCTTAGAAGAGTAAGAATTGTGAACCTTTATTTTGTTGCCATTGTTGGCAGTGATGGCCGGTTCTGGTTGTAGTGTTTTTGCCAGAAACCTCCCTTTGGGAGCCATGGCTGCTCTAGAACCAAAACTGGAAACTAATTTTGGTTTTGATCGCGGGTTACCATAAAGTCCAAAGTGTTCATTTGAGAGCCGTCTTTGCTTACAACACATACTGTGATTTGAATACTAAAAAATAACGGTAGTGCTATATGTACCAATTAACGTACTAACTAATGTTATGCCATTATTATTAACCACATTTATTATATACATCACAAATATCCAAAACTTTTAAAATGATGTCATATCTCCTATTAGTACACTAATTAGTATATATAGCATTATTCAAGAAACAATAATGTTAATGATAACAGTAAATTTTGATAGGATGAATTAGAATTTTGGAGTAAGGAAGAAAATAAAGAGAGAATAATTGATATTTTAAAACAAAAAAGAAGAGACTTAAATATAAAAAGTACGTATAAGTAATTAGGATGTAACATGAAAAAATATATATATATTTTATTTAAAAATTTAATCTATATTGTCCTTATTTATAAATTTACATTAAGATATACTAAGAAGCGAAATTTTTAAATTTTAATTAGGGGTATCTATTTTGGTGCAAATAAAATCAGCCGCACATCTACAAGACTCATAACTAATTGGGCCTCCAGTAATGATGTTTTTTTTGGGCCCCCCTTCAACACGCGAAGCTAAATTTTCGCAAGACCGGCTCTAGCCCACGTGATTTTGAAAGGACACTTTAAAGTGCCATTCGAATATAGAGAGGTCGGCTTGCATTGTAATCTAACTAACTCACTAATATCTTACGTTGTGCAAACACAGATATATATAGATACACACTGATCACATATTACTTGAAAGGGATCACCCTCCATAGTATAAGATATTCTTTGATCTTCCACCCCATGGACTAATCAAAACAAAAGATCAAATTGTTGAGCACCTAAAATCCTGAAAAATCTTTGGGAGAGAATTCACAAGAGAGAAGAAGAAAAGAAGAGCACAACCAACAAGAAGCATTATTAAAAATACTATTTATTAGATTTAAACCACGTCAAGTCTTTTGAGTTTCAAAAGATGTATAGGGTGTCGTGTAAAAAGCACAAACAAACATAAAAACAATCCAAATGGCTTTCAGAGTCTCACAAACTGCTATATTTATGGATTACATTTGATATTGGTGTGTTCTCCATTGTTCAGTAGTTTACCTCAGCAACTTGCCTCCTCAACACGTTGTGCAACCTCCTTTATCCCCAACATGGCTCAAGCTTGTTGATAAGTTTGCCCCAGCTTGACCATTGATCAAAGCTTGTACATGCTTAGGCTCACAACTTCCGAGCATCTTTATTGGTAATACTTGCTTAGATGGAATTGAGCCTCCTCCTCGTCATGAGACGCAGAGGCTGAATTAGGGGCCTTATCATGACAAACTTTCTTTGGAAGTTCACCAGGCAGAGATACCTCTTCTGGGTTATCGCTTTCCTCATGACCTGCATCATTCATTAGAAGGCCACATTAAGTGAGAGGAACATTGACCTGTCTCACCTATGATTGAAGAATATGGCATTGAGTATCTTTTAGCAGAGCAAACAATTCTACATGTTAAAATTAGATGTGATCATGTGGTCGTATCATTATCAAATCTGTAGTCTTATAATATTATCTTGTTTGGTTTTCAAATTTTTTAGTGTTTTTGTCTTTTAGATGCATCTAGATTACCAAAAAAAAAAAAAAGCACATTTTTGTACTTTATATTTTTTTTTAATTTTTAATGAACTTTTTTTTCATATTTCTTCGCAAATATTTTAGGGCAAATTACACCGATAGTCTCTACATTTTGCCCCTCATGTCATTTTGTTCCTGCACTTTTAATTTGCTCAATTTTAACTCTTAGATTTAGATTTTGTATTAATTTGGTCCAATTGATGACATCATTAGGGGTTTTGACAGAAAATGATCATTGAATTGGTTAAAATTAACTAACTAAGTTGATCAAGTTTACAATTTTGCCCATTAAAGCATGACACGTTCATGGCCACATTTTTCATTAAAAAAAATTGCTAACATTTGTTACAATTGGGCCAACTCAAAACAAAATAAAAAAATTAGGATCAAAATTGAGCCAATTGAAATTATAAAGAAGCATAGACACTTCTAAGAATGTGACGTGTCCGTGTCGTGTCCATGTTGAACACTGACACTCTTTGGACACTTCCCCGACACGTGTCCGACACCCTTCAAAATGTGTCATATTTTTTAATTTTTTTTTTTTAAATCCAGACACTCTTTGGACACGTGGAGAATATACGTGTCTATCACTTAAACACGTGTCTATCGATTAGACACATAAGACTAATTATAAATTTCAATAAAACAACTTAAGATATAATAATAAAACAAAAATCATATAAATTCATTGAAATTAGTGCCATATTGCATTTTTTTATTATCTTTGAATGATATATTCATATATATAACATATTATAAATATATAAAATTATATATTTCATACGTGTCCCCCACGTGTCCTGTCTTGCATTTTTTAAAAATTGACGTGTCAGTGTGTCGGTGTCATATCGCATGTCGTATCACGTGTCCTTGCCCATGACCAAATGATACAAGGGTCAAAGTAAAGGGATTACTAGTGTAATTAGTCCAATATTTTACTTTTTTAGTGCATCTAAAAAGTCCAAAAGAAAAAATACGAAAAAGCTCAGTAAAGATGAAAAAATAAAAATACAAAACAATTTAAAAAACCTAAACCAAACCAATACTTTTAGGATTAATGCACGAGGTTTTGGTTGTAAACTAGGAGTAAGGATGTCGTTGCAGCATGGTGAAAGAATTAGAAACAGACGCATCTCAGTTATTTTAAACATTGCGAGAATTAATTCTCGAAAAAGCGCTGGGAAAAAATTCACAAACACATGAGAGAGAGAGAGAGAGAGAGAGAGAGAGAGAGAGAGACTAATCAGCAAAGTAGTGTCAGAACATTACTTTGGTTGGAAGCATGCATGAGATCTTTTGAGCATTGCTTCCCTGCTGCTGCCTTTTCAGCTTGTTTCCTTACCTTTGGGGGATTAAGTCACTGAAAGAGACAAATTGATGAGCAAAAGAAACGATTTTAAAAGTAAATATGATAAAAGTGCTTAACAAATTTCTACTGCCAAAGCACTGAGCATGCTGTGTGGCCAACCACAACAATCATATCAAAAAGGTCCTGTTGTTTTTAGATGCTTTAAACAAGGAAACAAAGGTTATAAAATTGTGCAGATACAACTATCAGAAGTATGAGGCACCACGAGTGGAGGGGCAAACCCGAAGAACACCACTTCTGATTGAATTTGAATTTTGGGTCTTAAAATTCTAATATAATATATTTTCATCGACATGGCTACCAAGGTGGCATTTTCCGTCCCAAGTTGGACTAAAGTTGGTTTGGGGAGTAAATTTGGAAAAATTACAAAATTTAGGGCCTACGGTGGAAAAATTGTGAAACTTAAGAGGGCAAAGTGCAATTTATCAAAAAACTTAAGATAATATACTTTTCATGCCACATGGCTGCCAACATGGCATTTTCCATCCAAAATTGGACGGAAGCTGGTTTTGGGAGTAAATTTTTAAAAAAAATCACAAACATTAGGGGACAAAGTGAGAAAAAAAAA
Organism: Camellia sinensis; assembly: GCF_004153795.1. Taxonomy (NCBI): domain Eukaryota; kingdom Viridiplantae; phylum Streptophyta; class Magnoliopsida; order Ericales; family Theaceae; genus Camellia; species Camellia sinensis. The sequence goes on along the minus strand of NW_021025139.1, from coordinate 336,429 downwards.
TACTTTAAAGTGAAAATTATGAAACTTAAAATGGGTAAACTGTAATTTACCCTAGAAATAATATCTCGGAGAATTGAAGGCTTCAGTACTCATCTCTATACAAGGATTTGATGTGCTGCTAATTCATAAAAAGGTATTACTGGGTACCAACTCCCATATATTTTTATTGCACCGTTATTACAAAAGTTTCACTAGCCCAGGACAACCAGATTTTATGTAACCCACGCTTGCCTCCTAGTATTTTATTTGAAGTACCAGAACCAGATGAGCAACTTGGCAGGTATTGAAAAGGTTAACTTAACAAGTATGAAATAACAAGCACATTAATACTGATGAAGTAGGATATGTAAAACAAACAAACATTGGTTGTTGACGTAATGTTGACCTGTTTTTTTCTGCCTTGGGATGCACCAACAGTTAAAGGAGTATAGTTCTGCAATAAGGAAACACACGTGTAAGAACCCAGAATTCTTGCATTGTTGAAGGAAACCATTTACAATCTGTTCGAGATTGACAATCATAATCTCCCTTTTTTATCCAGGATCTTTCCCTTCAGAAAGGGCTCTTTTGAATTGAAATGTTGAGCAAACTATAACTTTTAACCACTTAAGTTCAGTGAGATTACCTATCCCTAATCTAGAATTCCAACGAGACTACTAGGAATTATCAGTAAGATTACCTAAGGGTAGTGTTTAGTTTACTGAAATGCAATGGAATGGAATTATCATTTCATCAAAAATTCTATTCCCGTGTTTGGTTGATTAAAAATTTAATGAAAAATGCATTACAAATAGAATCATTATTCACCAGTGTAGGGGAAAGATCATTCCATTCCATCTCATTCAAGTGAACCAAATAGAGCATTTAAGAAACAGAAAGAAAAGCATGGAACCACATGTAATGCATTTGCAAACCTTTTCTACATTTGAACAAAGGAAAATAAATTGTGATAATGATGCAAAAGACAGGTTTAGGGCAGGGTTGTGGGGATGGGGTTTTGACAACATTTTAAAATATTTTTTTAAACTAATCAAATTCTCATATTAAATGTAGAATCTAAAATACTATCATTGATCATAAAATCACTAACAAAAAGTCTATAAAACAAACACCTATGGTTCATGGACACCAGAATAGCAACTTACTTCCCAGTTGTAGATACCACCATTACTGCCAACATGTCATGCACATGTACGCAATGACATGTGTTTTACATTTCAGCATAAAAACTTACACATGTTACCCATGATGAGGGCATGTACAGTCCATGTGTTCAGACTAAACTGAATAAGATCAAAAGCCTTGCGACAATTTGTATCCAAGTCCTAAGAGCTCATCTCTTGAAGCCTCGCCAACTTGACATCCCACAGGATTCAGGAGATTAGGCTATCTCATGGCCATAATAGTCATAATCGTACAACTCATTGTCATAGTTGTCATAATGCGTGTCTTATTACCTTTTCTGGTAGGTGTACCACTCAATTGCTTAGGAAGTAATAAGTATCTAGGTTGAGAGGAAAGTTTTAGGTATGCTGTAGTCCTTGGTATGCAGCGTGTCTCTGGGTTCTTGTGGCCCAAAGGCAAGAGATGGAGCCTTGCCTTAGTGTTGGCCCAAAGGAAAGTTGTGCCCAAAGCCAAGCTGCCTTGGGTCAGTCCTATTGAGAGACAGAGAGACCTCACAACTAGGTTCTCTAAAATCATTATGTAATCCTATCCTAATAGTCTAACTAACTGTTAAAATTGATGTATTATTGATTGATATATGTTATCATTACAAATGGTGAGGGGCTCCTTATATAGGAGATGTAGTGGAGTAGGTGGTAGTGGTAGGTGTGTAGTAGGTGGTAGTAGGTGGTGGTAGGTGTAGTAGGTGGAGTAGGTGATGGTAGGTTTTAACAGCCCCCCGCAAACTCAAGGGGGATAGGAACTAACCAACTTGAGTTTGGAGAGAATAACAAAACAAGAAAATAATCTGAAAAATAAAAAATGGATAGGAGACACTGTATGGTCGTGTCAGACCGTTGTAGAAGACTGTATGGTTATGGCAGACCGATGTAGAAGACACTGGCTCGTGTCAGACCGATGTAGAAGACAGTTTATGGGGTCATGTCGGACCGTTGTAGCAGTCAATGTTGTGACAGTTGTTGTGACAGTTTACGGAGTCTTGCTGGACCCTTGTAGAAACTAACCGGAATCAATGTCGGGACAGTTTACAGAGTCTTGTCAGACCCATAAAGGAGCTAACCGGAATCAATGTCGGGACAGCTTACAGAGTCTTGTCGGACCCTTGAAGGAGCTAACCGGAATCAATGTCGGGACAGTTTACAGAGTCTTGTCAGACCCATAAAGGAGCTAACCGGAATCAATGTCGAGACAGTTTACAGAGTCTTGTCGGACCCATAAAGGAGCTAACCGGAATCAATGTCGGGACAGTTTACAGAGTCTTGTCGGACCCATAAAGGAGCTAACCGGAATCAATGTCGGGACAGTTTACAGAGTCTTGTCGGACCCATAAAGGAGCTAACCGGAATCAATGTCGGGACAGTTTACAGAGTCTTGTCGGACCCATAAAGGAGCTAACCGGAATCAATGTCGGGACAGTTTACAGAGTCTTGTCGGACCCATAAAGGAGCTAACCGGAATCAATGTCGGGACAGTTTACAGAGTCTTGTCGGACCCATAAAGGAGCTAACCGGAATCAATGTCGGGACAGTTTACAGAGTCTTGTCGGACCCATAAAGGAGCTAACCGGAATCAATGTCGGGACAGTTTACAGAGTCTTGGCGGTCACAAACTTGTCGCACCGGCTACAGAGTAGGACAAATGAGGTGTAGCAGTTAAACGCCCAACTGGCTCTGCTCCAGCGCATGTATAAGGATGCGCGAGCAGAGATAAGTGTGCTAAAGGCGAAAAATAAGGAGCTGAAGCGGAAGGCCACCATGATATTCCGATTTAGAGGTCCGCCATATGCTATAGTGGAGGAGTATGGGGGAGTGAACGTGCTCGGCGGCGTGGAAAACACGGAGGCAGCACCATCAAGGGCCGCCCAGGACGGAGGCAAGAAGAAGAGACCGGCGGCAGAGTAGAGAAGAAAAAATCCCGCCGGTGGATTTGGTTGTTTTAGTTTTTTTTTTTTTTTTAGTGTAAAATTGTGATCGGGGTTGATCCCCGGCATGAAGAAATGACAAGTTTGTGGAATGTTGGTGGTGTTATTTTGTGTTGTTATTTTGTTTAAGAAAAAATAAAAGAAAATAAAACAATGGATAAAGAAAATAGATAAAAATATTTGTGGATGGGTCATATGAAAAACATCGGTGTGAATGGATTTTTTTATTTTTATTTTTTATTTTTATTTTTATTTTTATTTTTATTTTTTTGTGAAATAAGGAAGATAAAATAAAATAAATAAAAGGGATAGTGGGATCAGATGGAGTGGTGTGAAAGTGGAGTGTTTGGGTAATATAGTATAATAAAAAGAGATATATGTATATATATAAAATAAAGAAAGTTGGGGAGAGTGGGAAGCATAATAATGAGTCTGTATGTGAGAGGTTGGTTCCCCCCTGTATCAATGATGTGGGTGTGTATGTGCTAGCCAAGAGAAAGAGATAGGTGGGTTTCCTTGGTTGAGTGTCTTCTCTCTCCCAACCGAGAGTGAAAGAGAGAGAGAGAAAGCCAGAGCCCTCCACTGCTGTTCAGTTCGGAGACCACGAAACTGTTGAGAATCTGTTACAGAGAGACCCAACTCTCATCAACCAGACCACAGTCTACGATCGCCACTCTTCTCTTCACATCACTGCTGCCAATGGCCAGATCGAGATTGTTTCTATGCTTTTGGATAGATCTGTTAAACCAGATTTGTTGAATCGTCATAAGCAGACTCCGCTTATGCTGGCTGCGATGCATGGGAAGATCTCTTGTGTGCAAAAGCTTATTGAAGCTGGAGCTAATATTTTGATGTTTGATTCAATTCCTGGAAGAACCTGCTTGCACTATGCTGCTTACTATGGTCATTCCGAGAGCAAGCTCGAGTGGGTGTATCAATTCTGCTTGACGCCTCACAACACCAGCAGAACCAATTCTGGTTGCATCTTCCCTTGGTCCACTGTTGATAACAGCATCAACAATGATTTGAATGGGATTTAGATCAGTCAGCAGATGAATAATTTCCATTGCATGCTTAACAATGCGGACCGCCATAAGCTTCTTACCATTGTTTCGCCCATGCATCATCAAAGAGTTGGTCAGCCTCTCCACAATTGGGCACTGGGCTTTCCTAAACCGCTTGACTGAGTACCTTCCAGCTCTGTGAGGCACATAAGTTGCGTGCTTTACAGGATTCACATCAATGTAATCTGTTACAGACATGTCACTGATCTGAATGTTGTCAAAGACCCATCTGTTGAAGAGCTTGACATCGGAATGAGATTGATCCTTGTCCTGATTAGCAGCAGCACCAACATTCGTTTGGGTTACAACAGCCGCCTCCATTACGATGCAGGGCCGACAGAGAGAGGCTGCCGATTGGAAGCAACAAGTGAAACGATGAAGAGAAGGATTTGGGCAACGATGGGAAGGTATGTGTAGAAAATAAGCGGAATAGGTGGAGGTCCGGCGGACGGCTAAGGTGAGGTTGCCGCCCGCTGGTGAAGCGAAAAATACTAGGTTCTAAACCTGCTCTGATACCATGTTAAAATTGATGTATTATTGATTGATATATGTTATCATTACAAATGGTGAGGGGCTCCTTATATAGGAGATGTAGTGGAGTAGGTGGTAGTAGGTGGTAGTGGTAGGTCTGTAGTAGGTGGTAGTAGGTGGTGGTAGGTGTAGTAGGTGGAGTAGGTGATGGTAGGTTTTAACACTAACTTATGACAAGATCCCCAAAAATACGGCAAAAATACGGCGGACACACTAGACAATTAGTTATGACAATGTGCTTGCAACCTATATATAGAAGGTGGTACTTTCATTACATCATGGTTAGAACACATCATCTCTTGTTGAGCTCTGCTCTTTCTCTCTGTTGTACTGCTCCATCTCTCTCCGAGTCATCCTGTTTTTGTCTTTGGTGCCTCCAATGTGTTTTGCCACTCTCTGGTGAACCTCAAACCTGCGGTCAATTCCTCCACACCAGTTTACTTGGGAAACACTATTTACAGGTCATCTTTGTTCCAAATTATTTGGGTTATTGAATAAAATACAGTCACACTCTTATCATACCTTGAATATGACAATCTTGCTAGAGGGTCTATTCCTGTGTCCATGAAGATGATATTGAATGAATAATTTAGCTATTTGTCATCATTCTTACATATAACATCTATATCTGTTTAAAGATTTGAACCCCACGCACACAATTCATGAAGAAACACTTAAAAATGGCATGTAGTACTTTAGGTGCTTTGGAAATTTGGAAGGTTAGAACGTATTGAAATGCGCTACTATAATCAAGTAGTGAACAAAAAGACCACACTGGGAACTTTCTCCATATCTCTTCTATGGAGCCACACTGAATCAACATGCATAAGACATCCTCGTAGAGAGACAGGATAAATAAACACTATATATTCTGCTGCTAAAAAAAATTGTAGTTGCATCAGGCATAAACCTTATCTTATCACCACCAAATACCTCGTACAAGTAATTTAGAAAAATGATAATCATAAATGATGGTAAAAACTGAAGGAGGCACACTAATGCATTCTAAACCAAAGGTGATCACATGTAAACATGGAAATAACATAGGAACAAAGTATCATCATTTTTTCAATACAAGCGCCACTTTTGCAAAGCAAACTTACCCGTGCGTAAATGGAGACCTCAGCTCTTTTAGCATAGTTTACATAACACAGAAGAGCTTCCATGCTGTAGAATGTCTGGCCTATATCATTTTTATAACACTACAAAGCCACACATCAAAAGGAATAGTGAGTGTAGTTCTAGAATCAATAGATACTATGATATATAGTGCCAAAATTTCAAATTTGATCAAACTACATAAATTCATTTTTTTTTATTTTAATTATCACTGTTTCCACCTTCATCTTTTCTTTGGTGGTTTGAGCAACATAGCTTTTGGTAGATGCCAATATGCTTAGTAAAAATGCAAATTGTTAGCACGTAACTGTTTCTTTTGGCGCCAGGGGGAAAGGAGAGAATGAGACAATAAAAAGGAAATGAATTTTGACCTAATCTAAAGGCCGTGGCTGATTGGCTCGGAAAGGTACCACATTGAGGCCATCTAATTTGCATTGATAGTCCTTGAGGTACGGTTACTTGGCAGATATTATGTGTTTTATGTGTGTGCAGGCTTGACAAACAGTCCTTAATAAAATGGTTTACAAGTGGTGGAACTAAAGAGAAAGGGATCACAGATTTTCTCAACATGAGCAGCAAGACCTCCACACGAGCAACGAACGCATAACCACCACAACACTGCTGAGCAGCCGAACATGCGACCAATGCCCAAAAGCCTCCTGTTAAAGCTCCGCTCATGCGGAGCATTTTGGCCACATGAGTTGCCACACTTCAAAGTTTGTGTGCAAAAATGAGAACTGACCTGAAGAGAATTCAAGTATAAAAGGAAAAAGAAAATAAAGGAAAAGGGTTCTGATTCTTTTGGTTTGAAGATGGAGGCAACTAGGGCTAGAGGTGTATCTCCTCCATACTTAGGGTTTCATACCCTAGCCAAGTGACCAGATTTTCATCTTGAGAGATTTGTATTGTATCATTTGATTGCAATTATTGTAAACTTTTGAGTTTTTGAATAAACATATTTATATATTTTCTCTTCATTCAATTTCTGTGATTGATACCCGGCGACAAGGGGGTACTTGGAGATGCCCCATTCGTTCTTAACACAGTGAAGATCGGAATGGCAGATTCCACAGTACAGAATTTTGAACCTAACATCTTCATCCCCTGTTGCCCTGCAACCATCATCGTCAACATCATCATATCCATCACTGTCAACATCCTCCACAACAATAAAACCCAAACTAGGAGCATCTCCAACCATTGTTGCTATAATGTCATTGCTATTGTTATAATTTGACAATGAATAGTGTTATTTTGCCAAATTATAGCAATGGTGCTACAATTGTCATTTACTATTTTGACAAATCTCAACCAACTTTCCCTCCAAGTTTGTAAGTGTTGTTTGGATATAGGTTTTTTTGTGATTTTTTTTTTGTTTATTTTTGTAATATTTTAGAAAATGAACGCAGTGCAGCACAACTTGAGACTGATTCCAGTAATACCTGTTGTCAAGTGTCACTCGATCTGAATGAGGAATATGCTCAATTTACGTTGAATCGGCAGAGAATTAGATCTACTGAAACCCATAACGCAATTCGTAATGATCTAATTGAACACTTGTGGTCCCGAGTTGGAGAGTTAGATTAAGTTTGTATTTTATCTTTTTAATGTTAGTTAATGTCTTTTTGTTATAATAAAATTATCTTCATTTAATGTCAGTTAATGTATTTTATCTTTTCATTTCCTTCATTTGAAAAAATATATTTTTCTTCAAACTCAAGTTGGTTAGTTCCTATCCCCCTTGAGTTTGCGGGGGCCTGTTAGAATTTACCATAAACCTACCACCACTACCACCTCACCTACTCCACTAAACCTAACCCACTACACCACTACCACCTCCACTTCACCTACTCTCCACCTACTCCCAAACACACTCCTATATAATAGGAATCCTTGTAATTGTAATAAATATAACACAAATACATCAATCAATAATACATCAATTATTTTTTTTTACATGGTATCAGAGCAAGGTTAACAACCTAGTCATTCTGCTTCGCCGGCGGGCGGCAGTCTCGCCTTGGCCGCCCGCCGGACCTCTACACCTACCTTCACTCAGCAGCCGCAGAAGCCCCACATCTGCCACCGTAAAACACCCTCAAACAACTCTGATTGCTTCTCCATTTTTTCCTCCAATTCTTCACTCATGATTCCAGAGTTACAGAAACCTCGAGTCACCGAGATACAAGTCCGGATGGACTGCAACGGGTGTGTGCAGAAGATCAAAAAGGCTCTACATGGCATTAATGGTATTTATGATCTTTACATCGACTTCCCTCAACAAAAGTTGACAATCATCGGGTGGGCAGATCCTGAAAAATAATCAAAGCCATTAAGAAGACAAGAAAAATAGCCATTATTTGTTCCCATTCAGAACAACCCGACCCACCTGTCTGCAGTCGGAGTCCGGATCGTTCTCGGAGAAGAAGTTGGAAACGAGAGTCATCGGACCTGGGCTCGCACCTGGACCAGCAGTGAAGAGATTTTCCATGGAACTACGAGGAGGTAGCATGATCGTAGGGCGGAGAGGAGCTGATGAAGCTCTTGGCAAAGATCCTTCGTTTTCAACCATTGATGTTGATGACTTTCAAGCTTAGTCTAATCTCCAATTGAAGTTGTTCATCGTTAGGGCTTTCGTAGAGTCGCAGACGAAACCTTCTCTCTCTCTCTCTCTCTCTCTCCGCTTCTTCTTCTTCTATCTCCAGTTTCTCTATCTTCTAGGCTCTCTCGTTTTTGGAAGATCTATTTGTCACTCCTACCCATGAACACCACCGACAGAGAGACTAGTGCTGTGTGTGAGTTGTTCTCCCTGTGAGTATCTTCTGTGTGTTGATCCCTTTTTCCAACTAAAGGAGAAGCTATCCTGGCAAGAGAAAGCACATGCATATGTGTGTTGCTTTTCTCTCTCCCATGTAACCCACCCACTGTGAAAGGTCACCCAATGCATCCCATCATTTCACATGATCTTCGAAGACATCATGTTGTTCCTCATTTTTTTTTATTATATATATATATCTATATCTCTTTTTATTATATTACAAAAAAAAAAATCATCATCTCTCCTCCGTTTGATTTCCAACTCCATTATTTTTATTTATTTTCTCCATCCACTTTGCTTATTTCCCCCATCTTTCATTTTTGATTTCCAATATATTTTTATTATTTTTTCTTTCTTTTTCTTTCACATTATTTTTAATCTTTTTCCAATTCCATTCATACCATCTAGCTTTGCACACCAAATCATATTTTATTCATCTCAGTGATCCACCCCGATCACAATTTTACAAAAACAAAACAAAAAAAACAAAAAAACAAAAAAACAAAAAAACAAAAAAAAAAACAAAAAACAAAAAACAAAAAAAAACACCAACAACTTTGTTTTCTTTTCTGCAGCCGGCTACCAATCGCCCTCACTTCTCCGCCGGTCTTTTCTTCTTGCCTCCATCCTGGGCGGCCCTTGACGGTGCTACCTCTGTACTTCCTAGACCACCAAGCAAGTTGCCTCCTCCCTGCTCCTCCACTGCAGCATATGGTGGACCTCCAAATCGGAACATCACGGTGGCCTTCCGCTTCAGCTCCTTGTTTTCTTGCCTTTAGTACACTTATCTCGTGGCTCGCGCATCCTTTATACATGGCGTTGGAAGTAGAGCCAAAGCTCGGGAGTTTAACTGTTGCATCCTCATTTGTCCTGCCTCTGCAGCCGGTGCGACAAGTTTGTGACCGCAGTCATGGTTTCCACACATGACTTCAGAGTATACTATTGGCCTCAATATCAGTTTGCACCCGCCATTTTTTTGCCCACCGATCCCGCATGGAAAGTTCAACGGGAGAAAACCAGAGGTGTTGGTTAGGTTCACTTGGCCACCGCACCAGTTAATTTCTCTTGTGGACTCGTTCAGTTCTGGAAAGAGGCAGTGCAGCAGACCACGGAAGCAGGAGGCCATGTCTGGTAGCTTGGACGGGAAGAAGAGGCCATGTTGCCTGGTTGCAACAGATCGACGGGTTTGTTACACAGAGTATTACAGAGTTCCTCAGAGAACGGAAGAGTTTTTCAAGTCTTTAGGTTTTGTTTCCTCCGCCTCGTATCAACCTTGGTTATATTGAGCACCACCGTAAACGCGCCACTTGACGCACGGACAACAGCCGTCGTCGGCCAGGCCAGTGCCTCCACGTCGCTCCGGCTCCTTGATCGCGTTCCGGCACGACTTTTGATATGGATTGGCTTTTGGGCGCACTTTTGATGGCACGCCTTTTTAATGGATCGGCAGCTTTACTCTTTTATGATGGCGCTTATGCACGCCTTTTGAAAGATTGGGCACACCTTTTGAGGGATGCGGAAATTTTAGGGGTCGCAGACAAGACTCTGTAAACTGTCCCGACATTTGATTCTCGTTAGCGTCCTTCATGGGTCCGAGCAAGACTCTGTAAAACTGTCCCGACGTTGATTTCCGGTTAGCTCTTTTCATTGGGCCGACAGACTCAGTAACTGTCCCGAACATTGATTCCATTAGCTCCTTCCAGGGTCCGAACAAGACTCTGTAAACCTGTCCCGCGATGTGATCCGATTTAGTTTCTACACGGTCCAGCAAAGATCTCCGTAAACTGTCCAACAACTGTCACAACATGTCTCTCACAAGTCCGGACATGACCCCATAAACTGTCTCCTAAACGGTCCGACATGACCCCATTAACGTCTCCAAAGTCGCAGACTAACTGTCTCACACGGTCGACTGACCACCATAACGTGTCCTCTAACAGTCGGTTATCTGACACCCCATCAAGTGTCCTCTACAACGTTTATGACCACCGACCATCAGTGTCATTCACCAATGAGTCTGACACTGACCATACAGTGTCTCCTATCCTCTCTTTATTTTATGTATCTTTCTCTGTTTTGTTCTCTCTTCAAACTCAAGTTGGTGTAGTTCTATCCTCCTTGGAGTTTGCGGGGGGCTGTAGAATTTACCATCATACACCATTACGCCACACCTACCACCCACCTACTCCATAAACCTAACCCACTACAACCACTACCACTCCACTTCCACCTTACTCTCCACCTACTCCCCAAACACGACTCCTATATAATAGGAATCCTTGTTGTAATTGTAATAAATATAACACCAAATACATTCAATCAATAAGTACATCAATTATTTTTTTTTTACACGACGTTATTGACATTCTACTTAGTACAACGACAAAACAAAAGTACCAACAAAAAAGGATCATAATTAGTAAAACAAAGAAAAGCGTTTGCATCCACAACAAACCCAAAACAACCACTTCTCGCCAGTACGAGGCATTTGCGCAGGTGTAAGATGTTGTACCCCCCATTATAGTCATCTACCCAGAAGAAGGAGCCCCTATGATTATCCCAATTAGGACAACGAAAAAAATAACGACCATTGTTTGCTTCGGTGCGAGCCATAATCACCAACATTGGACTAGCACCACATGAACAATTTGGTGTCACCTTCATCTGCATATGGCGTCAAATTAGCAATCCCATTTAAAAATATATAAAATAAAACAATTTATAATGTGAAGTTTAGATACATAAAAAGTGTTTACTGTACAACCACATTGATTAACCTACTTTGATTATGTGGTCCATTTTTCCAATTACCAAAAAGCATCTACCTAGTTGTAATCTACCTATTGTTGTATGCTTCCCACATAGATGTTGCAACCTCATCTCGCCATTGTCCCATCTGCAATAGTTGTTCACGTGACATGCTGACATGGTTGTGTTGTTGCATAGCTGGTACTCCATCTTCATTTCCGTGGACATTTTCGACTCCAACTTCACCCTGAACTTCACTTGCACCTTCGTCTTCATCGTCATCTTCTTCACTTGATTCTTCTACATCGAAAAATTCATCCTGCTCTTGCACCGTCCGGATCCAATTGTGGAGAACACAACATGCCATAACAATTGGCCCTTGCCGTACCATATCATGCCGTGGCATGTGTTTCAATAATGGAAACCGTTGCTTCAACACTCCAAAGGTTCTTTCTATAACATTCCTCAAAGAAGAATGTTTATGGTTGAACAACTCCTTTGGACCATGATAGCGACGCCGCCTATTGAACTCCTGCAAATGGTATTTTTTGCCACAATATGGGGCTACGTACCCGGGTATGTGTGTATACCCGGCGTCAACGAGATAATACTTGTCTACAGTAAAACACTTTCAGTAAGAACAAATAATGGCATATTTGGTGATCACAAAAGGAAAATACAAAATTTAAAAAAACTACACTTACTAGGTGGCGGGTGTGGAAAATCAGTGGTAGTTGTGGTAAGTGTTTCTAAAAAAATTCTCGAATCATGTGCACTACCTTCCCAACCAGTGTATACAAATGCAAACTTCATGTCAAATGAACATGCAGCCATGACATTCTGAGTAGTATTCACTTTTCTACCTTGATATGGCATTTGGTCACCTTCTGGTGCCACAACAGCAATATGTGTGCCATCTATGGCCTCTACACAGTCCTACATGACATAAATTTTGAATGCTTTTAAGGAACCAAACTTGGCCAACCTTTTGATCCTTTGGTGTAGTCATGCATGTAATGTATTGTACTTATTGTCACAGCTATATTAGATCATGAACATATTCATTTCATCATAACTTTCAATTAATTTATCAATTTAATCTTCAAGCCATATAAAATAATTCAAATCAACTAGCATTTATGTTACCTTAAACCATGGCCAGTACCGTCTGTCATTCTGAATTTTAGGATGGGTTACAGCCATGTTCGGTGGTTGGATTACAAATGGCGCAAGATTTCCCAACGCCTGCATCATAAGTACGAAATGTCGATGAATTGTCTCATTTGAGTGCCGAAATCGATCTCCAGCATTTCTTGTGCCTGAACTTTGACCACAGATAAATAAAAACATAGCCAACGACTCTTCCAGTGACAATCTCATGTTCGACCAGTCTACAACATTTCTACGGACAATCTGTTTAACCAAGTCCATAAATGTCGTGACTTCCATACGCAATTGGTTACGGATTGATTTCGGATTTCCACTTACTAAGAATTTTATGTACTGCTCACAGGTGTATGGACAACTTCGCATCTTAGTACATAAAATTGTCCATACACTGGTGAGCAGTGCATAAAATTCTTAGTAAGTGGAAATCCAAAATTAATCCGTAACCAAGTGCGTATGAAAATCACGACATTTATGGAATTGGTTAAACAGATTGTCCGTAATCAACCATAAATGTCCGTAATCAAACATAAACGAAATTTATGATGCGGGCGTTGGGAAATCTTGCGCAATCAACCACCGAACATGGCTATAACCCATCCTAAAATTCGAAATGACAGACGGTACTGGCCATGGTTTAAGGTAACATAAATGTCAGTTGATTTGAATTATTTTATATGGCTTGAAGATTAAATTGATAAATCAATTGAAAGTTATGATGAAATGAATATGTTCATGATCTAATATAGCTCCTGTGACAATAAGTATAGTACATTACATGCATGACTACACCAAAGGATCAAAAGGTTGGCCAATTTTGGTTCCTTAAAAGCATTCAAAATTTATGCCATGTAGGACTGTGTAGGGGCCATAGATGGCACACATATTGCTGTTGTGGCACCAGAAGGTGACCAAATGCCATATCGAGGTAGAAAAGTGAATACTACTCAAAATGTCATGGCTGCATGTTCATTTGAGATGAAGTTTACATTTGTATACACTGGTTGGGAGGGTAGTGCACATGATTCGAGAATTTTTTTAGAAACACTTACCACAACTACTGCTGATTTTCCACACCCGCCACCTAGTAAGTGTAGTTTTTTTAAAGTTTGTATTTTCTTTTTGTGATCACCAAATATGCCATTATTTGTTCTTACTGAAAGTGTTTTACTGTAGACAAGTATTATCTCGTTGACGTCGGGTATACACACATACCCGGGTACGTAGCCCCATATTGTGGCCAAAAATACCATTTGCAGGAGTTCAATAGGCGGCGTTGCTATCATGGTCCAAAGGAGTTGTTCAACCATAAACATTCTTCTTTGAGGAATGTTATAGAAAGAACCTTTGGAGTGTTGAAGCAACGATTTCCATTATTGAAACATATGCCACGGCATGATATGATACGGCAAGGGCCAATTGTTATGGCATGTTGTATTCTCCACAATTGGATCTGGACGGTGCAAGAGCAGGATGAATTTTTCGATGTAGAAGAATCAAGTGAAGAAGATGACGATGAAAACAAAGATGAAGGTGCAAATGAAGTTCAGGGTGAAGTTGGAGTTGAAAATGTCCACGGAAATGAAGATGGAGTACCAGTTATGCAACAACACAACCATGTCAGCATGTCACGTGAACAACTATTGCAGATGGGACAATGGCGAGATTAGGTTGTGTTAATGTACACCTAAACCTACTCCACTACACACTCCACTTCACCTACTCCACTACACCACTCCACCTCCACTTCACCTACTCCACTACACACTCCACTTCACCTACTCCACTACACACTCCACTTCACCTACTCCACTACACACTCCACTTCACCTACTCCACTACACACTCCACTTCACCTACTCCACTACACACTCCACTTCACCTACTCCACTACACACTCCACTTCACCTACTCCACTACACACTCCACTTCACCTACTCCACTACACACTCCACTTCACCTACTCCACTACACACTCCACTTCACCTACTCCACTACACACTCCACTTCACCTACTCCACTACACACTCCACTTCACCTACTCCACTACACACTCCACTTCACCTACTCCACTACACACTCCACTTCACCTACTCCACTACACACTCCACTTCACCTACTCCACTACACACTCCACTTCACCTACTCCACTACACACTCCACTTCACCTACTCCACTACACACTCCACTTCACCTACTCCACTACACACTCCACTTCACCTACTCCACTACACACTCCACTTCACCTACTCCACTACACACTCCACTTCACCTACTCCACTACACACTCCACTTCACCTACTCCACTACACACTCCACTTCACCTACTCCACTACACACTCCACTTCACCTACTCCACTACACACTCCACTTCACCTACTCCACTACACACTCCACTTCACCTACTCCACTACACACTCCACTTCACCTACTCCACTACACACTCCACTTCACCTACTCCACTACACACTCCACTTCACCTACTCCACTACACACTCCACTTCACCTACTCCACTACACACTCCACTTCACCTACTCCACTACACACTCCACTTCACCTACTCCACTACACACTCCACTTCACCTACTCCACTACACACTCCACTTCACCTACTCCACTACACACTCCACTTCACCTACTCCACTACACCACTCTACCTCCACTTCACATCTCCTATATAATGTACATACAATACACAATCAGATCTATCAATAACATCAATACATAATTCATTCTCTCTATTTCTCTATACATCAATTTATCTTACTTGGTATCAGAGCTAGGTTAAGAACCTAGTATTTTCGTTCCACCGGCGGGCGGCAATCTCGTCTTGGCCGCCCGCCAGACAAACCCAAATTTCCTTAATTTCTTCTTTCATGGCAGATTCTTCAACAACTCACCATGATGGATTCATTCACCAAATTTTAACAGCCAAAGCAAACAGAGAGTTTCAAATTTCAATCATGGAAGTCCCTTCTAGGCTTGTGTTCCTCTTGGTCTCTCTTCTGAGTCTAGTCTTCTCACTTTCTGACTCTGCAACAGTAGTAGTAGATGGAGTTTCAGAATGGAAAAACCCAACTGTTCATATTGGGGATTCTATCATTTTCAAGCACAAGTATGATTACAAGCTTTACATTTTTCAGAACAGAGGAGCCTTCAATCTCTGCAACTTTACTCAAGCTTCACTTCTTACCAAACCCAATTCCAACTCCTTCACTTGGCATCCATCAAGAACTGGTATCTTCTACTTCTCCTTCAACAATGGCACTCTCAAATCATGTCAATCAGCTCAAAAGCTCGCCATAACAGTATCTCTATCACCACCACAAAACTCCGCCACCTCACCGGAACTATCTCCGGCAGCCTCTCCAGCACCGAGTTCAGGCGGCATTGTATCATCATCTCCAGCATACCCATGGCCATTCCAGCCTCGGGAATCGATGTCGCCAAGCCCGGCTCCGACCGCAATACTCCCAGCAGCGAGCCCAGACAAAGGAGATGGCATACCATTTATAAACAGTAACCCGGCGGTGCCATTGCCAACCGGTGAAGTAGACTCTGCTACAATACGCCCTTTGCCCACATCTTCTGTCCATGGAGCACAGGTGGTGGGCTTGCTTGCACTTCAAATGAACGGGTGATACTCCAAGTGACAACCAGTACATGTTTCCGCCTAGCACGCCTCACATGCAAACGGCCAACAAGTCGCCCCCGGTTCCGCTACCCTGTAAACTGAAGGGCAGTCGGGAGATGGGCCCAACTTGTATTTACCACCACTAGATGCCACAAATGCCCCCAGAGAAGCCCTGCAGAGTTCTTCCAACTTTTCACAAGATAACAGAAACCTCAAATCCATGAGCAAGATGTGCTCACCACACATCTCACGGGCACAACCAAGGGGGAACCCATCACGGCTTTTAATTGCAGATTCTAGTTGTTCAACCAAGCACGATTGACAGAACTCATGTCCACCTGCTGCCAGCTGATCACCCAATTATGTTGTTTTTCTCTCTCCCATGTGACCCACTCTCCAACCTGTGTGTGTGTGTGTTATTGAATTCCAGAAAAGAAACGCTACCCACGTGATTTCATCTCTCTCGGTGCTGAGAGAGAGAACAACACTTTTTCTTAAAAAAAAAAAAAAAAAAAAAAAAAAAAAAAAAAAAAAAACAAAAAAACAAAAAAACACCCAAAAACAAAAAAAAAAAAAAAACAACAAAACAAAAAAAACAAAAAAAAACACGACGCAGAGGAAGATCTGCACACCAAACTCACTCATTTTATTCATGTCGGGCTCACCCCGATCACCCATGTTTCCACATAAAAAAAATAATAATAATAATAATAATAACAAAAAAAAAATACAATAACATAAAATAAAATAAAATAAAATAAAATACAAACAAACCACCACATTCACAGGTGGGATTTTTTCTCTACTCTGCCGGCGGCCTTTTCTTCTTGCCTCCGTCCTGGGCGGTCCTTGCCGGTGTTGCCTCCGTGTTTCCCACTCCACTGGGCACGATCACTACTCCCTGCTCCTCCACTGCAGCATATGGCGGCCCTCCAAATCGGAACATAACGGTGGCCTTCCGCTTCAGCTCCTTGTTTTCCGCCTTTAGCACACTTATCTCTGCTCGCGCATCCTTATACAGGCGCTGCTCTAATCTTCTATATATAGGACTCATTGTAAACATAATGGATATAACATACAATTTATTCTCTCTCTATCAATTTATTTTACATCTCTCTATCAATTTATTTTACACATATTTCACTTAAATGCCTGATTGATGTGGTATAAAACACTACCCAGACAGTGTTCCCTACTTTATTAATAATAGCTGTTTGGAATTGTCTTTGTTTATTCTCCTCTTTACTTCCATATAAGAATTGTTAAGAGTAACTTTTGATTATCAGCTTGTGCATGTAGGGATCTATCATACAACAGCGGTTTGATAGGATCTCTTCCTCATTTTCTTCTGAGATGCCAATAATTGATGTAGACGCTTGGATGCTGAATCTTCAAAGTGGATCCTTCGTAGAAAATTTACAAAATTTTAAAAAGTCAAAAATCTAGAATTTTTTTTTTTCACCCATACATTCTATTCGAAAGGTCTTCAAGGTCTGCTACCGAGAGTTGATCGTAAAAATCATTCCCCATATCTGGTTCGTTCTCCCATTGGTTATCTTGGCCATCTTCTCCCATTAGTAGTGACTCATGAGAGACGCTATGCTAGTAGTTGGGATACTGACTTTCATCGACAAATGTTGTCTGCTACAACGGTCCGACATGACCCCGTAAACTGTCTTCTACACCGGTCCGACATGACCCCATAAACTGTCTCTTACACCGGTCTGACACGACCTCATAAAGTGTCTCCTACAACGGTCTGACACGACCATACCGTGTCTCCTATCCTGTTTTATTTTATTTATCAGTTTACTTTCCTGTTTTGTTATTCTCTTCAAACTCAAGTTGGTTAGTTCCTATCCTCCTTGAGTTTGAGGGGGGCTGTTAATGTACACCTAAACCTACTCCACTACACACTCCACTTCACCTACTCCACTACACCACTCCACCTCCACTTCACACTCCACTTCACCTACTCCACTACACCACTCTACCTCCACTTCACATCTCCTATATAATGTACATACAATACACAATCAGATCTATCAATAACATCAATACATAATTCATTCTCTCTATTTCTCTATACATCAATTTATCTTACTGGTTGCAACATCTATGTGGGAAGCATACAACAATAGGTAGATTACAACTAGGTAGATGCTTTTTGGTAATTGGAAAAAATGGACCACATAATCAAAGTAGGTTAATCAATGAGGTTGTACAGTAAACACTTTTTATGTATCTAAACTTCACATTATAAATTGTTTTATCTTAGATATTTTTAAATGGGATTGCTAATTTGACGCCATATGCAGATGAAGGTGACACCAAATTGTTCATGTGGTGCTGGTCCAGTGTTGGTGATTATGGCTCGCACCGAAGCAAACAATGGTCGTTATTTTTTCCGTTGTCCTAATTGAGATAATCATAGGGGCTCCTTTTTCTGGGTAGATGACTATGATGGTGGGGTACAACATCTTACACCTGCACAAGTGCCTCGTACTGGCGGGAAGTGGTTGTTTTGGGTTTGTTGTGGATGCAACGCTTTTCTTTGTTTTACTATTATGATCCTTTTGTTGATACTTTTGTTTGTCGTTGTACTTAAGTAGGATGTCAATAACCGTGGTTGAAACAAAGCTTGTACTTGTTTTATTATGGTAGCTCAACCATCGGTACTAATTATGTTGTACTATTTTGTTCTTTATTATTTTGAAACAGATTGTGGTAGTTTTTTTTTGTTTGTTAGTTGATGTACGGTTTTTTTAATGTTTGTTTTGCATGGCTAATGTATCGGTACTATAGTTGAATGTTTTTTTAATGTTCGTTTGTTTACCCATGGTTTTTTTAAACCATGGGGTAGTTGTTTTTGAAACCATGGGGTAGTCTCTTTGGCTGGATTTGCAATCACGGTGTGTTTCATGCCAAAACTTTAGCTGATCATTTAATCATTGTCATTGAGCCATGCCATTAAACTGAGCTCCTTTAGTAGCCAGACCAATGTAATAATTTTTCTTATGGAAATTCTTTTTTCCTTGAGTAGGTAGACTAATACAGTAGTTAATGACAACATAAAAATGTAGTGCAACAATTTGCACTCATATGATTATAGCTAACTGATGTAATGTTTACAAGGCCAATATCTACCTCCCATATTTTGTTGTCAGAGTATTGCTCTAGTGGGTCAAGGTTTCCTCTAACTCTACCCTCAAACATCGTTGGGTCCTGTGGTATGATGCTGAGCCTTGATCTCAAATCATGAAGTCCTATCTTCGAAATATCGACAAAAAAGGATGATAATGCTCCCCTCTCTTGGTTCAACAATCCGAAAAATGGCCTGTATGAGGGTTGATTTCCCTCTTCCTGTCCGTCCCACAACACCAACTTTCTTCCTTCCCGAAAATGTCCAGGTAATGTGTTTCAATACTGATGGGAGATGCTCAGCATAACGAATCTGGAAATGCAGGCATCATCAGGAAATGTTCACAAGTGAATAGGCTTTTGAAAGACTAGAAACTGTAATATGGTGGAACTTATCCAGGATAAATGGAATTTTAAACGAGATACCCAAATTCTGAATTTTCTTTTACACTCTTTTTTTTTTTAATTTGGGGTGTTTGTATTTTTTTTTTTCTCAAAAAAACCAACCAAACAGATTTCTGAGAATTTTTTTTGAAAAGTGATCCTGGAAAAAGTCAACCAAACACATTTTTGAGAATTTTTTTGGGAAAATCTGTTTGGTTTGATTACTCCCAAAAATGTGTTTGTAGAGCATATTTCAGAAAAAAATTTCTCAAACACAAATCAAACAAGCCCAATATTTATGGTGATTATGGCATAGTAGCAATAAATTTGATGAGATAGAAAAACTATTACTTTGTCAACCTAAGCACCATTGGAACTAATTCATTGTCAGCCATCCTCTACAAGATGACAACCTAGAGGATGGCATTACAATAATAGATTTAATGACTTAGAAAAAAAATTACTTTGTCATCCTAAGCACCTTTGGAATTAATTCATTGTCAGCCATCCTCCAGAGGTTGTCAGCTCCAAAGAACTTCAAGAATTCACATTTAAGATGCTTGAAATTAGGTAACATATTAAGCACAAAAACTACAATGCCAAGCTCTTGGACATCACATGGTGTTGGTTGCAAATTTAGAAAGAATCACATGTACGATGAAATATTCTCTTACATAAGTACAATTCTGCAAATGAAATCAATGTTCAAATTCTTAAAATGATAAAACCACTACATGTGCACTTATGTACACCCCACACCGACCCTACAATCATAGAGGCACAAAAGCAAACAAACTGGTTGACATCATCCTTTGAAGACTTTAACTTACAACAATTACAACCAAAAAAAGGCCCCACATCACGTTATAAACATGGCTAATGCTAATCTAAATAACTTTTCATAAAAGTAGAGCAAACCATCCAAATGACTAAAACTTCAAATAGTAAAATATACTAAAAAACTAATAATAAGAATATGGGAGGAATATAGATATCTAACATTGTGGTATGGAATGAAGAAAAGAAAATAAGAACTCAAAAACAAGCAACAAATGCAAATCATCATTGTGTTCATTCGTGATGGTAATGTGGTGTGTGAGATGCTTATGGCAGCAGTGGTAGTAATAACAGCACATACAGAAGAGCCAAAAAAAGACCCCCTCATGAACCTAACTAGCACATCTCATAAGACACCCACCCGTCACTATCCAACAGTAGTGATGTGGTCCTTGAATCTATGATTGATCACAAAATTTCCCCTCCGTACTTGATAGTTGATACCCTCCCCCTATTCCATTTAATAAAAAAGAAAAGAAAAAAAAAAAAAAAAATTGAAGGCAAAAGTCAAGTAATCAAGGTAGTTAAAATCGGGATCTTAGGTTGGGAAGGATTTGTGGATTAGATCATAGAATCAGATCAAGCATCATAAAATTCTACTTTCAATGCAAAATAAAATGAAAAATTATCAATTACGATAATGTATGTTAACCAATTTTAAAATCCTTAAAAAAATAATAAATTTTATACAATGCATTTTTTATATTAACATAAATTAGAAGATATTTTTGGAAGAGTTTATAGTAAAATTTCTCATACAGATATACACATATAAATACATATATAAGAAATAAATGATAAGAAAAAAATTGGTAAGATCGGGATCATAGTAGAATCTAGATTGTGGTACGATTCTACATGATTTTATGACTAAGATCGCAGTCACTTTAAAATCCTACTGAATTTAAGATCCTAGTGCGATCCAGATCGTTTGACCCAACTAAGATCGTAGAAACGTAAGACCCTATGATCCAGATCAGGATTTTGATAACCATGCAAGTAATTAGATCTGTGGCTAGATAGAAAAGGGCACTAGTCCACAAGATTAAAAATGAGAGAGAGAGAGAGAGAGAGAGAGAGAGATGATGATGATGATGGTGACAACGATGACGATGATTATGATTATGATTATGATGACGACGACGATGATATAACAAAATCAACCAAAGCAACAAAGGGAATTGATTAAAAAAAGTAAAAAAAACAACACTTTCCAAAGCCAAAAAAAAAAAATGAAGAAACAAAGAAAGAAGAAAATGGTCTAACAAAGATTTGCCAAAAATTCAAACTTACATCAGTATGGCACCAAGCTTGAGCGCAGGATGGCAGATCTAGAAGGATGAGAGAAGGATGAAACCCTAAAATGCATATATGTAATACAGAGAATGATAGTTTTGGTATTTAAAAAAAATAAGGGTAACTTACACTGACACCCATTAGATTCTTATGATATAATAACACTATCACCCCTTTTATTATTTGAAATTACACTAACACCCCTGTTTGTTAGCATCATCCAATACCGTGATAAAAGTGATAACAATGAAATTACACTTACCTCTTCTCTAATTTATGAAATTATACTTTTTGTTCAATTAGATTATAAATTTTCAAAAAAAATCTTACAAAACAAGAGCTTTTTGTTCTTTCTTTCCTGTTATTTTCTTTTAGCTTTAAGCTAAGCTAGTTGAAGGCATGTGCTATCATTTTTCTTAATTAATCATGCAGAAATAGTTTTCTCGAAAAATTTCTTATGTGTGTATTGCGGTTTAAATAAACATTTATAATGAAATAGGTTTGAAATATTCCTAGGAGAATGAAAGAAAATTTGCTTATATGTGCATTTTGGGTTTAATAAGAAATTTATAATAAATTAGAAATAAAATATTCCTTAATAGCAGAACAAGCGTTTGGCATTTAGTAAATTTGTACGGATAGATTTAGCTAATGTTAGATTTTATCTATGAAGCATGGGTGCTCCAAAAATATTAGTGTACAAGTACTGGATACTTACACGGTACACGTACCGGTACAGTTGCATGCATACTAGGTATGCAAAATACTTGTCTGGTACCCAAAATACTTTGGGTACAGGACGGGTACAGCGTGGGTATGGCTCAGGTGTGAGACGTGTACGCCTTGCGTACTTTTATGGATACTTTAGGGCATAAATGTTTTTTTTTTTTTTTTATGGATACTTTGGGTACTTCTATGTTTTTCTTTTTTATGGGTACTTTGGACACTTTCATGGATACTTTGATTTTTTGTTTTTGTTTGTAAAGCTTCAAAAAATATAACGTATTTTTAAAATTATCAAACATATGAAAAATACTAAAAATACTTAATTATTTTACATTTGATTATTTAATTATTATATATTATGTACTAGCATAAATTATAAAATAAAAAAATTATAAACATACCAGACCGTACTTGTACCCTACTCTCTTTTTTTCCCGTATTGGCATACCTATGATGTACTCGCACCTGCGTTCGTACCCGTACCTATGCTTCCTAGGATTTTGTTGTTGGGTCTATAAGGAGTGATGAGTTCTATCATGGTGGTCCTTCTATCCATGTATTTGAGGTTCTTATGTTCTTGAGGGGTAATGGGGTACAAGAATAAAATAGATATTTTTGGAAAAAAAAATAAAATTTCAGATTAACAATTTTCGTTAGTCAACAAACAGTTGTCTGGCAGATGGGTGAAATTGATACTCAATTCCATATTTATTTCTCAAACCCATTGTTTCGGCCGCGTTTTGAAAACATGACCTGGAGCATGAATCCACAAAACAACATGAATTTCAAAATCACGTGTTTGGTATTAAAATAAAAAAATATATATATCCTGAATCCCAACAGTTAAATAGTATAAAACAATAACAGTAACCCTAATATGTAATCTAAACAAGTGTGATGTATTACAGAGTATAGATTACCGGATTTTTCTCAACTTGGGTTTCAAATCCAGAAAGCTCTGTTCTGCCATTTCTTCTGTTACTCTCTCTCTACTTTCTCCCTCTACGATGACAACACACAGTTCAATAAATCGGATGCAAGATTGATACACAATCTATACATGTATGTATGTATGTATGCATGAATGTAAAAATGCGTACATATCATATGTGAGTGTGTATAAATGAATTACAGAGAGAATTGAGTACCAACCGTCGCTGGAGACGATTTGTTGATCTGGTTTCATTAGCGCTTTTTCATTTGATTTGCAAAAAAAGTGATAGAAAGTGATATAGGCCAGACATTCTACAGCATGAATGCCTTAAGTAAAGGCTATGCTAAAAAAGCTGAGGTCTCCATTTATGCACCGAACTATATTGATTCGCCTGCTGGTGGATCTCCCCAGGGCAGACCCAAAAACAGTGACCTAATCCCTTGAAACAAGCTGCAAAGGCAGCAGTAGGGAAGCAACCCTCAAGGGGGGCTGATGGGGACGATGGCCCTGCAAGGCTTTGAAATTTATATGCAAATGTACTCACTGCATTTTATATTTGGTCTGCGAACTCTATAGAGTGGCCCCTGCCATCTAAAGCGATTTGAGGATTTGGACATGTTTGGGGATTGTTAGATTAATATATTTTTTAATTTTTATGAGAAAAATATGAAATATGAATTAGATTTGAAATGATGTGGTAGAAAAGCGATGTAATTTAAATAAGATGATTGTAATTTAAATAGGATAATTTGCTAAAATAATATTTTAACACATGTCAAACAAATACTTAATATTCTTTTTATTATTTATAAAAAGATGTGAAAAAAATTAATACAAATTTAAGTGTTAAATTGAAAACAAATTATTTTATAGGTATAACATCAAATAATTTAAAAATTATTATTTTTTAATTCTTATATTGTGATGGTAATGGTAGTGGTAGTAATAGTAGAGATAATGGTGGTGGTAATGGTAATGGTAGCATTAGCGTTAGTGGTGGTTGTAGTGATGGTGATAATGATAGCAGTGATGGTAATGGTGATAGTGGTGGTAATAAGTTTATAAAGTGTATATCAATACATATATTTACTATTTATAAATTCAGTCATAATTAAATTTAAAGAGGTACTTAAATTTTTAATTGATGTCGCTTGTAATTATCAAACAGACTTAATTGATTATCACTTAATATATTACGCTTTAAGTGCTAAATCAAATTATCAAACACTCCCAAGTTAGTGTTTGATAAAATTGAATGCTGAATTTTTTTAATTGAAAAACTATTTAATAAAAATTTAATTATTGAACTAAATAAGTTATTTAATACGTATAATATCAAATTTAAAATTTAAAATTTTTAAATTATATTTTTCAAATTTTATATTATAGTGGTGAGTTGGTAGTGGCGGATGAGGAGGTGGCATTAGTTATGACGCTAATGTTAGTGGTGGCGGAGAGACATGGATAGTGGTTGTGGTGATAGTAGAATGGTGATGTTGTGAAGATAAAAAAACAATTGGCGACGACAGTATAATGATTGTGGTTGTTGTAGTGATGGTTATGACAATGGTTATAAAAGTGAAGGGTTGTCCTAGTTGTTGTAGTCATAGTAATAATAGCAATGGTGACTAGACATGATCAAGGGTTGAGTTTGGGGTGAGTTTATAAAAATTTATCCTCACCCTGATTTTGATAATTTAAATTGTTTAATATATAGAATTTATTAAATATTATATTTTTATAAAAAATTACGTTGATTGAACCACTATTGTGTTGGATAGCCATGTTGGGTAGTGAACTTCTCGGATGGCCCTGGCCTCCAGAAGTCTATCCACTTATTCTTCTACTATTTCGACGTGCATCTATGTAAAATTTCAAGTTTGAACATAGACATCAATTTGTATTATAATCTAACATTTAACTCGCTAATATCTTACCTTATGCAAATATAAGAGCATGTTGATAGTTAACCCCAAGGGGTTGGCTTAGTGAATCTAGTTTGGGCTCTGGTGGTGTAATCCCTCCAAGGGGGAGGGGGAGCAAAATTCATCCCCACCCCATTTCTTATTCGGGGCGGGGAAAATTCGTGAGGGTCAAGCCAGGGGATACGGGTGCAGAGCAAAGCTAAAGAAAATGGCTATTTTTAATGGTGACTGTGGTGCTGGTGTAATGGTGGTAATAAAATTATGGTGGTGATTATGACAACAATGGCAATAGTGATGAAGGTGGTAGTATTAATAGTGGTAGTAGCAATAGCAATGGCGGTAGCAATGGTGATGGTGGTGGTGGCAGATGGTTGTGGTGTTAACAGTGGCATAACGATGGTGGAGGTGGTGATAACTATAGCTGTAGCGGAGATGGTGGTGGTGATGGTAGCAATAACATGATGGTAGTGGTTGTTTTGGTGATAATAGCAGTAGCGGTAGAGGTAGCGACAACAGTGGTAAATTTATAATAGTGTATATTGATACTTATGTTTAGTATTTATAAATTTAATCAGAATTAAGTAAGTTTTATATGACTTTAAATTTTCTTAACTTTTAACTTACATTTTAAGAATCATTTAAATTTTTAAGTGATATCAATTATGATTATCAAACGAGCTATAGTAACATTTTCATTTATAGTGATTGATCCATATAATATTTTTGTTTAAATTTTTAAGTATATCAATTTGTTCCATGCAATATTTTTATTTATGGTGATTGCTGAATTAGTTTTGAGCTATGGTAACTCGCAATGACAAGTGAGACAATTTTTTATTAATTTTTTCTCTCTCATTTTTTTTTTTTTTTTGGGGTCTTCTTAACCACTTTTAAGAAAATTGTTAGGTAATGTGATTGTCAACATAGCACTCTTTACAAATTAAGAATTCCAAAACATCATATTAGGTGGGTCATTTTTTATATGTCAATATTATTTAGCAATAAAGTTTTCACTAACATTTTTCATGATCATTAGAAAATAGGAAAAATTATAATTCAATGATACTTTCGGTAAATAATTACAGGATTTATAATAAAAAAAATTTACCATTAATCTTTGTTTTCTTTAAAATTTTACTGAATTAATATTTTCCCTAAAAAATATGACTGTTGAAAATATATAATCGTTAAATATATATATATATAAAACATTGTAACATTTGAACAAAAATGGAATAAAATTGTTCACATTATTTGGTTTTAGAAAATTGAGCTCACTTTTCAAAAAATTGAGTTTTTTATTGTGAAACCCTGTATTTTTATATAAAAAAATAATTATATATATATATATATATTTAATTTTCTTAAATAATTATTCACAATATTTTGAATTTAATAGTCTGTATATTTTTATACTGAAAATTTATTCAAAATAAAATAAAATAAAATATTTTTGACTTTATATTATTACTCAATATTAATCTCCCTTGCAA
>NW_021025139.1:272174-309275 GCF_004153795.1 Camellia sinensis | reverse complement strand
TGATCTCACAAGTGCAATGTGAAATAGATAGATACCAAAGAGTCCAAATCCAAAAACTCTTTTGGAAAATCAATTTTGAATCAAAATGCCAAAAATGGACTACTTTGCCAAATACAGAGTTGTCACCTAAATATTTTGAAAAATTTAGGAAACCCATGACTCATGCCAAAGGCCACGTTTTCGTCATCACCATATGCAACACCGGCTCTAACTAAGAGCTTGTTTGGGAAGAAGATTTGGATTAAAATAATTATATAAGATAAAATAAATTATTATAGGTAAATAGGACAAAATATCACATCTAACCTATAATTATTTAATTTTTTCTCTCACAAAATTCAAAAAAATCTATCCCAAACGAAATTTTTTAGCCTCAAGCTAAAATAACTAAAAAACTAAAAAATCCACCCACATCTCAAACGAACTCTAACTGGTTTTGAAAGGACACTTAAGTACTTATGTAAAATTTCAAGTTTGAACATAGACATCAATTTGTATTATAATCTAACATTTAACTCGCTAATATCTTACCTTATGCAAATATAAGAGCATGTTGATAGTTAACCCCAAGGGGTTGGCTTAGTGAATCTAGTTTGGGCTCTGGTGGTGTAATCCCTCCAAGTTTCAGATTCAACTCACACCAAGTGTTATGAATTTATTGGAGCCACACTCGTAGTTCATCTCACACTAAGTATTATCAACTTATTGGAACCACGCTCGCAAGCTCTACCCAAGATTTGCTCGAAAATATTTTTTGACCTACCTTCATTTTCTCTCAACAAATTAACGTAATTACACCATTCTTCTTTTTGGTCCTTTTTACCCATAATTACCATTGCCGGAAGGAAGATGACAACAAAAGAAATTCTTATAATCATGTGAATGCATACTACTCTTTAAATTTTAAATTATATTTAGATTGAATGCATCAAAACAAGTAACAAAATTTAGTTAAAATATGAAAAAAGTTCATTAAATTTTTTTAAAAAAATTAGAAAACAGAGAACTCAAATATAATTTTACAAATCTTTTGTTCAGTTCGACTTTTTAGACATGATTTTTGGACGGATTTTTATTTGTCTTTAATTAACTTTTTATTTCGTATTTTAGTGTTTTTTATAAAATATTTTTTAGTACATCAAAATTAGATGCATTTAAAATGTTAAAAAAAAAAAGAGCTATTAAAATTAAATGCAAATCTAAACGAAAATACACACAACTTTATGTTTAGATTTTGGTTTACTTTTCATGAATTTTTTTAAACCACCCACTACCAAGAAAGGATTTCCAAAAGCAGGCATAATTTAAGTCTTTTCTGTTTTAAAAGATGCACAGGGAGTCATACAAAAAACACACAAAACATAAAAACAATCCAAATGGCTTTCAAAGTCGCACAAACTGCTACTTAACGATTACATTTGATATTGTTTTGTTCTCCATAAGTAGGGGGCTCACAACTTCCGAGCATCTTTATTGGTAATAGTTGCTTAGATGGAATTGAGCCTCCTCATCATCAGACACACAAGCTAAATTAGGGGCCTTATGATGACGAACTTTCTTTGGGAGTTCACCTGGCAGAGATGCTGCTTCTGGGTTATCTCTTTTTTCATCACCTGCATCATTCAATAGAAGGCCACATTAAGCCAGAGGAACATTGACCTGTCTCACCTGTGGTTGAAGAATATGACTCTGAGTATCTCTTAGCAGAGCAAACAATTCTACACGTTAACGTTATAAGTGATCATGCAGTCGTATGATTATCAAATTTGTAGTCTTATAGTATCATTTTGTTTGGTTTTCAAATTCAAAAACTGATTTTAAGTTTTCAGTGTTAGTCTTCTGATGCAACTAGGTCACCAAGAAAAAAAAAGAGCACATTTTCGTGCTTTTTTTTTTATTATATTTATTTTATATTTTTAGTGAATTTCTTTTTTCATATTTCTTCACAAATATTTTACGACAAATTACACCGGTAGTCTCTACATTTTGCCTATGTCATTTTGGTCTCTACACTTTTCATTGGCTCAATTCTGTGAAGCACAGACACCTCTCCAGAGGTGACGTATGCGTGTCTGACACGTGTCACACATGGACACGCGCCGACCACTTGTTGGACACGCATTGAACATGTGTCGAACAAGATGGACAGAGTCGGACACGCTTGGAACACATTGAGGACACGCTGGGGACACAATGAGGACCATTTATTTCAACCAAAAAAAAAAAATGATTACTATAATAGCATACCTAAGAGGTTGATAAATTTAAATATTTGACATAAAAAAAATATTAAATATTTAAAAATATGACACATAATAAATATATAAAATTATGCGTTTTGCATGTGTCTTCAATATGTGTCGTGCCCTACAACTTATAAAAATTTGTGAGTTTGCGTGTCTGTGTCTGTGCTTCTTAGGCTCAATTTTAACCCTTGGTTTTAGATTTTGTATAATTTGATCCAATTGATAACACTATTACAATTTTTGATAGAAAACGCTCACTGCATTGGTTGAAATTAACTTATTAAATTGATCAAGTTTACAATTTTGCCCATAAAAACATGACACACGTTCATGGGCACATTATTCAATTAAAAAAATGCTAATAGTTGTTACAATTGAACTAAATTGAGACAATAAAAACAATTAGGATCAAAATCGAGGTAATTGAAATTATAAAGACCAAAACGATACAAGGGCCAAAGTACAGGGACTACAAGTGTAATTTGGCCAATATTTTACTTTTTAAGTTCATCTAAAAAGTAAAAAAATATGAAAAAGTTAATTAAAGAAAAAAAATTTAAAAAAAAAAACAAAACAAAACAAAAAAAAAAACAAACAAACAAACAAACAAAAACAATTTTAAAAAACTAAACCAAACCAGTACTTTCAGGATTAATGCAAGACATTTTGGTTGTAATCTAGGAGTGAGGATGTCACATGTCAGTAATTTTAAACATCGTGAGAATTAATTCTCGAAATAGCGCTGGGAAAAAATTCACAAACACATGAGAGAGACTGATCAGCAAAGTAGTGTCAGAACATTACTTTGATTGGAATCATGGATGAGACCTTTTGAGCGTTGCTTCCCTGCTGCTGCCTTTTCAGCTTCTTTCCTTACATTTGGGGGATTAGGTCGCTGCAAGAGACAAATTGATGAGCAAAAGAAAAGATTTTAAAAATAAATTATGATCACAGAGCATGCTGTATGGCCAGCCACAACCACCATATCAAAGAGGTCCTGTTGCTTTTAGATGCTTTAAACAAGGAAACAAAGGTCATAAAATTGAGCAGGTACAACTATCAGAAGTATGAGGCAACACGAGTGAAGGTGCATAGCTGAAGAACACCACTTCTGTCAGTCACAAGGAGATTTGAATTTGAATTTTGGGTCTTAAACTTCTAATATAATATATTTGTAGGCCACATGGCTACCAACATGGCATTTTCTGTCCAAAATCAGACTAAAGTTGGTTTGGGGACTTGATTGGGAAAAATTACAAAATTTAGGAGCTAAAGTGGAAAAATTGTGAAGATTAAGGCGGAAAAGTGTAATTTATCAAAAAACTTAACGGCATGGCATTTTCCATACAAAATTGGATGGAAATTGGTTTTGGGAGTAAATTAAAAAATTACAAACATTAGGGGTCAAAGTGAGAAAAAAATGCTTTAAAGGCCAAAGTGAAAAAATATGAAACTTAAAGTGGGTAGAGTGTAATCTACCCTAGAAAAAATATCTCACAGAATTGAAGACTTCAGTGCTCATATCTATACAAGGATTTGATGTGCTACTAATTCATAAAAAGGTATTACCGGGTACCAACTCTCCTATATTTTTATTGCGTTGTTATTACAAAAGTTTCACTAGCCCAAGACAACCAGATTTTTTGTAACCCATGTGCCTCCTAGTATTTTATTTGAATTACCAGAACCAGATAAGCGACTTGGCAGCTATTGAAAACGTTAATTACTTAACACCTATGAAATAACAAGCATATTAATCCTGATGAAGTAGGATATGTAAAACAAACAAACAAACAAACATTGGTTGTTGACATAATGTTGACCTGTTTGTTTCTGCCTCGGGATGCGCCAACAGTTGTAGGAGTATAGTTCTGCAATAAGGAAACACGTGTAAGAACCCAGAATTCCTGCATTGTTGAAGGAAAACCATTTACAATCTGTTTCAGATTGACAATCATAATCTCCCTTTTTAATCCAGGATCTTAGGTAGGAACTTAGGTAGTGTTTGATTCACTGAAATGCAGTGGAATAGAATTATCATTCCATTAAAAACTCCATTCCCATGTTTGGTTGATTAAAAAAAATGAAAAATACATTGCAAATAAAATCAATATTCACCATTGTAAGGAAATGATCATTCCATTCCATCTCATTCAAGTGAACCAAATAGAGCATTACAGAAATAGAAAGAAAAGCATGGAACCACATGTAATGTGTTTGCAAACCTTTTCTATATTTGAACAAAGGAAAATAAATTATGATAATGATGCAAAAGACAGGTTTAGGGCAGGTTTGGGCGGATGGGGTTTCGACAACATTTAAAAATATATTTTTTTAACTAATATAGTTCTGGTCTATTAATAACAGAAAACAACTTGAGAGCATTACATTCTCAAATCTTTTCTGTACTTTTAGAAGTGAACCATTTTAGAAAATAGAAACTCATCTGCAGATAGCGAGCAAACTACCCCCAAATTCTGGATCTTATCTGCTTTTCTTGGATTCTTTTCCAGTGAAAAGGCACCATGGATCCCTCAATTTTTCCTTACAAGATTTATTTCGAACTTTCATATGAGGTATTGCAAGATAGATAATCAAATTCTCATATTAAATGTAGAATCTAAAATACTGTCATTGATCATAAAATCACACTAACCATGTGTGAGTATCTTCACTGGAAACCTTATCAGGAGAATGAAAGTCTATACCTATGGTTGATGGACACCAGAATAGCAACTCACTTCCCCGTTGTACATACCACCATTACCGCCAACGTGTCATGCACACGCACGCAATGACATGTGTCTTACATTTCAGCATAAAGACTTACACGTGTTACCTATGATGGAGGCATGTATGGTCCACGTGTTCAGACTAAACTGAATAAGATCAAAGGACTTGCATCAATTTGTATCCAAGTCCTAAGAGCTCATCTCTATGAAGGCTCACCAACTTGACATCCCACAGCATTCAAGAGATTAGGCCATCTCATGGCCGTCATAGTCATAACTGCACAACTCATTGTCATAGTCAGTGTTTTAAAAAGCTTGCTTACGCCTGAGGCGCAGCAAAGCGCTCCAAGCAGATTAAGGCAAGCTGCAGAACAAAAGGCGCTGAGGCGCAAGGCAAGGGCTTTATGGGCTTTACGTTGCGTTTTACTCCAACACTTGATTTAAGTGATTGCTTGTGTGCATACCAGCAGGGGATTACAACCCTTCAATATAAAATGAACAAACACGTGTGAAAAGAAACCAGAAAAGTGATTTAAGAAAAAACTAGTGATTAAAAAAAGGGATCAACAGATGTGGAAGAGAGAACAACATGGTCTTCTTCATCAACGATTGAGGTCGTCTTCTTCAAGTTCTCTTCTCTTCTCTTCTTCTTCGCTGTGTTCCCTCTATCTCTTTTCTTCTTCTTTGCTAGTTCTCTCTCTTTTTTTAATTTCTTTCTTTTTCTCATCCAACCACTACTCTTCTTCTGCCTCTTCTTCTTCTTTTTCTTTTCTTCTCTACTCCAACCATAGTTCCCCCTTTCTGTCATTGGGTTCTCTCTATCAGCCACCACGTTTTCATCTTCTTCTTCGTTATGTAGCCACCGATTAAATGTTTACTTTTTTGGTTTTTTAAATGGTGAAACTTACTTTATGATTGTTGGAATTTTATATATATTTATTTATGTTGAAAACTTCGCCTATATTAAAATTTTGCTAATGTTCCACAACTTGCGTCACTTTGGTGAGGTACGCAACTCACCTCACACCTTGTGCTTAGGCTATAGGAGACCTTATTGCCTCGGTGCGCCTAGAGCTTTTTAAGACACCGATCATAGTTGTCATAATGTGCGTCTTATTACCATGTTCCGATGTTGTACGGCTCAATTACTTCGGAAGTATCTAGGTTGAGAGGAAAGTTTTAGGTATGCTGTAGTCTCTAGCTTCTTGTGGCACAAAGGCTAGAGATGGAGCCTTGCCTTGGTGTTGTGCCAACCCCGCACAAGTCAAGCTGCCTTAGGTCAGTCCTAATGAGAGACACAGAGACCTCACAACTAGGCTTCCCTAAAATCATTATGTAATCCTAATGGTCTAACTAACTTTTGACAAGATCCCCAAAAATACGGCGGACAAACTAGACAATTAATTACAACCATGTGCTTGCATCCTACATATAGAAGGGGAACATGCGGAACCACATATTGGATCACTCCAATGCGGACGTAGCGATGATGCTGAGTCGGCTCCTATGCCGCTAGCTATGCCCTGCTTTCATTAAATCATGGTTAGAACACGTCATCTCTTGTTGAGCTCTGTGTGTGTGTGTTGTACTGCTCCATCTCTCTCCCAATCATCCCGTTTTTGTCTTTGGTGCCTCTTATGTGTTTTGCCACTCTCTGGTGAACCTCAAACCTGCAGTCAACTCCTCCACACCAGCTTACTTGGGAGACACTATTTACAGGTCAGCTTTTTACCAAATTATTTGGGTTATTGAATAAAATACAGTCACTCTTATCATACCCTGAATATGACAATCTTGCAACATAAGCAAGGTTTTAAAAAGCGGCCGCAACCGTTACGTAACGGTTTTGGCGGTTACCGCCACCCGTTACGGCCGCTTTTGCAGTGTGATTAAGATTCACAAGTGTGTCGGTTGTAGTGGCTGCCGTAACGGTTGTAACGGTACTGTAACAGCCGTAACGGCCTGTCGCGCACCGTTACGTAACGGTTCCAAACTATTTCTTTCGAAAAAACACAAAAAAAAAACTGAAAATGGGGGAAGAGGGATAGAGAGAAGAGGGAAGATAAAGAGAGAAAATAGAGGAGCAAGAGATAGAGAGAGGAGGGAAGATGAAGAATATGTTATTGATTTGTTGAAGCTGTAAGACCTATGTTATTTTATTCAGCTGCTATCACTAAACCATTTTGTTTGTGTGTGTCTATCTATATATTGTTTGAAAATAATAATAATAATAATAAGCGTGGTCATTATCTATTTGGCTTGGTTAAAATATGTATATATATCTATATATTTAAGCTCTTATTTATTCTCTTACTTTTGTCATTGTTTATCTTATATATATAGTTAGTGATTGATTTTTTGTATAATATAAAGTCATTAATTATTAAAATAAAATGTAAAAAACTCAATTTATAGTGATTTAAAAATATGAAATATATTGGATCATATTTAAAAATTTATAAAAATTGATCAATATTTATTTTTAATCCAATAAATATGATCATGAAAAAAAATGTGTACCGGTAAGTTTTTTTCAAATTGTGCGAAAAATAAAAAAATTCACGGTTCCGGTTACTGCAACCGTTACACTACGGCCATTACACCCCGCAACCGCAACCGCGTCACCACCACCGTTACGGCAACCGCAACCGCAACCGCTTTTCAGAACCTTGAACATAAGTTTCATTTTGACTAGAGGGTCTGTTTCTGTGTCCATGAAGATGATATTGAATGAATAATTTAAAGTTATTTGCCAGCATTCTTACACATAACATCTATATCTATTTAAAGATTTGAACCCCTCGCACACAATTCATGAAGAAACACTTAAAAGTGACATGCAGTACTTAGGTGCTTTGGAAATTTGGAAGGTTAGAATGTATTGAAATGTATTACTATAATCAAGTCATGAACAAGAAGACGACACTGGGAACTTCTCCATATCTCTTCTAATCAACATGCATAAGACATCTTCATAGAGAAACAGGATAAATAAACATTATATATTCTGCTGCTATAAAAAGGTGCAGCTACATCTGGCATAAACCTTATCTTATCACCACCAAATACCTCGTACAAGTAATTCAGAAAAACGATAATCATAAATTATGGTAAAAACTGAAGGACGCACACTAATGCATTCTAAACCAAAGGTGATCACATGTAAACATAACTAAGTATCATCATTTTTTCAATACAAGTACCACTTTTGCAAATCAAGCTTACCGGTGCATAAATGGAAACCTCAGCTCTTTTAGCATAGTTTACATAACGCAAAAGATCTCCTACGCTGTAGAATGTCTGGCCTATATCATTTTTATAACACTACAAAGCCACATATCAAAAGGAACAGTGAGTGTAGTTCTAGAATCAATAGACACTATGATATACAGTGCCAAAAGTTTCGAATTTGATCAAATTACATAAATTCATTCTTTTATTATCACTATTTCCACCTTCATCCTTTTTTTTGGTGGTTTGAGCAGCATAGCTTTTCGTAGATGCAGTATACTTAGTAAAAATTTAAATTGTTAGCACATAACTCTTTCTTGGGGGGAAAAAAATTAAAAAACGAGACAGTAAAAAGGAAATAAATTCAGCTAACAAAAAAACCGTGATCGAATTGGGCCAAAAGGTACCACATTGAAGCCATCTAATTTGCAATTATAGTCCTTGAGGTACAGTTACTTGGCAGATATTATTGGTGTGTTTGGTTTGTGTTTTGAGATAAATTTTCAAAAAAAAAATTGGGGGGGGGAGAGAGTTTAGAATTTTTTTGGTTTGTTTGGTTGTATATTTGAAAATAGTTTTGGAGTTTGGGATGATTTGATATTTTGTTGTAGCTGAGTAGATGTGTGTGAGAGAAAAAGTGATTGAGAATGTGAGAGAGAGAGAGAGAGAGAAAGTGATTGATTGATTGATTGATGTGTAGGAGAGAGAGTAATTTAAAAAAAAAAATTCAAAAAATTTGAACCAAACAAAATTTTAAAAAAATTTCTCAATCTTGAGATACAAACCAAACAAGTCCTGTGTGTTTTATGTGTGTGCGGGCTTGACAATCAATTCTCAATAAAATGCTTAAAACGTGGTGGAACTAAAGAGAAAGGGATCATAGATTCTCTCGGCACAAGCAACAAGACCTCCGCATGAGCAGCAAATGCATGACAACCACCACAACACTGCTAAGCCGCCGCAAATGTGGCTAGTGCCCAAAAGCCTACTGTTAAAGCTCTACTGCACGAGAAGCCAAACCTCGAAGTGCGTGTGCAAAAATGAGAACTGACATGAAGAGAATTCAAGTATAAAAGGAAAAAGAAAAGAAAGGAAAAGGGTTCTAATGCTTTTGGTTTGAAGATGGAAGCAAATAGGGCTAGAGGTTAAGCAAACTTGCACAACTATGGGGTTCACTATCTCTTCCATTTCCTTGTCACTCCCTCCCATCTCCATGAGTGGCTAAGCACCATACTTAGGGTTTCATACCCGAGCCAAGTAACCGAATTTTCATCTTGAGAGACTTGTATTGTATAATTTGATTGGAATAATTGTAAAACTTTTCAGTTCTTGAATAAACATGTTTCTATCTTTTATTCATTCGATTTATGTGATTGTGAATGAATGTTTTACTTTTGTTTTCATTGTTGTTGTGTTGAGAATTTGAAACGGGCCATGCTTTCACTAGACGGGTTATGCCACAAACCCTAGTTTAGAGTGGACAATCTGTGCTAGTTGAGGTAGGCCATTCTCTCGCTTTGAACACAACATTACTCTCCTTTTCAATTTCCAACTTGTAGTTGAGAAATTGATCTATTCCAACAAATCAATTGTGTAATCTAAGATGAGAATTCTGGGTACATAACTAGCGGTGGATTCGGATCCCTAGGTTACAATTTCTTATTCTTTAACTTGAATATTCTTGCTTATTTAATTAGGTTTTTATTATCTAGTCATTCTCACAAAACCCATTTCAACAAAACTAATTTGGGAACTAATTGAAATAGCTAGAATTACACAATTGTCTCCATGGATCGATACCCGTACTCTACCGCTTTACATGTTTTAAAACCTTTACGGAAAGATTGATTGTTCATCCTGTAAATACGAAGGGGTAGACCGGGTACAAACCCAACTTCTACAGTGGTACACACAAGGTGGTTGGCCTTAGGGCTTGAACAAGCATTCACTTCTTGACTTTTGACATTTGAGCCCATAAATAATTAACAATTGTAGAGCAAAGATTTACAGTTCACCTCATCCATTAGAATAGAATTTGGCTTTCCTTTTACTTACATGAATGCATGGAAAGCTAAATGGAATGAAGCAAAAGCTCAACAACTGAATACTTTTATCACATCAATTAGTGAAGACCAAATATTTTAATGAAAAATTAGGAAATTAAGATGTGGGAAGTTTGAAATTGAATAGAATCACGTAATGCACAAGAGAATAGAGAATTATACCCTAGTAAAACTCTGCCCCACCATAGGAGGCTGGCTTCTAAAATGGAATCTCAATCCAACTCGAGCTATGCAACCCATTTGGGTTTCTTGTATGTTGTTTCCAATCCTACTGGTTTTCCTTTCCACTAGTTTTGATTCTCTAGTACCTCTAGGACATGGTTCTTTATCCAAAGAAGTGAAAGACAAAAGATGAAGGGATGACGCTGGTGGCCCAAGACAAAAATCCAGCAACTGGTGTGAGACAAAGAGGGAGAAAATTACATCCTTTAAGTAGTTTAACATTGGAAACAATTTGAAAACATGTGATGGGAAAGGCTATGCTCTACACTAAGCTGTTCCAACCACAGTGGATAACTCTCTTAAGTCTGACATCTTGGAGTAGTAACTGCTTTTCCATAACCTGGTAATAATGTCTTCTTCTTTTCTTTTCTTTTTTTTCCAAAGCAACAACATACCCAACAATATTTTACACTTTCAATACTGAGACATCGTTTTCACTAGAATTTCATTATTGGTAGGAAGTGAAGAATTTGAACTCAAACATGTTAAAAATTCAAGAGTTGACCTCAAACTTCTATAATTTTGTAACTAAATTTCGTAAATCTAAGTCAGAGACATGCTTGGTGGAAGAAAATGGGGAAACCAGTCATAAGAAATGGAAGTTCATAATTTAAAGACATTAGTTCCAATAACATTAACATAAAAATGATGACAGAAGCACTAGGGGAATGAGATGAAGATGCTAGATTACCTTAATTTCTTTACCATTTTTACCAATTTCATATTCGGAATGCCAACCATCAGGAATCGAATCAGCCATTTATTGCAAAGTAACAGTTTCTCTCTATCCAAAACCAATGAAAACAAAAGCCAGAATGAGGGTAAATTCTATGTATCGTAAAAATTAATGAACAATAAAACACAAATTCCAACAAATAATATCCAAAGACCAACTTTAAATGTTAAACATCATATGTATCAACTTCAGGTTTATAAAGACGGCAAGTATCTTGTTTATTTTATTATTATTATTTTTTCTCTAGGCCAATACAACAAGAAATATGAAAAGCCACACCATTTAACTTCTTTGCAAAGCTTTAAAAGGCATTATTGAGGCTCCCCTCGAGGTGAGCCTATGACAAAATGCATTGAGGCTTCTGACTTTGAAGCAACAGTCTCCAAATTCTTGTGCAACACACTCCAGGTGCTCCTTCTATGCCTTTTGTACATAAACATACAAGGAGTACACATATAGAGAGCCTGTTTAGGGTGGTTGTTAAACTTAGTCTAATACATGGTTTAAACATTAAAAACAACTACAACAAAACAATAATAATAACTCTTTTGCAACGATATTTCATGGGACAAACAAAGTAAATCACCGATCAAGGAAAAACAAAAGGCCAAGGCTCAAGTGAGAAACTCAATAACTAAAGCTAAGAATGTCGATTTCACATTCAACGAGGGCAAGTTTACTTCTTTGCAATGAAATGTTCAATGCCATGAAGAGAAAAAGCACTTATACTAAACATTTAATTTGTAATATTTTTTACTATTTTAAAATATTTTATTAATTTACTACATATAAAATTTTGAAATGCTTACGCCTCGAGGCTTACGCTTCACCTCATGATGGTTAAACACCTCCCGTTATGCATTCAACTTCAAAAACTTTGTTCCTTGGTATTGCAACGAGAAGGCATTCAAGCATGCCAAAAGGAAGAAGAAGAAAAATATCAATTCTTTTGTTATCCTTATTTTTGTGGTATTGGATTTTTTGGGCACAAGAGTTGGATGACAATGTAGAGTGGAAACGTTTATAGCAGAATTAAGATTCTAGGTTGCAGACTTGGCAGGAATTGCTGAAGATGCCAAAAGAAACATTACAGTGCAAAAAAATAAAGGGAAAGGTAAGGCATCAAAGTAACAAAAGACGTGGTTTTCTCCAACCACGAAAGATTATTTCCATGAGAGCATCACTCATATTTTAAGAAATAAAACTAATATTTATGGTGATTATGGCATAGCAGCAATAAATTTGATGAGATAGAAAAACTATTACTTTGTCATCCTAAGCACCATTGGAACTAATTCATTGTCAACCCTACGAGATGACAACCTAGAGGATGGCTTTGCAATAATAGATTTAATGACATAGAAAAAGGATTACTTTGTCATTCTAAGAAACTTTGGAATTAATTCATTGTCAGCCATCCTCCAGAGGTTGTCATCTCCAAAGAACGTTAAGAATTCACATTTAAGATGCCTTGAAATTAGGTAACATATTAAGTATAAAAACTACAATGCCAAGCTCTTGGACATCACATGGTGTTGGTTGCAAATGTAGAAAGAATTACATGTGTGATGAAATATTCTCTTAAATAAGTACAATTCTGCAAATAAAATCAATGTTCAAATTCTCAAAATGATAAAACCACTACATGTGCACTTATGTACACCCCACACCGACCCTACAACCAGAGAGGCACAAAAGCAAACAAACTGGTTGACATCATCTTTTGAAGACTTTAACTTACAACAATTACAACCAAAAAGGGCCCTAAATCACGTTATAAACATGGCTAATGCTAATCTAAATACCTTTTTGTTAAAAGTGAAGCAAACCATCCAATTGACTAAAACTTCAAATAGCAAAATATACTAAAAAAATAATAATAAGACTATGGGAGGAATACAGATATCTAACATTGTGGTACGGAATGAAAAAAAAGAAAATAAGAGCTCATAAAAAAGCAGCAAATGCAAATCATCATTGTGTTCATTTGTGATGGTAATGTGGTGTGTGACATGCTTCTGGCAGCAGTGGTAGTAATAACGACACATACAGATGAGCCAAAAAAAAGACCCCCTCATAAACCTAACTAGCATATCTCATAAGACACCCACCCCTTACTATCAAACTTTAGTGATGTGGTCCTTGAATCCGTGATCACAAAATTTCCCCTCTATACTTGATACCCCCTCCCCCTTTTCCATTTAACAAAAAAGAAAAGAAAAGAAAAAATTGAAGGCAAGAGATAGGTAATCAAGGTTGTTAAAATTGGGATCCTAGGTGCGATCATTAGGAGGGATTTGTGGATTAGATCATAGAATCGGATCAAGGATTGCAAAATTTTACTTTCAATGCAAAATAAAAGGAAAAATTATCAATAATGACAATGTATGTTAACTAATTTTAAAATTATTAAAAAAAATTACAAACATGATACAATACATTTTTATGTTAACATAAATTAGAGGAGATGTTTGGAGGAGTTTATAGTCAAATCTCTTATACAGATATACACATATAAATACATATATAAGAAATAAATAATAAGAAAAAAAAATTGGTACAATCGGGATCATAGTAGAATCTGGATTGTAGTGAGATTTTAGACGATTTTATGACTAAAATCATAGCCACTTTAAAATCCTATTGAATTTAAGATCCTACAGCGATCCAGATTGTTTGGCCCAACTAAGATCATAGAAGCGTACGATAATCATGCAGGTAATTAGATTTGTGGCTAGATGGAAAAGAGGACTTCTCCACAAGATTAAAAATGAGAGAGAGAGATGATGATGGTGACTATGATGATTATGATGACGATGACGATGACAACGATGATATAACAGAATCAACCAAAGCAACAAAAGCAGATGATTAAAAAAGGGAAAAAATAACACTTTCCAAAGCAAAAAAAAAAAGAAAGAAGAAAATAATGTAACAAAGATTTGCCAAAAATTCAAACTTACATCAGTATGGCAACAAGCTTGGGCGCAGGACGGTAGATCTAGAAGGAGGAGAGCAGGATGAAACCCTAAAATGCTTATATATAATACAAAGAAGGGTAGTTTTGTTATTTAAAAAATAAGGGCAAATTACATAGACATCCATTGTATTCTTATGACATAACACTATCACCCCTCTTATT
Source organism: Camellia sinensis (assembly GCF_004153795.1). NCBI lineage: Eukaryota > Viridiplantae > Streptophyta > Magnoliopsida > Ericales > Theaceae > Camellia > Camellia sinensis. The sequence goes on along the minus strand of NW_021025139.1, from coordinate 294,903 downwards.
ATCTTAAATTACACTAGCACCCCAATAGTTAACATTGTCCAATACTGTGATAAAAGTGATAATTACGAAATTACACTGACCTCCCCTCTAATTTATGAAATTATACTTTTAGTTCAGTCAGATTATAAAATTAAAAAAAATAAATAAAAAAATCCAAGACAACAAGAACTTTTTGTTCTTTGTTTCCTATTATTTTTTTTAAGCTTTAACCTAAGGTAGTTGAAGGCATGTGCTATCATTTTTCTTAATTAATTCTACATAAATAGTTGCCTTGAAAAATTTCTTATGTGTGTATTGTGGTTTAAATAGTGGGTGTTTGGGAAGTGGATTTTTTTGTAGGTTTTTTTAGTTGTAAGATATTATTGGAGAAAAATTTTTGTGTGTTTAGGAAGATAGTTGGATTTTTTTGTAGTTGGATGTGATGTTTGTGAGAGAAAAAGTGAAATGATTATGGGGTTTGATGGGATATTTTGTTTGGATTTGTTTTTTTTTGTTTTGTAACTAATTTGTCTTTTAGTAAAAAAAACAAAAAAAAAAACCTAAAAACTAACTTCCCAAACACCCCTATAAACATTTATAATGAAATAGTATTGAAATATTCCTTGGAGAATGAAAGAAAATTTTCTTATGTGTGCATTGTGGTTTTAATAAGAATTTATAATAAAATAGCAATAAAATATTCCTTAATCGCAAAATGAGCGTTTAGCATTTAGTCGATTTGTATGGATAGTTTTAGCTGATATTTGATTTTATCTATGAAGCATGGGTACTCCAAAAATATTGGCGAACGAGCACAGAGTACTTACACAGTATGCATACCGGTACAATTGCATGTGTATTGGGTATGCAAAATACTTGTCTGGTACACAAAATACTTTGGGTACAAGACAGTATGGCTCGAGTGCGAGACGAGTACGACTTGGGTACTTTCATGGATACTTTGGGGCATAAATTTTTTTTTTTTAATTACTAAAATGTTTATATCGTGCCTATTTTTAAAGCTTTAAAAATATAACATATTTTTTAAATTATCAAACATATGAAAAATATTTAAAATACATAGTTATTTTTACATTTGATTTTTTAATCATTATATATAATGTACTAGTATAAATTATAAAATAAAAAATTATACACGTACCAGGCCGTACTCATACGGTACTCTTGTTTCATTTTCCCCCCGTATTGGCATACCAGTAACGTACTCACACCCGTGTTCGTACCCACACCTATGCTTCCTAAGATTTGTTGGGTCTACAAGGAATGATGAATTCTATCATAGTGGTCCTTCTATCCCATGTATTTGAGGTTCTTATGTTCTTGAGGGGTAGTGGTGAACAAGAATAAAAAACGTATTTTGGAAAAACAAAAAAAATTTCAGATTAACAATTTCCGTTAGTCAACAAGTCTGACAGATGGCTGATATTATACTCTAAAATAAAAGTAAGGGAGGGCAATGATATTTCAAAAAATAAAGGGGGTGTCAATGTGATTTTAGAAGAATACATGGGTGTCAATGTAATTTACCCAAGAAATAATGACATAGTTTAGTAATATCAATATATAACTAAGCACAGGGTCTCCCTTAAGCCCAATTTTATCCCTACTTTGCAACCCACCCCTACCTAAATTAAAATCTGCCCAAATCGTCCTAATAAGACAAATTGCAAATATTTGCACTTATGTAATGACCCATGTCCAACTATATATTTAATTCATTCTTGTGTATATTACATTCCATATAATTGATTGTGTAGCACATATTTGTGATACATTAGGGATTTCTAACAAATGCATGACTCATTGGTTAATGTGATTTGACCTAATTTTGATTTTGCTTAATTAGGGTGCTTAAATGACATGAGTTAATGTCGTATATCATTTCTCATCTTATAAAAAAGTAAATCATGATTAATTGTGGTCAAGTGTGATTAATTACGACAATCTTGATTAATTAAGGTTAAGCATGATTAATTAGGCCTATATTCTTTTTCATCCTTCATTCCATTCTGCCAAGGGCTATATACTCAGTTAAAACAAATAAATGTACATCCGTTTTACTAGCACATCCCATGTCGATTTAAGTCTTAAAGGTGATTTTGACAATGAACTAGGCACCTCAATGCTTGACAAAACTAAAAAAAGGGGAACATTTCATGCATCCCAAATTTTCCAACAAATTGAACAATACCTAGCAACATGCAAAAAAATCCCAAATTTTGTAAACCACATAACCTAGCAGGCCGGTTCAAAGCCTCGTTAATTCCACTAGCCAAAGATAGTAACATTTAAATTCAATACAAATATGATCAATTATGTTTGTTTAACATCATGTCACGCACTAATGCAGCACAAATGATGTGATCAAGTGGAAGTGATCATATAAACTAAGCAACAAAATCTCAAAAGTACGAAAAAAGTTTGGTATTTCTCTACCACCCAATAACTTCAATTGTTTTTTCAGATGGTCATGTTTTTGAAAATGAACTTCAAAGTACGAAAAAAGTTTGGTATTTCTCTACCACCCAATAACTTCAATTGTTTTTTCAGATGGTCATGTTTTTGAAAATGAACTTCAGCTGCGTTTTGAAAACATGACTTGGAGAGCATGAATCCACAAAACAACTTGAATTTCAAAATCACGTGTTTGGTTTAAAAAAAAAAAAAACCTACCAGATTACAGAGTATAAAACAATAACACTATGTCTGGATTGAGTGATTTGGAGAGAAAGGAAAAGAAATAGAGAGAATTATTTGAATAACTTAAATGGAGAGAAATGGGGAGAAATATAACCCTCATTTTCAATATTTCCAAAAGTAGAGAGATTGGGAGAAAAAAAAAACCAACATATTCTTATATTTTTATAATACTAATTTTGTTCCTATAAAAATAAAAGAAATAAAATAATTAACAAAATATAAAAAGTTATTTTGATAATGTAACAGTATCTTTTCCTTTCTCTTATAAAATCTAACCAAAAAAGAGAGGAATTACAATATATTTTTTTTCTCTTCTCACATAACCTAGCAGGCCGGTTCAAAGCCTCGTTAATTCCACTAGCCAAAGATAGTAACATTTAAATTCAATACAAATATGATCAATTATGTTTGTTTAACATCATGTCACGCACTAATGCAGCACAAATGATGTGATCAAGTGGAAGTGATCATATAAACTAAGCAACAAAATCTCAAAAGTACGAAAAAAGTTTGGTATTTCTCTACCACCCAATAACTTCAATTGTTTTTTCAGATGGTCATGTTTTTGAAAATGAACTTCAGCTGCGTTTTGAAAACATGACTTGGAGAGCATGAATCCACAAAACAACTTGAATTTCAAAATCACGTGTTTGGTTTAAAAAAAAAAAAAACCTACCGGATTACAGAGTATAAAACAGTAACACTATGTCTGGATTGAGTGATTTGGAGAGAAAAGAAAAGAAATAGAGATATATATTTTTCTTACTTGTTTGAATAACTTAAGTTGAGAGAAATGGGGAGAAACGGAGAGACTTATTTTTCTTATAACCCTCTTTTTCAATCTTTCCAAAACCCTCTTTTTCAATCTTTCCAAAATCTTTCCAAAAGTAGAGAGATTGAGAGAAAAAAAAAAAAAACCAGCATATTCTTATATTTTTATAATACTAATTTTGTCCCTGTAAAAATAAAAAAAAATAAAATAATTAACAAAATATAAAAAGTTATTTTGATAATATAACAGTTTCTTTTCCTTTCTCTTATAAAATCTAACCAAACAAAAAAGAGAGAAATTACAATCATTTCTTTTTCTTTTCTCTCCTAATTTGCAAACATATTGTAACAGTAACCCTAATATGTAATCTAAACAATAACAGTTTGATATATTACAGGGTATAGATTACCGAATTTTTCTCAACTTGGGTTTCAAATCCAGAAAGCTCTGTTCTGCCATTTCTTCTGTTTCTCTCTCTCTCTACTTTCTCCCTCTACGATGACAACACGAGTTCAATAAACACAATCTATACATGTATGTATGTAAAAATGCTCATATATGAGTGTGTTTAATGAATTACAGAAAATTGAGTACCAATCGTCACTGTGTGCTTGAGTATCCAAGGTTGATCGAACCATCGAGGTTGTGTTCTGCGGTTTCTTGATTTGGTTTCGTTAGGGCTTTTTCATTTGATTTGCAAAAAAAGGTTAAAGAAAGTGATATAGGCCTGACATTCTACAGCGTAGAAGATTTTATGCCTTAAGTAAAGGCTATGCTAAAAAAGCTGAGATCTCCATTCACGCACCGAACTATATTGCTTCACCTGCTGGCGAATCTGCCTAAGGGCAGACCACAAAACAGTGACCTAATCCCTCACAAAGGTAAGAAAACAAACTGAAAAGGCAGCAGCATTCCAACCAAACAACTGCGGACCCAAAGGGGGCTGAGGGGGTCGACGGCCCTGGCTAGGTTTTGAAATTTATGCAAATTTACTGCATTTTATCTTTGGTCTGTAAACTCTAGAGGAGTGGCCCCTCCAATCAAAAGACAACACTTTTGAATACTTAATTTAGGACAAATTAGGTATACCTCATTCGAGGTTTAATTAAATTACAGATATTTCTGAAATTTCGAAAATTACAGGTACCTTTCTGAGATTTATATTTTCATAACAAATTATTCTTTGAGGTTTATATTTTCATAATAATTTACCCCCTAATTTGTTATGCAAATAGTACATTCAGGAAGGTATCTATAATTTCTCAAACTTCAAGGGGTATTTATAATTTTGCTAAACCTCGAGGGGTATATGTAATTTGCCCTAAAATTTAGGTTATTTAGGACTTTTTAAATGAGGTTTTAAATTTTAAAAATTGTATATATAGATATTTTAAATTATTAAGAAATATCATTTTATTTTTTAAATTATTAAAGTACATAAATGTTTCTAAATTATAAAAATGTATAAACTAGACCAGTAACGAAAATGGTTAAAGTGAAACACACCAATAATTTACAGGTTTATTTGTACATTTTTATAGTTTAGGGGACAAAATCATTCTTTTCAATAGTTTAGGAGTCTATTTGTATGTTTTTATATTATAGGGGCAAAATGATATTTTTCAATAGTTTAGAGGATCATTTGTATGCTTTTAAAGTTTAGGAAGTTAAAATGATACTTCTGAATAATTTAGAGGATCTCTTTGTAAATAATCCATAAAATTTCAACAACAATAAGATATTTAATAAAGCTAAAAACTTAAAATTAAGTATTGAATGTTGAATTTTTTTAACGAAAAATCTATTTGATAAAAATTTAATTGTTTGACTAAAATAAGTTATTTGATATGTATAATATTATATTTAAAATTTATTATTTTTAAATTATATCTCTCAATTATTATATTGTGATAGTGAGTTAGTAGTACTGGATGAGGCATCAACGTTAGCTATGACGCTAATGGCAATAGTGGTGTAGACAGATGTATAGTGGTTGTGGTGATGGTGGAATAGTAATGTTGTGGAGATAAAAAGAGGTGGTGGCAGCGACGGCATAATGATAGTTGTGGTGGTGGTTACGACAATGGTGACAATGTTTGTGGAGGTGAAGGGTTGTCATAATTGTTGTAGTAGTGGTAGTAATGGCAATGACGACTATAGTAGTGGCATGGTAGTGGTAATAAAATGATTGTGATGATTGTAGTAATAATGACAATAATGATGATGGTGATGGTAGTAGTGGCAGTGGTCGTAGTAGTAACGGTGGCATGATGGTGGTAGTAGAGTGGTGGTAATAATAACAAAGATGGTGGTGGTAGTAGTGGTGGCAATGGCAGTGGTAGTGGCATAATGGTGGTGGTAGTAGTGGTAGCAATGATGGTGGTGAGTTTATAATAGTGTATATCAACGCTCATATTTAGTATTTATAAATTCAATCAAAATTAAGTAAATTTTAGGGTAAATTACACTTTGTACCCCTGCATTTTGCACCAAATTTCACTGTGATCTCTACACATGAAATCGTGACAGTCAACCCCTCACACTTTTTGGTCAAATCTCACCTTGGTCCTTATACATGAAATCGTGACAGTTAATTCTCTGCACTTATGAAATCGTGGCAATCAACTCCTTGCAGTTCTAATCAAGTGTTAATATCTCCCTTTTGTTACTCCATTCTATAGGTCTTTAACAAAAGTCAGTAATGTGACAAGTATATGACTACAAAAAGAGGGCAAAAGAAGAAAATGACACAAATTTTCCGTCTATACATATTTCGTCCTAAAATTTATACATCAACTTTTGATTGTATTCAGCTAAAACAAAACGCAAATTGTGAACGATTAAAGAGATGAACTAGTTTTTGCAAAAATTGCAATAATGAAACTCTGTTTTCCACAATGACGGAGTCTTTAATTTATCAGCTGTCTTTATATATATATATATATTTCAAAAGCTCTATTTTGTTACCTCTTTGTTCTAATTTTCAACATATGAACACACATACATATACACATACAAATATATATTATAGGGTAAATCACACTTACACCCCTTGAGGTTTGAGTTTAATACATATCTCCCCGTAACGTTTGGAAAATTGCAGCCTCTGTTTGTAATTATTTAGACAAAATGAAGACATTGAACTCATGTACTCTCTATTTTCTTACTTTACTTTCTCTCTTCTTCTGCTTCTTCTTCTTCTTCTTCTTCTTCTTCTTCTTCTTCTTCTTCTTTTCAATGTAATTTTCTCTATTTTTCTACTAGAAGTTGTTGCCTTTTACATAACAGGGGGTTTGTAAAATGAGACTACTAACCACAGAGGTGGGAATGTAATTTCCAAAACGTTAGGGAATGAGATGTAATTGGACTAAATCTCAAGAGGTGTCAGCGTAATTTACCCTATATTGTATAATTCTCACATGCTTATCACGTAAGACAAAGTGTATATTGGTAGGAAATGATAATGATTTTTCTTTCTTACCCTCGTTGCATAGTTACATGTTTATCACATAACTGAATTCTGTTAAAAACTTAAACAATGAAGTAATATGAGGGGCAAACTGATACTTAACTAGAAGTGCAGGGGTTGACTATCACGATTTTATGTATAGGAACCAAAATGGAATATGAACAAGAGTGCAGGGGGTTGACTGTTACGATTTCATGTGTATGGACCAAAGTGAGATTTGGTGCAAAGTGTAGAGGTGCAAAGTGTAATTTATCCTAAATTTTATATGACTTGACTTTTAGCCTATATTTTAAGAGGCACTTAAATTCATAAGTGATATCAATTGTGATTATCAACGAGCTTAATTGATTATCACTTAATACATTCAATTTTAAGTACTGAATCTGGTTATCAAACATCCTGAATTCTTTATCTTATCTTATTTGTTAGCACAATATTAGTGTAGTGAATTTTACTATTAAAGTAGATTTCTAATACAAGGCTAATAATTAAAGAGTAAATTATAAATACTTTGCCTAAAATACGGATTACCCCTCATATGGTTTGAAAATTACAAATACTCCTTGTTAGAACAAAAAGGAAGGATAATCTAGGAAACATAATTTCTATTAAGAAAAAGTAGCGAACCTTGCCATCCTTCTTTTTATTTAACAAAATTTGCTAAAAAAAATGAAATTCTTAATTGTCTCATATACAATAACAAAACTACTTGAATTATTAATTGAAATATTTTTTGATATCATTAACAACTGAAAACTAAAAATTAAGTACTGAAAATTAAATGTTGAATTTTTTAAATTGAAAATCTGTTTAATAAAAAATTTAGTGCTGAACTAAAATAAGTTGTTTGATTGTATAACATCAAATTTGAAATTTATTATTTTTAAATTATATCTTTCAAATTTTATATTGTGATGGTGAGCTGGTAGTGGTAGATGAGGAGGCAGTGTTAGCTCTAATGTTGATGACAATGGTGGTGAAGATAGACAGATAGTGGTTGTGGTGATAATAGAATGGTAATGCTGTGGAGATAAAAAAAAGGTTGCGACGACGGTGTAATGATGGTGGTTGTTGTGGTGGTGGTTATGATAATGGTGACAATGTTTGTGGAGGTGAAGGGTTGTCATAATTGTTATAGTGGTGGTAGTAATTGCAATGGCGACTTTGGTGGTGGTGGTGATAATAAAATGATGGTGGCAATTATGGCAACAATGACAATAGTAATGATGGTGGCAATTATGGCAACAATGACAATAGTAATGAAGGTGGTGGTGGCTTGATGGTGATGGTTGTGGTGGTAGCAGTGGCATAATGGTGGTGGCAGTAGTGGAGATAGTGGCGGTGGCGGTGGCGGTGGCGGTTGTATGATGGTGGTGGTGGTGGTTGCATGGTGGTGGTAGTGACAACAGTGGCGAGTTTATAATAGTGTATATCGACACTTGTGTTTAGTATTTATAAAGTCAATCAGAATTAAGTAAGTTTTATATAACCTAAAATGTACTTAACTTTTATCTTATATTTTAAGAAGTACTTAAATTTTTAAGTGATATCAATTGTGATTATCAAATAAGTTATTGTAATATTTGCATTTGATATTTTCATTTATAGTGATTGATCCTTGTAATATTTTTATTTAAATTTTTAAGTAATATTAATTTGCTCCATGTAATATTTTCATTTATAGTGGTTGCTCAATTAGTTTAGAGCTATGGTAGCTCGCCAAGAGAAGTGAGACAATTTTTTATTAATTTTCCCATTTTTTTTTCTTTTTCAATAATGACTTTTAAGAAAATTATTAAATAATTCATATCATATGACTATCAACATAGCACTCTTTACAAATGAAGAATTCCAAAACATCATATTAGATGAGTCATTCTTTATCGGTCAACATTATCTAACCATAAAGCTTTCACTAGCATTTTTGATGATCATTAGAAAATAGAAAAAATTATAATTCAATGGTAATTTCAATAAATAATTATAGGATTTATGAAAAAATTTACCATTGATCTAATTTTTTTTTTAAATTACACTAAATTTCCTCTAAAAATACAACTGTTGAAAATATATAAGTGTTAAATATATATATATATATATATTACATAAACATTGTAATATGTGAAAATAAAAGAATAAAACAATAATTATTTTTTTTAAAATAGTTAAAATTGAGATTTTGTCTTACACTGATTTATCATCTATGGGCCTTTAATTATTATTTACAAGAGAAACATTCAAAACTCCTATTGTAAACATAAAAGTCCACATCTACACTTTGGAAGTGTAAAGGAAGTCGCCGAAAATCTCCTAAAGACAGAAGCTCTCACTGTTTGTTGACATAAATTTTTAGATTTTCAACACTCACAATAGTTCTCTCTTCTCTCAAGCCTTTTCCCATACCATTGTGGGTGTTCTTCCTCTACAACCCTAACTTCTGGCGGTAGCGGAGTTAGGCAGCGACAAGGACGACGTCAACGGTGTGGATTGATGTAGATCTTGCTTGGTTTGATGCAGATCTAGTTTTCTAAACTACATCTTTGAGAAGATCGATAATTTTTCTTAGATCGTAATTGATTTTTTTGGCAAATTTGTTGTTTTTTGTGTTTGTAGTATGTTGTATGGTTGTTTATTTAGCCCTTTAGGATGTTGTTCTTTTGCTTTTGATGTATGTTGTTTACTTTATTTTAATATGACTGTTTTTTCATGTCCTCGAAAAAACAAAAAAAAAAAATTTATTTACAAGAGTTGCAAGTAGTAGATGTACAACACTCAGCTACTAACTGAGCCTCCAATTATGATGGTTTTTTTTCCCCAACAAATGAAGGTAAATTTATGCAAGGCCAACTTTTGCTAATTGGCCTTGACAAGACATTTAAGCTTCCGTTTGGGAAGAAAAAAGTCAGGCTTTTTTGGCTAAAATATCCACAAAAAATAAAATAGGCTATTTTAGCCACAAAAAACAAAACATCAAATCCAACCCATAATCATTACAATCCTCTATCATAAAAAAAGTCAAAAAAGCCAAAAAGCCCTTCCCAAACCAGGCTAAAATAGCCCAGGCTAAAATAGTCAAAAAGCCAAAAAGCCAACCCACTTCCCAAACGGAGGCTAAGTACTCATGTGAAATTTCAAGCTTGAACATAGAAAGACGTGGCTCTGTTTGGTTGTATTTTGAAAATATGATTTCATGTGTGTTTTTGAGTTGCGTGTTTATTTACGGTTTTTAAAAATTAATTACATACTTTGCTTTGAAAACTCTGTCACCCGAATGTCTTCCCGGTCGGACCCCCGAGATGTCCCACAGGATGTCCCCGCCAGTGAAATTTTTATTTTTTTTTATTTTTTATTTTTTTGGGAATTGACACATGTTATGTTTTATATATTAAATAAAAAATATTTTTCAAATTTTTTAAATTTTTTTTATGAGTTTTGTATAGAATTTTGAGTTGTGTGTTTAGTTATGAGTTGTTAGTTTTTGTATCAAATATCACATGTCACATCAAAAATTTATCACTCAATTTAATTTTTTTTTTAAAACTTGTAGGAGAGGGTTCAAGAAAGGAGTTGGAAAATTCGAAGATCTTCGAAGATCCTTGAAGAACAACTTCGAATTCTCTAGAATATGATGAGAGGCTTAGATTAATTGGGATCAAATCCAGTTATGAATAAATCTGGACCTATATATATTTTTTGGGATCAAATCCAGTTATGATCAAACACAGCAGGAGTGGACTTTACACCCCATGTCGTAACTGTATACACAGGAGAGGTAATACATTGCAATTATTGGTTTGTTTTGACTTAATTAAAGTGGGTGGAAGGAAGATCTCTGTGCAGATCTGAGGTGTGTAATGTGTTTGTGGGTACATTACTTTTTTTTATTACTTTTATGTTAGTTTATTTCTTTTTTTGGATGTTAGTTTATAGAGTCACCAAAACATATATACTGTATATATAGATTTTTTTAAAAGAAGGAAATCTGCAATGTTTGCTTACATGGTTTTGTGTGCATGCTGCTCACATTTATGGTCATTTCAGAAAAGTAGAATAGAAAAGTTGACAGGAAATGATTTATTGACAGGAAGATTGATTTTTTAGTGTGATTGATTAAATAGGGCTCTGATTAAAGCACCTGCATATAAGATATCTGATTAGATTGTAATTCAACCTTCCCTTTTTGGTTTGCTTAATCAGTTACATAATAGTATGTCATTGTCAGTTAAATTTGAATCTTGCGCATTGATTGATTTCTATTTTAAAGAATTTTAGCAGTCACATTGCAAAATTTATTTTTTCAAAAGAAGGATTTAATCTGATGTATTCTGTGTTTCCTGTTATGTAGTTTCCTTCCATGGCATCAAATGTGGCAGCTCCAGCAGGCTTATTGAGCACTTCCAGCCTCGGTACCCCTTCGACATCATGGATGTTGTCACAGTCATCTTATCCATCAGCAATGCCTGCCCAGGCACCATCTTTTACATATGCAGTTCCTCCAAGTAATATAGCATCTCCTTTTTTTTTTGTACCACCCTGGGATTCTGTTTGTTCTTTGCAGGTGGTGATATGTTTGTAATGATGTCCAGGCGTTGGCAGGGGTCAATCCAGCATGAATTTTTTGTTTCTTAATTGTCCATTGAGAGTCCTTAAGCTTGAGTTTATTTTGCAGGAGTTTCCGATTCTCAGCAAACTAGATCCTGCAGTTTATGGTTCACCGGAGTCTGCAATAACGAAAGATTTGATAGAACAGGAACTGAATGAAATGAGTGTCAAAGAGGTACTAATCTGATACTTCACTAGCTTTATGAATAAGAGCATTTACACTTCGTTTGGGAACCCAGAGAGAAAAGAAAAGAAAAGAAAATAAAATATTACTTAGGAAGTTAGGAGAGAAAAGAAAAGAGAAAAGATTGTGTTTGCTACCTTTTGTTTGGACCAATAGGAGAAAAAAGAGATGCCATTAGGGGTGCAACTCGGGCGGGTTCGGTCGGGTTGGGGGTCTGCCCAAGCTCGACCCAAATTGTATTTGACAGTGCCCAAGCCCGCCCAAGCCCGACCATGAACCCGAGCATTGTTGCCCAAGCCCGGCCCAAGCTTTTTATTTTGAACTCGGGTTAGCCCGAATTGCCCGAATTGCCCAAGTCCAGAAACCTGTAGGTAGATCTAAGGGTAGATATAAAAGATGTTAATCTAATGGTAGAAGACTAACCAAAAAAAAATAAAAAATAAAAATTAAGACTAACTCTTTTACTTAATAGAAGACTAACCAAAAATAAAAATAAAAATAAAAATTAAGACTAACTCTTTTACTTAATTTATATATATTACATAATTTATTAAATTATATATATATTATATATTATATATTATATAATTTATATAATATATTAAATTGAATTCGGGTTCGGGTTCGGGTTGCTCGGGTTGGCCATTGGTTCTGCCCAAGCCCGGCCCGAATTGCAATTCGGGCATCAAAAATCTGCCCAAGCCCGTCCAGATTACAAGATATAGTTGCCCAAACTCTAAAAAAACTCGGGCTGGGCTCGGGTTGCTCGGGTTGAGCCCGCCCGAGTTGCACCCCTAGAAAAGAGAATGATTTATCTCCATTCTTGGGTTTGATTGGTGCATTTGGGTTTCATTTTTTTCCCTTCTCTCTGTTCTTCTTCATTTCATTAATACATACATTCATGAATACATTGATATATTTTTAGTTTCATCATCTGGGTTTAAAATTGGGTTCATTGGGGCTTACAATCTGTGTAATTTGGGGTATATTTTTATTTCCTGTTTTTATTATAATTTGGGGTTTGCAAACGCGTGTGTATTATGAAAACTCAACATGATATGTATACGCGTGTGTATTATGATTTATATGTATAATGGTATAGTAATTTGTCTTAATTTTATAGCCTTTAGTTTGAGTCTGTATTTTGAGACAATTTAGAGATTTATTGCTTAGATGAGCTACTGGAATATGTGCTTGAGTTTATGTATAAGCTGGGTTTCTACTCATTAGTTTATCACCGCATTGTGCCTATGGAAATTTTCAATTATGTTTGTGTCTCATTAGCACAAGTCTAATGTATATGAAGTTTTATAGGACTACAGTTTTTTGAATATTTGTCACATAATTTTGAGTTTTAAAAATGCCTTTAGAATTGCTAACTGAATGAATAAACATGTCACATTCAGTTAATAACTGCTAATCAGTTTTCAAAACCAACTCATGTTTCTCATTTAGCAAACAACCCAAAAAATTAGACATAGAATTGCAAACGCAGATGAAATCCTAGAAAAGATATATAAATAAAATAAAATAAAATGAAGGCACATCATTGTCTTGAGTTAAGTCAGTTACCACCAGCCTTTGAACTCGAACTCGAACTTGCACTCGCAAGGTAGCACCGTCGCTGCGTATCATCACTGTCGCCATTGATCACCATTAATCTTCAAACTCGCAAGGTATTTTACTCGTAAGGTATTTTACATTCAACTCTTATCATTGAGTGTATGAATTGGTTTGAAATGAACTAGTGGTGGTTTCTAATTTTTCCTTTCTCTGTCTTGCTATTATTTTTATTTTTTATTTTTGTTCAAATTTTATGTTGTATTCATATATTGGAAATGACCTAATAAGATATGGGTAGTGATTGCTACAGATAGAACTGTTTTATCAAATCGATTGAGTATGCATTGTTGAATAGTGGTTTGTTGGTGTTTAGCTATTTAAGGTGTTTTCGATCCATCTTAGTAAGCAATCTAGGTTTTTTCAGGATGTGGGCTGATTTTTGAATTCGGCCTCTTAGGCAAGTGGTTGTTTTAGATAAAAATGTATTACTCTGATCCATAGAGAGATTATAGTGAACATTGATGGATGCTAGAGGGAAATCACTACAGAGGAGCTTAATCTTTCCCTCTAAATATTTTGAGAAAGAAATTCGATTTTGTTTGATACTTATTATTTTCTTTCTTTCTCTTTTTTGATATTAATTAGCAAATTTATTAAGGGTCAAGATTTCTTTAATTCTCACCCACCCACCTTCTTTTCCCCAATCTTTTTGTTCACTTATGTAATCTCTCTCTTTCTCTCTTGCCCACATTCCTTCCGCTTTCCTTTTTATTTTCCTGCCTATCTTTTTCCCCCATCTTTTTTTTCTCCTTTTTACTCACTTATTTACTTTCGGTGCATTGTTTGGTTTCTGAGAATTTAAAGAAAAAAAATGGAAAAACAAGTAGGGAAAATAAAATTGTATTTTCAGCATATTGTTAGAACACCATTGGTTACCAAGATGAGTTCAATTTGTTAGAATTGAATAGGGAAGTATCATAGGAAGATTGATTTCAAGTCACATAGGCCCATATATAGTTCTTAGACATGCTTGCCCCCAAAGCTTTTTCATGATGTTTAGATACTAATTTGGAAATCATGATGTTTTCGCAGTGACAATTACCCTTTTTCATTATTTTTGACCTCGATTACTATCTCTTTGCATCTAATTTCGGGTCTCTCTGACCTCTGCTGTCTTGGATTCTTCTCATTTTTTGGGTTTTGGGATGAAATCAATTCTAATTGCTATGAAATCGATTCTAATTGCTATGCTATGCAAAAAATGATTTCTACTATTTTTATTTACATAGATCCTGAGGTCCAAGGGGTCTTAACTGCTACCCAGAAGCACTGGCCTCACATCCATATATTTGATTCGCTGGTTATGGCAGATTCGGCTGTCACGATGGTAAAAGTTGGTTGCCAATATATCACAGTTCTAGGAGTTGATTTTATGTCAGAAAATGTGCGGGCAATCCTTGATCAAGCTGGCTTCTTAGAGGTAGTCTTTTCCTCTTCTTTTCGTGTATTCTTATTTCATCACTTTGTCATTTACAAATCCAATTCTAAAAACAGTTTTCAAGTTAACAGAGTAAAAAGTGCTACTTGGTCAACAAATATTTTAATTGAAGCATAGATTTCATATTTCAAGAACTAATAAATTAACATAATTAAAACATGAAAATCAAAATCCCATAAAATGCATGCCTTGAAAACAATAAGTTGAGGTAATTAGTTTTCTCTCTCTATGTATATATAATGACTACTTTAATATAATACCTTTGTTCATATAATAAGGGTAAAATTGTTTTTTTAAGACTTTACATTTTTCAGGAATGTTCTGTCACTTGGTTTGTTGCACGAGGAGCAAATTATTTTTATATTCCCATCTAATGCAATGTGTAAGTACCAAATTGGAGAAAGTATATGTAGGTCTTTTGAATTACTTGATATTAATATTATCATGGTTTTCATACTTCTATGGGCCAAAATTTTCGTTGTACTACTAACAATCATCAATATATTTTCATGCATTGACCAATTCTTCAAGATATTAGATCACTGTGGTGTGCACACTACATTGAATTGAAACACATGTGATGTTGGCACTTTGGAAAATAGTTCCTGGCAAGTTTTGGGTAGATCATTGTGGTTTGCACACTACTTTCTGATTTTTATTTTCTTTTTAGTTAAAATATTTTTGAAATGATAGATACAGCCACATATATTTACCATTTAAAGGTGAGTTTCAATTGGACACCACTTGGAACTTTTGAATTTCCTTAGATTGATGTGTTAATACTTATTGCTCCCAAGGAAAGGAATAGCCGAATGTTAAATCTAGAAACTATTGACCCAAATGTAATATGGGCTCTGTTTTGTCTACAGGCTAAAGCAAAATTTGGCTATCTTTTGGAGGCTTTAGACATGGGTGCTCCTCCACATGGTATGAACTGCTAGCTTTAGACATGGGGCCTTCCAATTTTTTGGGAGCAAAACCATGTAGGAATGAGATACATCTCTCTTGAACTCTTTTGTATGCTTTTACTCCAACTTCAATTCCTCTTCTTATTTTCCTGTTGTTTATCCTCTTCCGTTTTAGAGTTCAAAAGTGAAGCGTTTCTTATATGATATTGTTGCGAGTATATCACTTATCTCTTTTCACTTCCTTTGGTTTGTGTATTTTATTGTGTTTATAATTTTTTTTTTCGACTTGCTTAGCAAGGATGCTTTTATTTTTATTTTGTGTTGATATGAAGTTGATACTTTAGAGTAATAAAGTTTGTTAATAAAACCAAAATGTTTACCATACTTTAAATAGTTGATTAGGAAATGTTTATTTTCAACATATAAAACTAAACATATTTTCAAAAAAAAAAAAAATCTTTTCAAAATTAACCTAACATTGATTCATATTTTGACTTCAAATTTTTAGCAACAAATGGGATAAATTATATTTTAACCCAACAATTATATATATTCACTTACATTTTGATTTCATCATTATTTGCACGGGCATACACTAGATTGGAAGGGTTTTGAGCAAAGGTGTAATGTGTTTGCATAAACAAATTATTACATGTTATATAGAAAACATATAAATCAATTATCAGTTGAGGTTTCTAGAGTGTTTTTGCTGCTTTCTTTTCTTTAAATGTGTTTTTTTTCTTTTAAACTTTTTTTGTCTAATTATTTATTCAATTCTTCTTTCTTTTTCTCTTTTTTCAACGAGGCAGTGGTGGTAGTGAATTCTATTGATGTCTCCAACAATGATCCTAGATCAGCAAGGTGATGCTGGAAACTATATTTATTTGCCTATGTTAATTTTTTGGGGGTATATTTATCTGTTTGCTGATTTTTTTTTTTTTATATATAGATTTATTTGTTTGTTGTCCAGAGAATCATATGCTTCATTGTTTCAAAGTAAAGTATTCATATTTTTTCTATTGTTTTGATTGTTTTATCAGCAAGATGAGTTCAGTTAATTGGTTTTGTTGGCGGTTGATTTTGATATTTTGGGTTATTTTATTAGTTGGTGCGCTTTTTGTAGTACTTTAGTTAGTGTGCTTTGATTTTGTTCAGCTTCTATTTTCATGGTATTGTTATGTCGGTGGTGAGAGAGATAAAGGAAAATGAGAGGAGTGTGGTATGGGAGGCAAGGAGCAGATAGAGAGAGTGGTGGTTGTGCAATGGGGGAAGGGGAAAGTCAGGTGGTAAAAGAAATTTAGAGAAAAAAATAGAACTGTGAGAGAGGTGGACGTGAAGGTGGAGCTAAATGGAAATACAAAAAAAGAAAGAAAAAAAAAATTTAGAGCATCGAGTTAGAAAAAAAAATGAGTTCAGAAAATTCATTGTTTTGGAATGGATTCTTTTCAGCCGTTATCTTGAGTTATTTTGGAATGAATTCTTTGTTGCGTTGTTTTAAAATCTGTTTTGTTGTGTGGTCAGAAAATTCAGAAAATTTTGTTTCGTTATCTTGAGTTATTCAGAAAATTCGTTGTTTTGGAATGAATTCTTATATTTTTTCAGGTATGGTTTGGTTTTGTGAGTTTAAATCCTTAAAAGCCATTGATGCCTCAATGGAACTTATCAGACCCTTTCAGATCCAATATCCTTTCAGATCGAAGGAAAAGCTCCATTCATCTTCCATGTAGAAGAGGAAAAGAATAGCGTACTGCTTTTAATCCTCATAGAAGAGCCATCCTAAAATTCCTAATGTGAGTTTTCCTTTTAAATTTTTTCTCCTTTTCATTATACAATATATGCGCCTTTTAGGCCATCGACTACTCTTTCTATCTCTCCCTGTCTCTATTTTCTTTTATTTTAATTCCCTAGCTCTAAACTTCAGTTACAACAGAAAATAATTGTGAAAGGCCAGTTAGAACTATTGGGTGCATTTGATATTGAAGATAAAGCCTCTGAAATTTGATGTGAGCCCAAATCAAGTGACAAGAAACAATATCAGAAGTGAAAAGAAAGAAGGTCAATAATTTCAAATACTTTTATTTGGCTATATTTTAGAGCAATAATTTCAATTTTATAGTTGTTTTTAATTGATGACTTTTACATCATCCCTACAATTACTCTCTTTGAAGTATGTTTTCATTCATATAATTTATTCAACCACATTGGGGCATTATACATGGTTATCAAAATCGCGATTTGGATCATAGTCCTACAATCCTAAATTGTCAAAACGATCCAAATCGTTGTAGGATCGGTGTTATAGTAGGATCGCAAGTAGGATCATATGTAGGATCATAAGTAGGATCACTGGATTTATGATTTTTCACCTGATTTTTGTTATTCATTATTCTAATTTGTATTTTTACCTAGAAAGTAGAATCTTACGATTCTCAATCTGATCCTACAATCCGATCCATGAGACCCTCTCACCGATCCTATGTAGGATTCCAATTTTAACAACCTTGGCATTATATGGCCGCAATGATTTTTCTTGACAGCTGATTTTGGTAAGTTGGATTAAAAATGGATTTACTTAACCTAGGTTTGAATTTATGCTATTAAATTGGTGAGGTAATGTAACATTAAATTGACGTATATGTATGACTTCCAAGTCTAAAGCTCCCCCCCCCCCACCAAAAAAAAAAAAAAAAAAGGTTATATGGGAGTGCCTTTAGGCACAAGTTATGCACTAGACATTAACAATATTGACTTTTGTTTAATATGGGTTCTCATGTCCTAGCTGCCCAACCAATCCCATTGCCAAAAGTCCAAATCTTGCTTTAAAAAAACTCTTTAAAATTTCTGAGTTTAGTCTTTTTTGCATGAATTTGGAAAGTAAAAATGAAACGTTGATGCCCAAAAAGTCCTAATCTTGCTCAAATATCAGTTAATTTTTTTTTCTTTAATGTTACAGATATTTGATGCGGTTTTAATACTTCTGGTTGTTTTTCTATTGAATTTGAGCAATGTTGGTGCCCAAAAAGCGCGTGTTTTGGACTACTTTGAGTACTCTGCTATGAGCTGCAGAGCTCACAGCACCAGCTTAACAGATTTTTGAGGAGTTGGTGATTGAAGCACCTTCAATACAGAGGCATTCAAGGAAACAATAGCTCATCTGAGCCAGTTTGAATCGGACGGTTGACTGGAAGATGGTTGACTGGCAGCTTCAATCTCACTAGCCATTTCACACTTTTATCTCCTGTAAACAGTGGTTAGCAATAGAAGAAAGGAGAGTATTTAAAGTGAGGATGAGTGGGGGGACAATTAAATAGAGAGTAGGAATTCATAAGTGGATAATCTTGCAACAAATCTGATATAAATAAAAAAGAACAACAACGCAAGGGCAAGGTTTTTGGGAATCCTATGCTTCAAGGTTATGTACATATTGTTATTATGGGTCATTTAGTTTTAGGTTATGTACATACTACTATTGTGGATCATTTAGTTTTAATCTAATACATTTGATTTGAATTCTATTCTCCACAATTAATTACAAGCACCAAGAACTGGTTTGCAATGTCTAATTGCCCTGTAGGATGGTTGTGGTGATAGTGTATGAAGAACACCATTGAGTGTCATTAAAAAAAAACAAAAAAAGGCACCATTGAAAACAGTAGGTATTGGGTTTTGATTGTTGTGAAATAGGATGATGAGTGACTATAAGGTGGAGACGATCAATGATGGTATGCAAGAGTTCTATACCCATCTCTGATTTATTATTTTTATTTTTAATGTGGATTTCATAGACCTAAAGACAGTAAATCATCTATACCCATTTTTGATTTATTTTTTTATTTTTTATTTTTTATTTTTGAATTTATATTTTTTGAATAAGGGAGAACGATTTTTGAATTTGTCCCAAAATGTATCAGAGATACATTTCGTTTGAATGGCCGAGATGATTCCTAATCAATATCTAACGATTGAAGTATGTGTAGTGATTTTAGGATTTGATCTATGTTCTTCATGTTGATTAATTTTTAATTGTTGTTGGTGTTGTGATGATCTGGGTGTTATGAGTGCTCATTGTTGTTGTTGTTGATTTTAGGATTGGATCTGTGCTTTTCTTGCTAATTGATCTTTAATTGTTGTTGGTGTTGTGATGATCTGGTTGTTGTGAGTACATATTGTTGCTGTTGTTGATGAATTATGATGATGTAGAATGATGATGATGCAGATAAGATACATGTATAAGACTTGATCTGTGCAAAGTAAATTTTTGTAGCTAAAATTTGTAAAGGCTCTGATCTGTTTTATTGTTAATTTTTTGATTTTTTTTTTGATGATGATAAACATATAATATTTGGTGATTGTGTTGTCGAAGAACAAATATGATTTGTTGTTGATGATAATGATCTTGAACAAATGATTGTAAATTTTTTATAGACCCAAAGACAGTAAACAGGATGATGGTGTTCCCTTTGTAGGTTTATGATATTTTATATTGTATTGTTGTGAGACTTAAGTTTGGCATTGAGTTGGATTTTTGTAGTCCTTTACGGTAAAATTTGTTTTTGATGGTTTTGAAATGGGTTTCAAAACCCATTTCACTGAAATATTGGTTTGTGTGATTTTTTATTTTTGTTGATTAAGTATGTGTTTGGGTATGATTTGGATTTGAGTTTGTATTGGAGGAGGTTGGTGTATGATTTACAAGCAATAACCAATCACTTATTTATAAGCAATAAATCAGAGATGGGTATAGATGGTCTGCAACCTTCATTGGTTTTGCGGCAGCCTAATTGACTTACAGCCTAAGTCACTGTTTGGGTATGATTTACCATAACATTATTTACGCCGTGCCTTTAGGCACGGGCATACACTAGTATATATTATAGGGTAAATCACACTTACACCCCTTGAGGTTTGAGTTCAATACATATCTCCCCGTAACGTTTGGAAAATTACACCCTCTGTTTGTAATTATTTAGACAAAATGAAGACATTGAACTCATGTACTCTCTATTTTCTTACTTTACTTTCTCTCTTCTTCTTCTTCTTCTTCTTCTTCTTCTTCTTCTTCTTCTTTTCAATGTAATTTTCTCTATTTTTCTACTAGAAGTTGTTGCATTTTACATTACAGGGGGTTTGTAAAATGAGACTACTAACCACAGAGGTGGGAATGTAATTTCCAAAACGTTAGGGAATGAGATGTAATTGGACTAAATCTCAAGAGGTGTCAGCGTAATTTACCCTATATTGTATAATTCTCACATGCTTATCACGTAAGACAAAGTGTATATTGGTAGGAAATGATAATGATTTTTCTTTCTTACCCTCGTTGCATAGTTACATGTTTATCACATAACTGAATTCTGTTAAAAACTTAAACAATGAAGTAATATGAGGGGCAAACTGATACTTAACTAGAAGTGCAGGGGTTGACTATCACGATTTTATGTATAGGAACCAAAATGGAATATGAACAAGAGTGCAGGGGGTTGACTGTTACGATTTCATGTGTATGGACCAAAGTGAGATTTGGTGCAAAGTGTAGAGGTGCAAAGTGTAATTTATCCTAAATTTTATATGACTTGACTTTTAGCCTATATTTTAAGAGGCACTTAAATTCATAAGTGATATCAATTGTGATTATCAACGAGCTTAATTGATTATCACTTAATACATTCAATTTTAAGTACTGAATCTGGTTATCAAACATCCTGAATTCTTTATCTTATCTTATTTGTTAGCACAATATTAGTGTAGTGAATTTTACTATTAAAGTAGATTTCTAATACAAGGCTAATAATTAAAGAGTAAATTATAAATACTTTGCCTAAAATACGGATTACCCCTCATATGGTTTGAAAATTACAAATACTCCTTGTTAGAACAAAAAGGAAGGATAATCTAGGAAACATAATTTCTATTAAGAAAAAGTAGCGAACCTTGCCATCCTTCTTTTTATTTAACAAAATTTGCTAAAAAAAATGAAATTCTTAATTGTCTCATATACAATAACAAAACTACTTGAATTATTAATTGAAATATTTTTTGATATCATTAACAACTGAAAACTAAAAATTAAGTACTGAAAATTAAATGTTGAATTTTTTAAACTGAAAATCTGTTTAATAAAAAATTTAGTGCTGAACTAAAATAAGTTGTTTGATTGTATAACATCAAATTTGAAATTTATTATTTTTAAATTATATCTTTCAAATTTTATATTGTGATGGTGAGCTGGTAGTGGTAGATGAGGAGGCAGTGTTAGCTCTAATGTTGATGACAATGGTGGTGAAGATAGACAGATAGTGGTTGTGGTGATAATAGAATGGTAATGCTGTGGAGATAAAAAAAAGGTTGCGACGACGGTGTAATGATGGTGGTTGTTGTGGTGGTGGTTATGATAATGGTGACAATGTTTGTGGAGGTGAAGGGTTGTCATAATTGTTATAGTGGTGGTAGTAATTGCAATGGCGACTTTGGTGGTGGTGGTGATAATAAAATGATGGTGGCAATTATGGCAACAATGACAATAGTAATGATGGTGGCAATTATGGCAACAATGACAATAGTAATGATGGTGGCAATTATGGCAACAATGACAATAGTAATGATGGTGGCAATTATGGCAACAATGACAATAGTAATGATGGTGGCAATTATGGCAACAATGACAATAGTAATGATGGTGGCAATTATGGCAACAATGACAATAGTAATGAAGGTGGTGGTGGCATGATGGTGATGGTTGTGGTGGTAGCAGTGGCATAATGGTGGTGGCGGTAGTGGAGATAGTGGCGGTGGCGGTGGCGGTGGCGGTTGCATGATGGTGGTGGTGGTGGTTGCATGGTGGTGGTGGTGGTTGCATGGTGGTGGTAGCGACAACAGTGACGAGTTTATAATAGTGTATATCGACACTTGTGTTTAGTATTTATAAAGTCAATCAGAATTAAGTAAGTTTTATATAACCTAAAATGTACTTAACTTTTATCTTATATTTTAAGAAGTACTTAAATTTTTAAGTGATATCAATTGTGATTATCAA
>NW_021025139.1:228764-262506 GCF_004153795.1 Camellia sinensis | reverse complement strand
AATAATAATAATAATAATAATAACATACTCAGCCTTCGTTTGGTTTTCTTTTTAGGCTATATAATCACAGAAGACAAAAAACAAGTTACAAAATCACAAAAAGACAAAAAAAACTACAAAAGTACCAAACTACCCCATTTATAAACAAAAAATCAGAAAAGCATCATTCTATACTAAGGGCAATTTTGTCATTCTAAAGCCAAAAAGTCAAAAAAGCCAAACAAGAATACCAAACGACTAAAAAAGTCTCAGGCTAAAAAAGTCAAAAAACTGAAAGCCAACTAAAAAAGCCAAAATCAAATAATTTATTTATTTATTTATTATTTGGAGGTGAAAGTAAGTTTTGAAAATTTTAAAATATATTATTTTGTGTTTATTTTTATCAAATTAATTTCTAGATTTTTAAAAAAATTCAAATACACAGTCGGATGCAAAACCTCAAAAGAAAAAAGGAGATGGAAAAAAAAAAAAAAAACAGTCGAAGGGTTTATGTCTAAGTGATGGTGATACAGAGTTAACGAAAACAGGGTTTGCAGTGGTATGAAAGCTTGTATTCACAATACTACAATTAACTTACATTGACCATACCTTCCATCACAAACTTCTCAAAATTATACTACATACATGTATTGATTGATTGGTAAGTTATTGAGAGGGAGATTTATGAGCTGAATTGGGCCATGGTAATGGCCGGGCAAATTGTGGGCCGAACACAATTGGGCCGTGGTAGCTTGGGCCTGTTCGGAAGGATTTTGCTTGGTTAAGGCACAGGGTGGGAGTTCGGCCGAGATGTCTGCCTGTCTCCATGGGTTTCACGGTTCATGCGTTAGCTCGGTAGGAAGACCGACGGCTAACCGGCTCGACCTACCTCGAGCTCGGCTTGCCGGAATGCAGCCAAGTTCGGTTGTACAGGAGCTCGGCGAATGGTTCATTAAGGTATGCCGTGCAGCGCGGTCAGGAGAAACCAAGAAGGTTCCGCTGGTCTGCCGAGCTCCGCCGAGGTATCCTAACAGTTTGGTTAGGTGGTGATTGCTGGATTTGTGCTGACAGATGGGATAGCAGCACCACATGTCCAGAGACTAATGGGAGTAAATTTGGGGCACAGAAGGTATATAAGCGAGTCTGCGCCCCCTATGCCTGGACAGATTAACATTTGGTGAGATTTACACTAAACACTCAATCCTCTCTCTCTCTCTATCCCTGTGTGTGTCTAACTTGATCGTCGGAGGGGTATTCCAGCCACACACCGCCGGGTAGCTCACCGTCGTTGTGCTCGCAAGTCGATCGGACAGGCAGGAGCTTGGAAGAAAAGAGTATGGGCTTACCAGAATATTTTCTCCTCGTACAATTGGCGTCGTCTGTGGGAACTCTGAAAGACAAAACCTTGTCTTCCAGGCTCATCTGATCGCCGTCCATGGCGAACAACAACGAGATTCCGTTGTCTGCCATCGATGGAGTTACCCCGGAGTCAGGCAGACGGAGAGAAGGACATCCTGCCATTCCTCCTATGGCGGACCTGGAAACTTCTCCAGGAGGACATTCAAGAGACGCGCAGGATAAGCGCGGAAGAAGCTTTGGACATTCACGGAGTCCAGAAGGTCACCGGCGGCGGAGAGAATCGCACGCCAGGCGACTGGAACACAAGCTAAGGGACCAAGACGCCGTCATTTGGAGAACGGCAGTGGAGATGGAGGATCTTAAGCGACATGTCAAAGGGAAGGTTATAGCTGGAGTGGGAGACCACAGTGAGCGCACCCAACCCTGCCGTTCATGCACTTAGAGCCAGCGGCGTACTCCGTCCATTTCAATCACCAGAAGTTACAAGGTTGAAGATTCTGACGCACACGTAGAGAAGTCCAGCGTGCAAGACAGCACCTATCAACCCTCACGTCCGGCGACGACGTCGAGGTATTCTTATTTCGCTCGTTCAAAGGATTTGCGGGTAGTCTTGAAGGAACGGGCTCGCCGGCGGGAGGCTCAGAGGGTGCTGGCGTTCCAGCAGCTATCCTTTGGGGTTCACGCCAGTGAAGAGGTTGGAATGTCTCCACCTCGCCTAGCTGCGCCTCTCCTTCTAGACACAGACTTGGCAAGGCTGAGCGCCACTCCTTTCTCCGTAGGGATAGAAACAACACCGCTTTCCGCGGGCTTCCACCAGCCTAAGTTCACACTCTACAATGGAAAAACCGATCCCTATATGCATGTAAGCCACTTCCGACAGGTCATGGCCGGACATAGGCAGAATGACGCTCTTATGTGCCTTATCTTCCTGTCAAGTTTGGGCGAGCCGGGCTTGAAATGGTTTGAGAGGCTACCGGAGGGGAGCATAGAAAGGTGGCGGCAGTTGGCCGAAGCCTTTGTGACGCGCTTAAAAACCAACACCAAAACGCCAAAGGAAGTTGACCACCTTCTCAGTGTCAAGATGGAGCCGAGCGACACACTGAAGGCATACAACTCTAGATATTGGGAAACCTTCAATGAGATCTTGGATTGCCCGGTCAACCTGGCAATCACCCAATACAAGCACGGTCTCCCGGTCGGACATAGGCTGAGGGACTCGCTTACAATGAACCAGCCGCCATCCATGGAGCAACTAATACAGCGCATCAATGAGCACATCCGAGTAGAGGATGATGCAGCGGTGTCCACCGCGAAGACAACCTCGGTGGCAACAGACAAAAAGGCCTTACAAGATAACTGGTCTGGCGGGTAAGGGGGCATACCACTTAGAAGATTTGGATGGCAAAAGCGTACCCTGGCCATGGAATGCGGCTAACCTCAAACTATTATATTCTTATCGTTCTTATGTAATTTTTTGAGGAATAACTTATTTCCCCTACACTTTTGAATGTGATACTCTCTTTGTCAATGTAATAGAAGTGAATTACTTTTGTTGAAGAACTTTTCTGATTCAGCCGAGATGATTTACTCCGGCAAAATGAGTTGATGATTTGCTCAACTCTGAAGTTTCAGCTGAGATGATTTACTCTGGCCAAATGAGTTGATGATTTGCTCAACTCTGAAGTTTCGGCCGAGATAATGTACTTCGGCCAAATGAGTTGATGATTTGCTCAACTCTGAAGTTTCAGCCGAGATGATGTACTTTGGCCAAATGAATTGATGATTTGCTCAACTCTGAAGTTTCAACCGAGATGATTTACTCCAGCAAAATGAGTTGATGATTTGCTCAACTCTGAAGTTTCAGCCGAGATGATTTACTTCAGCCAAATGAGTTGATGATTTGCTCAACTCTGAAGTTTCAGCCAAGATGATGTACTTCGACCAAATGAGTTGATGATTTGCTCAACTCTGAAGTTTCAGTCGAGATGATTTATTTCGGCAAAATGAGTTGATGATTTGCTCAACTCTGAAGTTTCAGCCGAGATGGTGTACTCCGACAAAATGAGTTGATGATTTGCTCAACTCTGAAGTTTTAGCCGAGATGATGTACTTCGGCCAAATGAGTTGATGATTTGCTCAACTCTGAAGTTTCAGCCGAGATGGTTTAATCTGACAAAAGGAGTTGATGTTTTGCTCAACTCAAGGATTTAGCCGAGATTCTTTATCCCGGCGTGAAGCTCTGAAGATGGCGCTGCGAACAGCCGTGAAAGAGATCTAGGGAGTTTGGTTTTGGAAGACGTCAGTCAGAAGGCCGAGGAAAAGGGGCAATTGACAATCATTTTGGTGGAAAGACTAGAGTTCCTTGCCAAGCTGATCTTGCTCTCCAATAAGGAAGTCGCGGAGCGGACCTTGCTCACCGACCTTGGAGTTCCTTGCCGAGCTGATGTTGCTCACCAAGAAGGAAGTCGCGGAGTGAATCTTGCTCGCCTTCTTTGTAGTTCCTTGCCGAGCTAATGTTGCTCACTAAGAAGGAAGTCGCAAAGCGGACCTTGCTCGCAGACCTTGGAGTTCCTCGCTGATTTTGCCTGCCAGAAAGGCAAGTTGAGGCTTCAGCCAAGCAAGCCAAGAAACTGAGCAAGAGGAATAGCGCGGTTGTTGTCTTGCAAACTAAGGACCGAGGAAGAGTCTACCCCGGTTAGATCATGTAATCCTAGTCACGCTTGCGCGGACGGAATTAAGAGGCAATTGAGAGGGAGATTTATGAGCTGAATTGGGCCATGGTAATGGCCGGGCAAATTGTGGGCTGAACATGATTGGGCCGTGGTAGCTTGGGCCTGTTCGGAAGGGTTTTGCTTGGTTAAGGCACAGGGCATGTGGGACCGAGCTACTTGGCTTGTTGGTGCAGAAGCCGGCCTACTGGGAGTTCGGCCGAGATGTTTGCTTGTCTCCATGGGTTCCACGGTTCATGCGTTAGCTCGGCAGGAAGACCGACGGCTAACCGGCTCGACCTACCTCGAGCTTGACTTGCCGGAATGCAGCCGAGTTCGGTTGTACAGGAGCTCGGTGAATGGTTCATTAAGGTATGCCACGCAGCACGGTCAGGAGAAACCGAGGAGGTTCCGCCGAGCTCCGCCGAGGTATCCTAACAGTTTGGTTAGGTGGTGATTGCTGGATTTGTGCTGACAGATGGGATAGTAGCACCACGTGTCGAGAGACTAATGGGAGTAGATTTGGGGCACAGAAGGTATATAAGCGAGTCTGCGCCCCCCATGCCTGGACAGATGAATATTTGATGAGATTTACACTAAACACTCAATCCTTTCTCTCTCTCTCTCTCTATCCCTGTGTGTGTCTAACTTGACCGTCGGAGGGGTATTCCGGCCACACACTGCCGGGTAGCTCACCGCCGTTGTGTTCGCAGGTCGATCGAATAGGCAGGAACTTGAAATAAAAGAGTATGAACTTGCCAGAATATTTTCTCTCCGTATAGTAATAATGTTTTTTATTGAAAGAATAAAGAATTACACATCAAAAAAAGGCCATTCAACTTGTCAAACTCAGCAAATCATGACACGCAGAGAGAGAGAGAGAGAGAGAGAGAGAGAGAGAGAGAGAGAGAGAAAAAAGAAGAAGAAGAAAGCGATTAATAATTCTGGAGATCATAAGATTTAAGAGTGCCATTCATGCTTTGAAATTGTTTCAGAGAAGAAAGTGATTGATGTTTGAGAACGAAGATGAAATTTTCTAAACGTAATCTACTTGTCTGTGTCTTAGGCCTCGTTCAAGAAGATGTTATTTTAATAATTTTTTAATTTTTTGATTAAAATATGAGGTAAAAAATTAATATATTTGGGATAATTTTTTGATTTTTTACGAAAAGATGTACAAAAAGTAGAAAGAAAAGAAAATCTTTGACTTTTTAATATAGGTTGTTGACTTTTTAATTTTTTGATTTTTTAACTAAAATTACCACTTGCTAAACGAAGCTTTATTCTTTATATATTTGGAGAAATTCTATAACGTGTAGCTTATCACAAAAATATATAATCTTATCATAAAATTTTATAAAATATATAATTTCGTCATAAATTGATATAATAAAATGTTTAAAATTTTATAGTTGATACAGTAAGAATTTGTGTTTTAATTATGATATTTTTTATTATGATAATTTATGACAAAATTATGTATTTTATGATAAAATTGCACATTTTATAATAGGATACATATGATAGCATTCCCCATATATTTAGTGGGATCTTTCTCTCGAATATGTTGTATTTAATAAGGGATTTAACAGGTCAGTGTACATTTGTAAGAAAAAATAAAAAAAAATAAATAATAAAATAAAATCTAAATTAATGATAAATTTTACAAATTTTAATAATTAAATCACATACTTTTTCATGAGTTAATAATTATTTAGAAAGAAAACACTGACTTGTAAATTCTCCTATTTAATGTCACTATACATGAGTCAAATTTAAAATTTAATAGGAATTGACCTAATGAGCAAAACTTGAAATTTAAGATTGTACTAAAAACCAATCGATGCAAAATGAGATAATTAATCTCTTAAAATTAAATGAGATACAGATAAATTGATTCGCACATTCAATTATAGAAAAAGGAATAAAGGGGTGGAGTAAGGAATCTGGGATAGGGTGCTGTGGAAGTGCAATACAGCTCACCACGTCGGAAATCTTAGGATCTCCGACCTTTCCACATCGGATTTTGATTTTTTTTACCTCTCAATCTCTCTCTCTCTCACTGAGTGTGGTGCCACCAGTCTCCTCGCTCTCTGCTTGTGTGTGAGCACCGATTCTATGCGGACTTCCCACGTAAGATCATGTACGGAAACTATGCCACGCGTACGTGGACCTCTCTGTTCCTGGACCATCGCCCTCTCCCCCCTTTCCTTTTTCTCACTTCTAGGGTGGCCTTTCACCAATGCTTGGTATAGTATTCACTTTGTTTGGTCTTGATTTTCAAAAAAATATTTTTCAAATTTTTTTTTATGTTTTATATTTTTCCTAGTTTAATATTTTCAATGAATTTTTTTAATATTTTAAATAATTTTTTTTAAAATTTTTAGATACATCTACATAAATACACTTAAAATATATATTATTTTTTTTAAAAATCTTTAAAAAATACCCTAAATACAAAAAAATACAAAAAAAAATTCAGTATATTTTTAAAATATTTTTTCACAAATATTTTATTATTTAGATTCATCTAAGTAAGGTATATCTAAAAAAGTAAAAAAAAAAATTGCTTAAAATTTTAAAAATATTCATTTAAAACAAAAAAATACGAAAAAATAAAAAACTTAATTTTCAAAAAATTAAATGTAAAAAACTAAAATCAAACATACTAATTAGCATTTGATTGGATTTACTTTGCGATCCTAATCTAGTTAGGATTGTTTGATTGAACACACCTATATAAATATGCAGAACATCACCATTTCTTTCATATTGAGAAATTGTTGAGTTCTAATTATTTTTATAATTGAGAATCGATTGTAATGTGACTACCTAAGAGTATCTGTATCAGCCTCTCTACAATGACTTTGAAGTTATTGTATACATCAGCTCTATTGGGCTCTCTATAGCCTTCATTCATTTTGACTTTACTACAGTGCCTCACCTGATTTATTGAGGCACTGTTCATACGGTAATCTATTTTTTATTATATTTTCTGGAGCAAAACTGGGCCAAAAAGTCATAGTCGGTCGTCCATTTGGATGTTCCCCCGAATATCCTCTTGGATGTCTCGTGAGTGCTTTATAACAAAGAATGAAAATGTCCAAATTTGGCCTGATCGGTCGTCTGGCCCATTCGACCGCCCCTCAGTGGGTTCGACCCTCCATGCTACTCTACTGTTACTCTGATGTTGATCTGTTGCTGTCTTGGACCTTGTTTATGCTTGTTTGTTCATAATATTTTAATGAAATAGAATTTTAAAATAGAGAGTTTAATGGAGTGTGTACAAAAAAAAAGAGGCTAAGTAAAATACAAAAATGAATTTTGGATTATAATTTGGCTCAAAATTTATTGAGGCTGATACGAATGCTCTTATAGCTTTGCATTTGAAACGGAGGCCTTGTTTGGAAAGTTTGGTTTGAGTTAAAATAGTCAATAAAGATAAAATAGATTAAAATAATTAATAAGACAAAATGTCATATCCAAATTATAATCATTTCATTTTTTCTCTTATAATCATTAAATCAATTACAAAATAATAATAATAATAGTAATAATAATAATAAAATTTTTATCTTAAATATAAATTTTTTTAATCAAACTAAAATAATCAAACACTACAAGAAATAATAGTTTTGCCAATCAAAATATTAGTCGTCAAAGGTCAAATTTTTAGTTACTGATACCATTTAGCGACTAAATTTTTTTGTCGACAAGTTAGTCGCCTAAACCCTGTCGGCGAATGTTTTAGTTACTAAACGCATGTTTGGTCGCTGAAAGTACAACATTTGGCTACTATTTTTTTAGTCGGCAATGTTACATTTCAGCTACTGAATTTTATTTGGTCGGCAAAAATAAATTTTTTGGCTACTAAATTATTGGTCGCTAATAGTCAGTTTTATTTTTTAAAATTATACATTTACCGACCAAAACTCAAGGAATCGGCAACCAAACATTTTAGTCGCCAAAAGGTCATTCGTGGAAAAAAAAAGAAAAAAAAATTACACACACTAGCTTCTCATCTCCTCTTGTGGAGATTCAAACCATTAACCTCTTACACCATAAACCTTATACAACACACTCTTTCCACTACACCTCTATAACACCATATGATTGTATATGCAACATATATTATTTATATAGTACATAAGCCCGTATTAATATAAAAGTGTATATATAAATATAATTATTTTTTCTTAAACATAATTTATGTAAAAATAAATTATTTACTAGAAGAAAAAAAGTGACCACTTTTGGCAACTAAACTTCTTTTTAGTTACCAATTCTATACTTTTGGCTACTAATTTTTTTAGTCGCTAAAAAATTTAATTCCCGCTCTAAAATTACCACTTTTGGCTACTAAAATTTTATTTGTCGGTAAAAGCATCACATTTGGCTACTAAACATCTTTTTAGTCGCCCAATACCTTACTTTTGGCTACTAAAATTTTTTTAGTTGGTA
This sequence comes from Camellia sinensis, assembly GCF_004153795.1. Classification (NCBI taxonomy): domain Eukaryota; kingdom Viridiplantae; phylum Streptophyta; class Magnoliopsida; order Ericales; family Theaceae; genus Camellia; species Camellia sinensis. Next base: position 253,999 of record NW_021025139.1, on the reverse strand, counting down.
AAAGCATCACATTTGGCTACTAAACATCTTTTTAGTCGCCCAATGCCTCACTTTTGGCTACTCAAATATTTTTAGTCGGTAAAAGCCTTATATCGGCGACCAAACAGATTGTTAGTCGCCAAAACCTATACTTTTGGCTACTAAATTTTTTTAGTCCCCAAAAATTTTACTTATACTTTTAGCGACCAAAGGTGCTTTTTCAGTCGCCAAAGATTATTTTTCTTGTAGTGAAAAAGTCAACTAAAATAACTTATTCCCAAACGGGACCAGAATAAGATATTAAAATTCAGACTTGGGGTTGTTTGGGATGTGCTGGTTCGTTTGGGAAATGGGTTGGCATTTTGATTTTTTGGCTATTTTAGCGTGGTGCTAAAAAGTTTCGTTTGGGAAGGATTTTTTTGACTTTTGTGAGAGAAAGAATGTAATGATTATGGATTAGATGTGATGTTTTATCTTATTAAACTAAAATACCTATTTTGTTTTTTTATGGTTAAAATAGCCCCAAACCATCCCAACCCCTCTTCCTAAACGAAGCCATAAGTGTATTTTTTGACTTTTTAACTAAAAAAGTAGAGAAAAAAAATGTATGCTTGAGAAATTTTTTTGAATTTTTACAAAAAAATATGTAACAAAATATTGTAGCAAAATATCAAAATTATCGTTCTACCCTTCCTGACACATGCAGCCGCATTATTTTCATTCTGTGCATTTCAATTTTTTATTTTAATGAGAATTCGTGGCTTACATTGTGCCAGGTCATTGCATTTGGGGAAATATAGATGCAAAGTAATCTGCAGCACTGAGCTGCACTGTTGGGTTGTTAAATTCAAGGAGTAAAATTGTAATTTTACCTTTTAGGCTTCCTCCATACAATTTTTCCAAATAATAGAAAATTTTTAATATTTTAAATAATTTTTTGACATTTTATACTATCGTAAATTATGCGTATAAGGTTTTTGTTAGCACTATATCATTATGAATAACTATAAAAGTTTCACATGTCTAATATTTTTTCTATGGAAAGGGTAATGCTATAGGAAGATAATTTATAACCAACACTTCATCATCAGTTAAGCAACGTGTACTTTGTAAAACATCGTAATCATAGACTGTCGTGTACCTTTCTGATAGCCACTAAATCCATCACCCGTGCATGAAAAAATGGTTACCTAATTAATATTTGCATGTTGGAATTGGAAGAGTTTCACACGAAATGAAATATTAACATTAAATGAACAAAAATAAAATATATAAATTTGACAAAAATGTATTATATGATTAAATTTTATCCTGAGTGTGATATGTGAAAGAAATTTCAGCCATAAAAATGTTTTTTATGCATGGTCACCTAGCATTGTTTTTTCCGTAACAAGTACTCTCATGATTAAGTTGATATATGTTTTCATTAATTATTCAAAAATGCTAGAGGCCCCAAAAATTCTACCAAAAGTTTTACTAAATGTCTCACATGTGAGACATTTGATAAAACTTTTGGTAGAATATTTGAGATCTCTAGCATTACTCTTAATTATTTATTATGAAATAAATATGAGATTTTGACAAATCATTTTGTGTTCAGCCTAAATTAAATCACGTAACCTATCCATTATATAAAATACTTTCAGGTGCGTTGGGTCACGATCGAAGCAAGTTGGATGACAGCTGTGGAAATCCTGGTGGCCCATTTCGAGAGACTTCACATTCTCATTAGGAGAAGACCCCGCCCCCCTGAGGAGTCCCCCATTGACGTGGAAGCCCCTCCAATTCCTTCACCATTTTATGTCGGTGGTCCAAATCCCCTCTCTCCTTCCCTCCTTAAAAACACTCTTGCTTCTGTCTATTGTTGTCCCCAAAAATGGTTCCTATGTTGGAATGCAAACTTAAGATCATCCTATGGTGAGTTTAGGGTGTGTTTGTTTGGATGAAGTAAGAGATTAGAGTAGAGAACATGTGAGATTCATGTTTTATCCTCTAATCCAACATTTGTTTGGGCAAAATGTTAGACTCATTTTTTAAATTTAATGATGTCGTAATCTATTAAAATATGTAAAGTAACTCTTTGTTTCACATTTATTTTAATCATCCACCAATTATCTCTCTTATAGATCACTATGTCTAAAAAGTGAGTTCAAAATGTAAATTTCTATATTATTTTCCTAGTCATAATAATACTGGTATGATATGTATTAATACATCATTTATCGAGTGTATACACGAGAGTTTAATTTTTTTTAATAAAGTCAGCTTCACCACCAAAAAAAAAAAAAAAATTAAATAAAATATATAAAATAAAAATAAAAAATACAAAACCAAAGGTCTCTTGCAATAGCATTTCTCTCTTATTTTAGGATTAATAAGATTCTCTGCACTAATCTTATTGTAGTAATCTAACAATGTATGTTTAAAATTAAAGAAAAATTATGCCGTTTTAGAGAATGTGGTTTAATGTCATTCTACTTTAATTTTAACTTAAATCGTTGATTTATGTATTTTAATAACATGTCTTACTACTATGTGCCTAATAACATGTCTAACAATGTCTGTTTGGCAGAAATTATAATTAGCTTATTTCAGTTTTCAGCTTAATTTAAGCTATTTTGATGTGTTTGGTTTAGCTTATAGCTTATAGCTTTTTGGAAGTCAGAAATCAGCTTATTCTTTGAGTGGGGCAGAAGATGCTTTAAAAATAAGTCAGAAATCAGCTTATGTTCATAGTTATAAACTATAAGCTGTTTAGACATAAGCTATAAGCACTTTCCCACAGCTCTACCAAACAGGGCTTATATATGATAAAAAGCACAACAAAATCATTGCAAGAAAACTAAGACAAAAGAAAAAGAAAAAATTACACGTGTAGTCCTTACATTTTGCTGCTCGTGCTATTTTAATCTTTATAATTTTAATTAGCTTAATTTTAACTCTTAATTTTAGATTTTGCTTCAACTTGGTCCAATTGATAACGCCAACAAAAAAATGTTCATTGATGAGTTGGTTGGGGTTAAGTGACTAAATTGATTAAGTTTACAATTTTGCCCCTAAAGTATGACATATGCCGCTTATGTATACATTTATCATAAAAAATAAATAAATAAATGCTAGCAATTGGAATGAATTGGACTAATTTGAAATAAAGTCAAATCCAAGATTAAAATCGAACTAAATAAAATTATAACAATCAAAATGGCACAACAATTAAAGTATAAGGACTAACCGTACAATTTCCCCAAAAAAAAAAAAAAACACCCTATGTTAAAAAATCTACACCCTTTGGTCATGTTTGATTTACAAGATTAATAGTGAAGTATTAATAATCCTATTAAATTAGTGTGGTATTCACTATCCAATTGGATTAATATTCATTGGATTAATAATCCCACCCCTACCCCATTACAAATAATCCTACAAATTTGTTGGATTAATTATCCATTGGATTAATAATCCTAAACCAAAATGTTAAAACAAACATAAGATAATTAGGCTCACGGATTAATAATCTCAATCCCATACTCTAATCCACCTAATCAAACATGCCCTTTGAGTACATGCAATATTGTGATATCAGGCATTTGAGCTCTTTAAATTTATACAATTATAAGATGAATGTTATATGTAAGTTTGCGTCTTACCAGTGTGCGGTTTAACTTTCCATTTCTCTATCCCCTCCTACTCATTGTAAGGAAATTATATGGATTACATATATCCGTACATATATCCGCAATGTGTGGCTCGACAGAAACTAAGAGATGGTCTTATGAAAAAATGATGACCAAAACAAGAAAAAAGAAAAGAAAATAAGCTTTATGGCCTGTTTTGTGAAAAAGAAAGAAAAATGGATCCAAGATCAGCATTACTTTCTTGGATCCAAGATCAGCATTACTTTCTTTGAACTACATGATTAATACGCAAACTATTTCAGCTGATATGAGTGAGTGTGAGTGGGTTCCAAGGCAGACTATATGATTTTCCTTTGCATCCCACACCCAAATGTGCCTTCAATTTCAGCTAAAATATTTCCCATAACTAGCCAAAGGCATTCATCAACCTATGAATGACTGGCACCAACGATGGGACATATATATTCACCTCTTATTGAATCCAAATACATAAATTTTTCAAGATTTTTTATTTTTATTTTTTATTCCTATTGAAAAATGATGTGGCAATATTATATTTGTAGAAAAATTATCTATAAAAAAAATTATTACTAGAATAATGTGTCAATGACATTCTTAAAATAGAAGCCATTTTAATAAACTTTTGATATTAAAATAAGAGGACCTAAGGCTGTCACATAATTCTGATTTAAAATTTTGTATGAAATTTATGAGTTACGTCATATTGTATAGAAATTTTACATGAAATTTTGTCTGTATATCATTATGCATTTTTTAAACCCCTAACCTCTTGCCCCCCCCCCCCCTCCTCCCGGGGGGGGCAACACCTTTTTTATGTTTTTTTTTTGGTTTCTCTTAAGTGAAATTTCATAAGATTGAGGGGTTGATTATGTGGATGTAAGCAGTAGTAGAGGTACTCATGCTTTCCGAATCTCTCTTGGTGTATTCTATTTTCTTATATACTTGTAATTTCATATTTTTAATAAAATTTTTACTTTGCCAATCAAAAATATCATTATGCATTTTTCAATCCCTCCCCTTTTCTCTTCACCAAATTGAAATCAACGTGGTCCATATATAAATAGGAAAATTGGTAGAAAATTCAAAAAAAAAAAAAAAAAAAAAAAATTGCAACAATATATATGGAGGTGCAAATAAATCCTTTCATGCAGGTGAAAACTGTGGGCTTATTTACATCAAGATGCAAATTCCACTTGTATCTTTATATTTTTACAATTATCATTATTCCCACTAATTTATAATTCTCCCAATGTAAATCCTTCCTACTTCTATGATCTTACATGATGATCAATCAAATTCTTGCACCACATCTTATCCTTGGCCAACATATAGGGGATAAGCTCCCCTTAATATCTCGGATAATTATTCAGTAATTCCAAAGTATAGACACGTGATATTTTATAGTATTGTGATTGGTGGAGAAGGTGGGTATGTGGGGTATTACGTTGAGTAATTGAGGAACATGAGGGGACATAATGAATAATGATTAGTTAGGAGTATGGACACGTGGTATTCTAGGAATACTAAATAATTTCCCTAATACCTTATCTTTCCATATTTTTTCATACTCTTTTTGCAAGTTTTAATCCTGATCTGCATTGATAATTTGAACCGTCTATCTTGTAGGTCTCACAATAAAGATCATCCATGCAAAAAATCAACTTCATTACAAAATTGTAAATAAAAAAAATAAATAGTATTTTGTTTTATAAAATGAATGGTAAATATAATTAAATTTAAACCATCTATTTTATAAAACAAAATGCGATTTGTTCTCATGTTTATATAGTTGTCCGATGAAACTAATTTTTTGCATGGATGACCTTCATTACGGGGTTACGAAATAAATAGTTCGGATCATGAATACGAGTTTGAATTAAAACCCATAAAAACAAATATAGAGAGATATAAAGAGATTAGGTATGAAGAGAGCATATCCCAACATATAGCCTCATGCAACTAGGAAACCAAATATGTGGCTTAAACCCACTTGGCTGATCAAAGTTAAGTATTTGTTATAGGCAATATGAGTGCTTGAATATATGTATTTGAAATCCAAATGCATTGAACAAAATTACAGACAAAATATATGAAGATATATATTTGTTGACTTCTTTGGTTTTCGAAGGTTAAAAATATAATTTGAGCGCGCCAGTAAGGATCAATACATCCTTACAAGAATAATAAATGCCAACCAATTAATCAGATAATTGCTTCGAAATTCTTTTAGTCTCAATGAAGAGAACTTTTACTAGTGGCTTGTTCTTAGAAGAAGATTTAGAAGAACTAATCACAATAGTAAAAGAATGAGGGAGAGAACAGTGTCAAAAAATTGATTTCATTAAGTAAACAAGTGTTTATAATTGTACATTCGCACTTCCATAACTTCGAAGGGGATTACAGTAATGAACAAACTAACTTAGAACTACTCTTAAGAAACTAAAATCCAGTGTGAGAAAGTAAAGGACTGCAAGGTAAAGAATTGGAAAGTAAACAACTGAAAAAGATGTAAAGTAAAATAGATTGGTTTTTGGATCTAGTTATGGGTATCCCACTATCAGCTTTCTCCTCTATTTATATGCTCTGGCGACAACCGTCGAATGGCTAGTAACTATCGATGTGGCTGGTAACTGACGAAGTAACCTCCACGAAACATCGATTCATGGCTCCAAGTAGTTTACCTCCACTAAGTCACTTCTTGCAGTTGAGCTTCCATCCTAAATTTGAATTTAAACCTCCAGGAACCATTTAGCCACGTCATCTTACTCTTTTTGATTGTTTTAGTATGTCACAGATCCATTGCTATTGACATAACTTGTCACGTGTCCTTCAATGATTAGAAATAATTGCTAACTCTCCCAATTATCCCTGATGGACCATGTGTCAGCCTGTGATTGGTTAATATAAAATATATAGCCAACATTACCTTCTGCAGTAATATAACAAAAACTTTGTGATTTTAGTGGATCGATGCACTATGCTTTCTTTGCGACATACTGCCCACGTTCTGGGACGTGCATGGTCATTAATTATTCTGGAAGTCTAACCGTCTCCAAGCAACGTTTAAAACATTGAACTTCCCCCTATACTTGAACCTCACTTACACTAGTTGCACAAACGAAGAGACTAATACATTCTCGATGGCTAATCAACCCTTCTTCTTCATTGATCAAGCATATAAAGAGGCTTTGGACAATAATGGCCATCCTCGAAAGAACCCACATGCATTTATTAGCCATACTTTACCTCCTCCATATACAAGTCATGGAGGCTTTCATAGAGTACACACCTTTAGAACAAAAACTTACTCATATGGAACTCGAAGGCTCTTTATTCGCCCCAAAGGTCTCTGCTTGAGATGAGGTTGTCTTCCTTTCTGTAAAAATTATTGGGTGGGACACCTAGCCAAAACCATCCCAACCTTAAACAATGGAGCGAATTCACCATAGATTTGTTGAATTCGATGACCCTACTTTGGTTCTTCCTTCTTCTCGCAGCTCAGTGGTATACCCTTATGTACTATTTGATCGTCTTCTCTGCCTAGAAGACAACTTACTTTCAGCGTGGTATACCTCCACTCTGCTAACAAAAATAGTGCGGAACACTTCAAATCCAGTCGAAGCTCTAGGATTGAGTTATTCACACTTGACCAAGAAGACAAAAACTCTGCTATTCTGACTGGCTAGAGTGTGTGAATAAGCCCCAATTTCCATTTTCTTTTGAAATGGACCCAGCTGCACCTCTCATTCCTCATACTCGTAACTGAATTGAGGAATTGAAACTTACCCTCTTTGAAGACAAGTATTTTGCCCTGTACAAAGCCCCAGCTCCTTCCATAGCCTACCAGCAATATAAAGCCCAGACTCTGCTTACTGCCTTTTCCCATTTGACTTTCAAAATGCTTCGAGATGACACTCCTCACAATAACCTGCTATGGGATTGTGATATAGCCTCTCGAAGCCATATCCTTAATCTAGTGGCTCAAATAGAACTCCACACCTTCTTGGACTAACTCTCTCTCTCCTGCTCAATTGGAATAAGAATACCCTGTCCGCTAAGGAATCATTGGAAGAGATCTCTGTCACTCGTATTCAAACCCAGTACGAAGTAGAGAATCTCCTTGAAGACTATAAAGACTTAAGAACAATGACTCGACATATAGAGAAAATGCTGAGATAGATGGGATGGATGAGGTGGAGAAGGCACTAAAGCAGACAGAGTTTGAGATGAAGGCCCAACAACTTTTCTACCAAATAAGGGCACACTAGCTAGAACGTCCCCAATTAGATTGGATTGAGGAAAGGTTGGAGAGAGAACATGCATTCATTGAATTTTGCTAGAATAAGTTCCATGACCTTGTAACCTTTTCCATTCCTTATTTTTATGAAATTGAGAATGTGCTCAAGTAGGTTCTCCAATGTAATTTTTTATTTATTTAATAAAATATTGGCTTCTTTCTTCCAATTATATGGTTTGTATTTGTTAATATGCATGTTTTTAATCAAACTTGTTAACATACTAGCAAATATTGGCTTCGAAGCAACCCATTCATTTACAAGCCAAGTTAAGCATTTCGAAGCATATTTTCTTTCCTTTATAGGTAGCAAAATGCCTCTTCGAAGGAAATTTATTTGGTAAAAAGTCCAAAAAATGTACTCTCAAGACCTTCGAAATGTTAAATGGGTCTTAACTCCATATAGGTCAAATAAAACCCAGATAGCTTGGAACTACTTGACCCGTCAAGTTAAATGGGCAACTTAGACAAGAAGTATAATGCCCTAATTTTCACACTCTTACCTATTCATTTGTCCATCTTTAACTCTTACTCTCAATTTTACTCAACCCTATTCTTACTTTAGTTCTTGATCATCCCTACCCTTACTCTTACTTCTTCAAACCCTCCTTCAACTCTCATTGATGGCTACTTCTTTCTCTACAAACTTGTCAGTCATCAAATGTTTTCGTCACTTAGTGGCTTTGAGGAGATATACAGATGAAGAAATAGTCAAGTACAACGAACTAGAGGGCCGTAGTGCAATTGATGGAAGGTATTTCGTCCTCCACAACATTGCGAAGGGGAGTATGTCCTCGACCCTATTTTCACTGAGGCTCCTGCTATACTGTCCCCCTTGTACCCATGTTTGGAGGATCACTACCTCCTTTATGAAAGGAAACTTAACTATGGAGGATGGAAGACCACCCAACCCCATCGCTGCTAGCCCATACTAAAGACAAAATAAGAGGAATGGTATATAGGGTCATTGAAACCAGGGGGCAAGACCTAGAGGACCTCTACATTCTTGATTCCTTTCGACTTTCCAAGTTCATATTTCCTGAAGACCCCTTTCTTATCCCAGCTGCTCTTTGTTTTTGGCACTCTGTTTTTAAATTTTTTCAATTTCGGTGGAGTATGATGGCCCCTACCGTTCTTGATATGTGTCATCTTCTAGGGCTCTCACCTATTGGTGACTCATTTGGTCCTGATTACCCAGACCTTAAGGTTTTTTTCTTTGTTCCTACTTCGAATCCTTTTTATAGTGAGTTCATAGAAACTGAGAACAATAAGGAAAGTCCAGTGACAGACCGAGAATTCTTTTCTTTTATTCTTTACTTGCTTTGCAAGTTTCTTTTTTGTAACTTTTCTAAAAAAATAATGTCTAAATTTATTCCTCTTGCCAAGTCTCTAGCTTCGAAGAAGAGGATAACCTTGGCCCCTTATGTTCTAGACCATGTATATAGGGTTTGCTTCCAATTTTGTGAAAAGCCTCTAGAACACAATCAATCAGGCCCTATTTGGGTTCTCTACTTTGGATTTTTGTTTACTTCACTGATTTTCATTCTCACTGCTTGAAATTCTTGGTGCAGGCTCTACCACTTATGGAGAAAAGTATGCCAGAGTTACCTTGAATCCTTTCAGTTTTACCTACTATTTTTCTTATTTCCATAATCTCCCAATCTCTATTCACCCTTCCTTCTTCTGTCCCTTCGATGTCAATATGGGGCCAGCATGGTTGAGGGCTTTCTTGGTTGACATCACCTACTCCAGGCCTAATCATAAAGAGATATCGGACGCAATCTTGGTTCCAAGGGTGCTCTTCATTGGTACCCTAAATCCCAAGGCCTACAAATGCATTGCTGAGGCTTACTACTCTGCCCAATTGGCAAGGCAATTTGGGCTTACTCAAGGGATTCGAATCTCTCTCTGCAGCCTCTCAAACTCTGACCTCAACACCAGAAATTTGAAGGTTTTAAGGTTCAGGCTGGATAAAGCAACAATCAAGGTTTTAAATGATACCACTAGCTTTGAGTTTGTACCTTTCATTGGTCATAGTGGGGACATGAAAAGGTTTCAAGATTGGTGGTCAGCCAACATGGAGGTGCGTCTTGCCACTCCCACCTTGGTCTTACTGAAAGAGTTGGATATGCCAGCTTAAGGTGGGAAAGCCAAAACCATAGAGACTGGCATCATCATTGCTTCCACTCTTGCTGTTTCAGTCCCTGCACTCAGAATCACTAGGGTTGCCACTATGAAAGGTACATGTTATGCCTCTTCTTTTGCCTTTCTCCCCCTCTTTTTATATCTTTATCATTTTCAATATTTCTTTTACTGTCACAAGGGCTTTGCAAGAGGTCTCACCTCAGCGAGCACAAGCCCTGGTCACATTGAAGGGCAAACAGCGGGAGTTGAAGAAAGAAAAAGCCCAAATAAAACTTGAGCCTGTGGAAGAGGCACTTGGGGTCTCCCAAGAAGAAGAAAGGAAAAAAAAAAAAAAAAAAGTCTCCATTGAAAATGAGGGAAAGGCCAGCCTTTGTCATTGCCAAACTCATTATGGACTTTGCTTACGAAGCAGCTGCCCAGGCAATAAAGAATGAACAGGCCAAGAAGGTCCTTGTGTTCCAAAGGTCAGAAAAGAAGAGACAACAGAAAGTTTTGAAGGAAGAGGCTACTACTGCTGAGGCAACACAAAAGGAGGCTGTAAGAAGAAGTCAAGTTACAAAAGATCATGCTTTTTGCAACTCTCCTGTTACCATTATTGCAACTGCTGGTAACTTAATTTACTCCTTAATAATGTTTTCCCTTGTATCCCTCACATCAACATTGCGTTTATATTTCTTTCTTTTGAAATACAAAAGCAACTAACCTGCTTCTTACATCTTCAATGCTAGCTTCTTCCTTTCTGGAGGGAATTGAGAGGCCTCACCTGGGCTCCATAAGATTGGAGGCCGCAAAAAGAAGAGGAAAAGAAGACACCAGTTATTCAATGAGTGTAGAGCCCCTACAAACAATGTTTTCAATCCATACCTCTACACTACCTGCATCCTCCTCCTCAATTCCTTCGAGGCCTGATATGTCAATCATCTTCTCATTCTCATCTCCTATCTATTGCACTGCTGAGCTTTTTAGTTTTCCCCCAGTGACAATTGCCTCACCTCTACGTATCTCCATATCTTCTAGAGTCCTGGTAACCTCCGTATTTTCTGAGAGTACCCTTATTTTCACCCCTACTTCGGTGGTAGCTGGTACTTCTAATGGTGGCACTAGTAACACACCAATGCTTCATTTATTGCCTAGCTCCAGTCCACTTCTGTAACAACCCCAACCTATGATTAGCCGATTAAACATGATTAATTACGCCTAATGAGTAAGTCGGATAAAATTCTGAATTAATTGCATGTGTGTTACATTATTTGTGTTTTTATTTGTTTATTATAGGAATGTCTATTTGAGATTCTGTTATATTTTACGAATTGAAGGCCTTATCGATATCTGATCACGAAATTGACTTGGTATATGTGTTATGTGGAATTCATAGAATATTGTGGTAGGTTCAATTAAAATTCGATTCAAAACGATTAAATTAGAATAAGTAATGTTAATGTGATTAACCTAAGTCAAGTTTAATTAAGCCTCTTTAATTGAGCCTATATAAGGCTACTTTGACTTCCTTAGTTTATGATACACCATCATTTCATACTCCTAAGCTCAAAAATGTGAGAGAAATAGAGAATTAGAGAGTGAGAGTTGATTTCAAGAAGGAAAGGGAGAAATTGTTAGGCAATTAAAGGGTAATTGGAGAATTGAGCTAGGACTCACCAAGAATTCAAAGAATTGAGGACTTTAGGTAAGACTTATATTCCTTAAACTTTCATTTGACTCACTCTTACAAGAATTCAAGAGAATTTAGTTGAATTATGCAAGGATTAAGCTAGTGAGGTAGGAAGGAGGAATACATCATGCATGCATGTATGCACATTTTCTTCCATTTTGAGCTTAATTGCTAAGATTTCTCACATGCATGCACCAAGCCAACCATAGTTTTGAGAATTTATTATGTTTTCTATCAATTTGCCTACTTTGATCATGATTTAGAAGTTTTGAACTCACTCCATTGCATATATGTTATGTTCTCGAAGTTTTGAGTTGACTTTTGAGCAATGGGCAAGCTTTTGGGCCTTAATTTCATGAAATGAGCTTTAATTCTCCATGTTTTCCAAGTTTAGACATGTTTTCTCAAGTTTTGGAGCCTAAAGGTTGCGTTGGAAAGCATTGAGTTCAAGTTTTGGACTTAGAAATGCAATTTGGAAATTTCAGAATTTGTACCCTCCGCTCGAGCAACAGATTCTGCGCTCAAATGACCATTCTGTGATCTTGTGTTTTTGCTCAAGCGACCAAAAGTTGGCTCAAGGTTGAAATGCAAGCTCTCAGAAGTTCATATGTTTTGCAAACCACTCGAGCGACAAGAGTTGCGCTCAAGCGAGGACTTGAGTCTCACGCTCGAGCGACCGTCAAGCGGGAAAATCAAGCAACTAGTACTTTTGCAGAAGTTTACAGACCGCTCGAGTGACAGAAGTTATGCTCGAGCGGCCACTCATATTTTGCATTTCCGCTCGAGCGAAGGAAGTTATGCTCGAGCAGGACCCTTGTTTTCAGTAAGTTTTGTTAAGTGTTTTCAAGTTCATTTTAGCATCTTCATTGCATCCTAAGTATTCTTAAGCCGAGATTAAGACATAATAATGAGGATAAAAAGTAGAAACACACCAAGATAAGAAAGAACTAAGTTAATGATTTCGGGTGTGTAATTCAGTATGTATTCGTTCTGTATCTGTGTAGGTCACGCGCCATAAGATATTTGATTTGCCTACTCCGTTTGCTTGCTTTGGAGCCAACTGTGAGTAATAACTTAGTAAAGCTAAGTTCAATTTTATTTATTTTCTGTATGATGAAATAAGATATGTTCTATGAAATGTTATGTTCTATATAATGAATGATTGTCCAATTTCTGATAAGTATTCGGGGCTCAAGTAAGTTATTTGCTCCCGGTTCGAAGGTTTCTTTATGGAACTGACAAGTTGTCTATACCCAACTGAGGTTCTTTTATGGAACTGACAAGTTATCCATACCCGGTCTGGAGGTTCTTTTATGGAGCTGACAAGTTATGTACCCAGTCAGAGGTTCCTTTATGGAACTGACAAGTTATCCGTACCCGGCCAGAGGTTCCTTTATGGAACTGACAAGTATGATCTTTGATGCTCTGTATGTGATCTATTAGCGCTAATGGATGTAAGATTAAGTATAAATTCTGATTTGTATTAATGACTTGAACCGGAATATGAATATAAATCTATTTCTGTGAATCGATTTAGTTATGGTGCATCATTCATTTACTTTTTTACTCTGTTATTATTCACTGGGCTTCCGTTCACTATTTATATTATATATGTAGGTGAGTAGGCGTGTGACCAGGCCTAAGCTGCTACCTGGCAACTTTTTGGGTCAGCTAGTCACTGCGCCTCCTGAGGAGGTTCTTTTTTGAGAAGTCAGGTTTTGTGATCCTGTTGAAGATGTTCTTTTGTTTGTTTGTTTGTTTTTTTTTTTTTTTGTTGGTTTGTCTTCTTGTACATTGGGCGAAGTCCCTTCTGATACTATTTGTATGCAAGTTTGACATCATATAAGTTTAAAATATTATATGTCCTATGTATGTCTGAACAGCTCAATGGATTACGTATATTTTATATAATTGTTTCCTCAGCCCCTAAATATATGTTATGCTGTTCAAAGGCCTTCGGTAATCCAAGGATTATTGGTCAGTTACGACGTTAAACCTATAGGGGCGGGTTTAGGTCGTGACAACTTCCTTAAACTTACTGGTGGCTAGGACTATGGATGCTGCTGAGATATCTTCCTCTTCTTCTCCTACATCAATTCTTCCAACACTTTCTTTTACAAGTGGCCCTTCTACAATACCCTTTTCAGAAGAGGAAATGGACATTTTCGAAGCCCAGATGGTGAGCTTATTTGATACATCTACACCAGCTCTTCCAACCGGCAGTGATATGAGCCATTAGACTTAGCTGACTCTTTACTAGAGATAATTAAAAGCTCTATTGCTTCTAAGTCCATCTCCCTTCCTCAGATAGATTTGGGCACTTGTTTAGAGTTGATGAGGACCTTCTCGAGGATTCCATTCGAGGTGTTACAGAAACCAACTACCAAGGATGGATTCCTCAAGTTCTACCAGCTTTTCGAACAATCTAATGTTGCCTTCAAAGGCCATTTAACCCAAGCAGCAACAACCATTGATTTTTATGTCAACATCTGCCAAATGGCTAAGGCTGCAAAGAAAAAGCTCTTAAAGGACAAGGAGTTTGTTTCCCACATTCATTTTGAAGTTTCAGTGCTAAAGGGACAACATTCCTCTGCCTCACAACTTTAAGCTCAACTCTTACATAGGAAGGCAGAATTTGAGAAGGAGCTAGCAGCTGTTAATCTAACTTTGGAACAGAACACAGAGAGGCTACACACTTCACACTAGGGGCTATCAAGCTGTAGGTGGGAGATGAATACTGCCATACAACTATTCCCAACACTCCAAAATAGAGAGTTTATTGAACGGGAACAATTGAAACATTGTAACGAGTTTTGGGCTAATTTGTGGCATAAGAGACTTAAATTTTTATAAAATGAAACATTATTATTTTACACAAGTGTTTACTATCTTTACTTAGGTGTAGGTGGGAGATGAATACTGCCATACAACTATTCCCAACACTCCAAAATAGAGAGTTTATTGAACGGGAACAATTGAAACATTGTAACGAGTTTTGGGCTAATTTGTGGCATAAGAGACTTAAATTACGTTACCAAACAGACCCACTATTTTACACAAGTGTTTACTATCTTTACTTAGGTTGCGTTTGGTAGAGCTTTAGAATTATGATTTGAAAATAGAGTTATATTTTGAGTTTGTGAGTTTAAAATTATGATTTGAGTGTGGAAAATTTGTTTGATTATAAGTTTTGAATTGAGTTTGAATTACGTGATGTGACATATGATGTTTGATTAAAAAATTTATAACTCATAACCAAACACACAACCCAAAATTCTATTCAAAACTCATTAAAAAAAATTTAAAATTTTCCAAAATATTTTTTATTTAAAATATAAAAATAACAAGTGCCAAAAAAAATAAAAAATAAAAAACACGAACACTGTTCCGGTTAACCAACCGGATGTTCAAAGGGACTTACGGGAGGATGGCGGGGTAGACCCAAAATTCAAAAATCCTCTGCTTTTCAAAATGGAGAACATAAAAGAGAGAGAGAGAGAGAGAGTAGCCAAATAGAAAAGAGAAATATGTTTTGAAATGTGTGGTGGAATTACAATTCCAAAATTCCATCCAAACAATGCATGCAAATGGAGGGATGAAATTAAAATTTTAAAGCTGCACCAAACACAACCTTAATGTTTCCATATAGTATTTAGACTCCCTGTGTCCCTCATATGGTTGGGTAGTAAGATTTCAAATATTTGCCATTAATCTTCTTAGGATACACATATTTATTTAAATTTCTCAAATGGTAGGCTCCTCCAAGTAAGACTCTATAGACTTGGTATGGTCTCTCCCAATTAGGTGACAATTTGTCAAACTTTGGGTTTTTAATTCCTATAGGAAGTATTGTTTTCCAAACCAAGTCTCTCTCATCAAAGCTGATATGTTGAACCCTTTTTATTATAACTTTTGGTTGCCTTTTTCTTTTGTAAAAGGATATTATTTAATGCCAAAATTCTAGTTTCATCTACACCTTCTAACTCTAGATGCATGCTTTGATGATATTGATCAGTACTTAGATGGTCTTGGCATTTTACCCTTAAAGGCTTAATATTAATTTCTACAAGAAGTACTGCATCATGCCCATTTACTAAAATATAAGGAGTAATTCCTGTACTTGACCTTTGGGAGGTTCTATAAGCCCACAAAACATTTAACAATAAGTTGTGTCAATCTCTAGGATTGTTTTCCACAACTTTCTGTATCCCATTTTTCAAGGATTTATTAGATGACTCTGAATGACCATTTGCATGTACATAATATAGGGTGGAGTTGACAAAGCTAATTCCATATTTCGCTACAAAAGCTTTTACTAGTTTTCCATCAAACATAGTCCCATTGTCCACGATTATGGTCTGTGGGATACCAAATCTATAGATTAACTCCTTAATGAAGTCAACCACCTCTATCTGATCTACAGTCTTATATGACTTAGCTTCAACCCACTTGGTAAAATAGTATGTGACTACTAGAATGAAACAATGTTGCTTCAAAGAAGATGGGTAAATTTTTCCTACCATGTCCATTGTTCACCATCTAAATGGCCAAGGCATCATTACTACATGTAGATCAACTATTAAAACATGCCTTATCATGCCATGCCTTTGGCTTGGCAACCCTTTGCATACTCTAGGCAATCCTTAAGGATTGTTAGCTAATAATAAGAATGTCTTTGAAGCAAGTATCTTATCTTAAACACCAGGCTAATAAGCATCACAAATCCCTTCACCTACCTCAGCCATGACAATCCATGCTTTTTTTGGTTCTAGGCATTCCAACAGAAGACCATATGCTCATCTTTTATAAAGAGTATTCTCATATACTATGAACTACATTGACTACAATTTAAGCTTCCTACTGGTCTTCGAAAAAGGGCCAATTAAATACTAAATGATTGGATGTCTTCAATCTTGTTCTTCCAAGTCACTTTGATTAGCCTGTACCAATATACCTCATCCTGCTAAAGGTGGTATTAGCTTTTGACATGTTGCTTGACTCATATCTATTTAGTATTATTCCTTCTTTTGAAGTTCGAAACCTTCTGAGCCACATCATTGGCCTTGTGATTCATGAATATTGGAATGTAAGTTACATTTGCCACTTGGAATTGGGAGAGCAAATGTATAGCAATAACATAGTATGGTAATAGGCTTATACTTTGACATTTAAAGACTCATTTTACTTGATTAATTACCAATTGAGAATCTCCAAATATGTCAACTACATAGGCTTGTAAACCAATAAGTATTTCAAGTCCCATAACCAAAGCTTCGTACTCAGCTTGATTATTGGAACAAGTGGTTTCATCAATTCTAAAACCATGCCTAGTTTCTGTCCCTTGTGGTGATTTGATAACAATACCAATCCTAACTAGACCATTAGATTTTGACCCATCGAACCACATCTGCCATGGTTCTAAATTAGTTGTGTCAAGATCTATTACTTCTTAACTTTCTATTTGAGATGGATGATCAGCTAAGAAGTTTGCCAACACCTGACCTTTTATTGCCTTTTGGGGGACATATTCTAAGTGGAATTCTGACAGAGCTAAAATCCATTTACCAATTCTTCCTCTTAATATAGGTCTAGATAACATATAATTAACCAAATCTGTGATTGTAATTACCAAGACAATAGTAGGCAAAATATAATATCTTAATTTTATTGCTGCAAAATACAAGGCTAAACACATCTTTTCTACAGCTGAGTATTCATATTCTCAAGAGTTTAAGGACCTACTAAGGTAATAAACTGTTTACTCCTTACCTTCTTCATTGTCTTGAGCCAAGAAAACTCCCAATGATTCTTCAGCTATAGTAATGTATAACTTCAAGGGTTTGTCCTTCCTTGGTGGCATTAGTATTGGAAGTTTGGCCAAATAGGCTTTTATTCCTTCGAAAGTAGCTTGATGCTCTGTTATCCATGTGAACTCTTCTTCATCTTTTAACTTTAACAAAAAAAAGAAGAAAAAAACTCCAGTTTTCCCATTAGTAATAGAAATAAACCTTTGAAGAAAGTTAATTTGACCAAGACATTTTTGCAATTCTTTTTTACTTGCTGGAGGCTTAGCCTTAATGATGGCTTTGGCTTTATTATGATCAATCTGTATTTCCTTCTTGTTTACCACATACCCCAAGAAGTTTCCAGCTATTACACCAAAAGCATACTTGAGTGGATTGAGCTTTAGCTTGAATTCCCTCATTCTTTCGAAGGTTACTGGCAGATGGACCAAATGCTCTTCCATGGACTAAGATTTTACAACCACATCATCAATATAGTATTCCAAATATCCTCCAATCAGATCATGGAAGATAGTGTTTATTGCCCTTTGATATGTCGCTCCAGCATTCTTCAATCAAAATGACATTTTAACACATTCGAAGGTTCCAATGTTTCCAGGACACCCGCAAGTTGTCTTGTGGATATCTTTCTCAGCTATGCATATCTGATTATAGCCAGAATGTCCATCTATTGTAACAACCCTCATACTGTTTACTGATTAATGACTGATTGATTACCGATAATCACCGATTACTATTAAACGGAACTGATAATGACTGATAACTGACTGAGAATTGAACTAACTAAGGTACTGAACTGACTGCCCGAAATTGAAACTGAATTGAGTGAATATATCTGTTTGAATTGCATTTTATCTGTTGACTGTTTGTTTGATCTGTTCGTGTTTTATGTTTAAACTATTAATTGAAGGCCTTATCGGCGGCCGAACCGGAAATGGGTTAGTGTTTTATGATCGCCATATTTAATATGAATTTATGGTATAATTATCTGAAAACTGATTAGTGTCCAACCAATCACATTCCGCCCGCATGGTCTTTGTTTTGATGACCCAATTTCCAAAGTCTTTAAAGCTTACAACAACTTGAAAGTGCTCAAAAAGTTCAACTTCTGTCAATAGATTCTAACACCTTCAGATTTTAACACCTTCAAATTACTGATTTATCTGCTAATAGATTCTAACCAAGCAAGTCCCCAGGGTTGATTTGGAGGTTTAAAAATGTATATCCGTGTCTAAATTAATTATAAGATTAAAATATAATTAAATTTAAAAGTATTGATTTAAAATGTAATTTATCAAATTTATTGACTTTGAAATGAATTTTGTAAAAGTACCCAAACATAAATATATTTGCAAAAACACAACTTTTTCTTATTAGAATCAATACTCAATACCTGCAAATCACGCATTCCCAAAATAAAATAAAAGAAGAGAATGAATGAAAGATTTTCAAGGAGAAATGAAAATTCAGCAATTGAAACATCAGAAAGCCCAATCTGAAATGAAATTCAATCATTCAATATTTTTTTTGGGTAATTTTCTAATTAAATTTTCTGATTCCTTAACATTGCTGTTGAATTGAAACATTTGCAAAAACACAAAAATAAGCAATTGAAACATCAAAAGCCCAACCTGAAATGAATCTCCATCATTAAAAAAAAAAATTTGTAATTTTCTAATTAAATTTTCCAATTACCTAATATTGTTGTTGAAGCATTTATAAAAACATACACACGTATAGTGGGACCTAATTTAAAATGAATCTCAACTACTCCAATATTTTTTCTGACTAATTTTTGAAGTAAAGTTTTCGATTCAATATTTTTTTCTGACTAATTTTTGAAGTAAAATTTTCGATTACCAAACATTTTTGTTGAAACATTTATAAACACATATATATGCATATACCTGACTGATCATGAGAGAAGCTTGGCTCCAATGAAATGCAAAGTAGGCAAGGATGCACCTATCAAACTCCTCAACCAACTTCACATACAGCTCATCAGCAAAATACTCATAGATAGTACTCTCACACTCTTTGGATTTTTTGAGGTACTCATATGCTAATTTGCAAAGTTGGAGACATTCACTTCCATCTTCAAATCCTATCTGCCTAGCTGATCCATAATAAATAGTGCAGATGCAATGTATCAAAATAACAATACTATTAAATGTAAGAAAAAAAATTTACAACTCTTCAAAGTAAACATTATTAAATGAAAGAAAAAAGTTAAATTAAATAGTAACCTTTTTAGGTATTGTAGATCAAGGTATCAACTATCTCCTTTTTCTTTTCCTTTTTTTTTTCCTTTTTTCTTTTTTGATTAATTAATATCTAATGCATAAAAAATGAAAAATAAAAGTCAAATCTAAAGTTAAATCTTTCATTGGAGAGAGAGAGAGAGACAGAGAGAGAAGAGAGTGCAGAGTCGAGTTCATCCAATCCAACCAAAACTTGCGCTGCCCACTATATTTTCTCACTCTATATCTATTCGCGTGTAGATATATATATATATATATGTTTGTTTTCCCCAGTCTGTCTCCATACTGTTTGGACTACTGTACTGTAGAGACTGACTGTTTACCGTACTGTTTTGTACAGACGGAATGTTTCTGTACTGTTATGTAGGGTTGAGTCCCTAGTTTGAATGAATGTAAATATTGTGCATACTGTTCTGTACTGTTTATGTATGAATGCATGAAAAATCTTTTTGGCATACAGACTGTCACAGCTCATTGGACATTGTTTAATTACTGTATTGGCTTCCGCCAGGCCCTGTACTCTGTTTTACTGTATTACTGTTAAGCAGGCCTTCGGTAATCTCGGATTACTGGCCGGTTAGGGTGCTAAACTCATAGGGCCGAGTTTGGGTCGTGACATCTATCATGGACAAAACTTTATGTCTTGCTAAACTGTCCACTAGCAGATCAACTATTGACATATGATACTCATCATTTAGGATTGCCAAATTCAGATTTCGATAGTCAATGCATATCCTTAGTTTGTCATTCTTCTTGATCATTGGCACAATATTAGATAGCCACTCAACATATCTGATTTTTCTAATAAAACCTGCTCTAAAGAGCCTAGCAATCTCATTCTTTACCTTCTGAATCACTTTAAGACTCATTCACCTAGGTTTTTGCTTATATGGCTTAAAGTTTGGCTTGACTGAAAACCTATGCTCCACCAATGACCTATCCAATCCAGGAAAATCATTGTATGACCAAGCAAAACAATCCTTATACTGTTTCAAGATAATCAATAGCTAGTTCTTAGCAATGGGGTCCAATCAAGCACTGATGTAGGTAGGTTGTTGTGTTGAAGCTCCCCTTAGATTAACTTCTTCCAAGGGGTCTTGCATCTAAGTACTTACCAATGCTTCTCTTTCAGTTTCATCTAGCTTCGAAACAATCTTCTTCTCTTGATTTACCACAACCCATCCTGGTTTAACATCTTTATTTCTCTCTTCATAAACAAAGTATGTCCATAAAGCTTCTTCTAAAGCTTCATCTTCCTGGACTTTGGTCTTAATGTCCAATGCAAAATACTTATCCAAAGCTAATGACCTGGCTTCTTGTTGCTCATGCCTGAAACCAAGCATCGTGGTCTCCCTTCCTTCTTTCTGGACTTTCTAGACTATTGCATCAATGTCCAATGTGAAGGACTTGACTAAAGCCAATGGTCTGGCTTCTTGATCCTCCTGCCTATAACCAGGCATTGTTGGCGTCCTTGATGTACTCATCATCAGCATTTTCTTGAACTAAGTGTTTCAAGTGTGTCACTTCCTCATCAGTCGTTGCTTCGGCTGTTACATCAAGCTTCCTCAGCACACTAAGTGGAACCACCCCCTCAGTATACAGTTTTGCTTCTACGAAATCTACACATGCAACAAAAGGTTATAGGTCTGAGTTTATCTCTTCTGTCTCTTCATTGCTTAAGGTCATCATCGTATTCTGATGCAAAGAAGAAGACACATATTTGTTGGTGTGGATCCAATCTCTACCAAGTAAGGCATTATATTTGGCATTGCTGTCTATGACAAAAAAGACAGTCATACAATCATTTGTTCTCATACTCAAATTAATGGGTAATATGCATTGGACCATCTGTTTGTCTCCAGCAAAACCAGCAATAGTCGTGCTTGTTGGGATCAACCTAGGATTCTTTTTGCCCAACTTATTCAAAAATGAACGAGGAAGCAAATTTACTATTGTCCCATTATCCATTAGTACCCTGTTTATTTATATTCCATCGAAGTATGTCTTAATGAATAGAGAATTAACGTGCTGAGTCATTGATAATGTGTGATATTCAAAGGGATATAATAGGTTAACTATGCTTACCTCTTCATTGATAATGTGTGATATTCAAAGGGATATAATAGGTTAACTATGCTTACCTCTTCATTGATAATGTGTGATATTCAAAGGGATATAATAGGTTAACTATGCTTACCTCTTCATTGATAATGTGTGATATTCAAAGGGATATAATAGGTTAACTATGCTTACCTCTTCATTGATAATGTGTGATATTCAAAGGGATATAATAGGTTAACTATGCTTACCTCTTCACTTTCTTCATCAGTCCTCATAGACCTGGTTACTTCAAACTCCTCCTAAACTATGCTTGCTTTTGAGTCCTCGCTGGAAACTTTTATAGGGTCATCCTCCTACCCCTCCCGATTTCCTTCTTCTGTTTGAAATTTCTAAGGCAATACGTATACCATATTGATTGGTATTGGAGAAAATGAGCCAAACTGTACCACTGGCTGTATTTGCTCTCCTTCTATGTTGGCCTGACCAGATGCCTAGGGTGTATCGTCCATACTACATTCTGGAACTTCTGAGTTAGTAGGCTCTTTGACAACAGTTTGTTGTTGATCTATCTTGAACACAGATAATGTCTGTTCAGCCATAAAGGCTTTGAACATATCTTCTTCAACCAATACCTGTTCTTGGCCTGGTTCAATTTTCTCGTCTGTCTCATTGTCCTCATCACTCTCCATTAAGGCCTTTTCGAGGTCTACCAAACTTGATTTCTCTTTTGTTTTTAGTTCAATATGGACCTTGGCCAACTCCTTTCTGCTGGCATTACTGTTACCCCCGGGACTAGGCTTCGAATTCTTTCATTCTCCCACTTGACCTCTTGATTATACCAAAGAGGTGCCCTCACTATCCCCTTTAACATCCCTCTAATATTAAGTGAACCTTTGCTGAATTTTTCTCCTCTGAGATCTAGAGATCACAGGAACCATATCCGGTTCTTTTGTTTTTGGATTTTTAAGTAGGACTCCATTATTGAGGGCCACCAAAGGAGGTTTTTGTCTTATAAAGGCCTTCCCTCGGGTTGGTATCATTTTAGGTTTATTCTGCATGACAAACCAATCTGGTACTCCTAGCACCAATAAACCCACAGTGCCAGCCGTAGGGCCTGTTGCTTTTGTCTTCGAAGCCAATCACTGGCCTTGGTTCCCTATTTTGAGCTAAGCTCAGGCTTATTCACAGGCCTACTGGCCATTCTATAGTAGTTTGGTGGCCTAGTTTCATACAAAGGCCTCTTGCCTTTCGACAGATTCCTGGCATCTAGTGGCCCATCCAAGGATGGTTGCTTGTTAAGACCCCTTGGATATGCCCTTTTGTTGTGGGCATTGATTGGCCTACGACCTCTCTTCATATCTTTGTAATACTGTTTCCCATCAACTGGAAACCCCTTCAGGCATTCGTAACTCAACCTGCATTTGGGACACATTCGTTGCATAACAGCTGCTTTGAGTGATTCATCATCTATAAGCTCTTCGTTGGAATCATCCTTTTGGCCTACGAAGCTCTGCCCACTTGTTGGTGAAAATTATGCATTCTTTTTAAAGGAACTTTGGCCAGCCACGTGCATACCTCATCCAATTCCTTCAAAGAAAGGTTCTTCTCCACTTTTTAGGTAAGGAAAGTTAGTGTGCCAACATTGGCTGCAGCTTATCTGATTTATGGAAAATGGTCAATGTCAATTCCTATTGCCTTCTCTGCCTTGGTGGGGAATTTCAATCTTCCTTTTCGAATCTGCTCTTGAATCCTGTCTTGAAAAACAAGGCAGTTTTTAGTTGAATAAGACCAAGAATTATGCCATTTATAATACATTTTGTCTTTTATTTCTTCTGAAGTTGGGATCTTAACTCCCTTAGGCAATTTTAAAAAATATGTTGTTAACAAGTGATCAAATATGTCATCTGCTTTTATTTATCAAAAGAATATTTCCCATGAAGATCTTTCTTTTTAAACTATTGATTGATAGCGGTGTCCTTCTGAATTAATACTTCACAGATCATAGGTTCTTGTCCTATAATCTCTGCTACATCAATTTCAAAATTAGGGTCCCTATAATAGGTCTTATAAGATGCATTACTTCGATCTTGTTCTTCTTTAAGGAGAGTCCCATATCTAGTACCTTTATAAGTTAATTCTACTAGGTCTCGAAACTCTATTAAATCAAACTTCTTTCGAAGCCTAAACTCTAGTCCATTTTGGGCTAATCTTATAAATTCAAATTCAGGTAGTACGACCCTATATTTGTTTTGTGCCCTTTTGAATCTGGCAATGAATTGAGCAGCTTTTTCATCAGGTCTCTGGCTCAACCTCGCCAAGTCTACCATAGATACTTCAAGCTCTGTTTCAAAAAAATGGGCGTCAAATACCTCTTCCATTTGTTGCCATGTCTTGATAGAACCAGTTACAAAGTTTATATACCGTACGAAAGTGGCCCCAATTAGAGAGTTTGGGAAAAGTATTAATTTCATGTAATTATTGTTGGTAAATTCACCACATTGGCCCGTAAACCTGGCAATGTGCTCCACGGTTGACTGGTTTCCATTTCCATAAAAGAGGGCAAAGTCTTTTATCATAAATTCGCTTGGGTACTCATGTATCTTATCTACCCATTCCGGGTAAGGTTTTCTGTAAACAGGAGTCTAGACCACCCGAGCTATGGGTCCACAAATCTTTCTAACAATGTCAGTAATTTGGTCCCTAGGAACCATATTTTGTACTGGTTAGGCCATTATTGAAGGGACATATACAGGGTTCGGAGGAACTTCATGTGCTTGAGGCCCTCTTGGTCCATGTAAAGGCACATTTGGAACGAATTGTCCCTGCTGTGCTGGTTGATGTTGAGGGTATGGTTGTCCTCTTAGGGCAGACATTTTCCTTACACAAGGTACTACGAAGGGAACTACAGGAGAAGAAATAGGTGTTGTTTCTCTTCCAATCGTAGAAACTCCTTCCAACCCCCCAGGTTTGAATTCGAACACAGGATTGGTCAACACCCGTGTGCCAGGCATGGGTTCAAACATAGGATTCGAAAAAACTCGCATGCCATTTCCTTTTGTCAGTCCAGACCCATCAATATGTATGGTTTCATTGGTAGGCATGGGTGCATTTTAACTTGTCAGTGGTCTAGGAGCAGTTTCGTACCATAATTGAGGCATAGGTGATAGTCTCTTATGGTTTTGATTATTAGTTTGACCACTAGTATGTCCATTACTTTGCATAAGCTATTTATCTCTAGCCAATCTTTGTTGAGGGACATTTGAAATTTATTCTGTGTGCCTTGTGTTAATTGGTTGATGAGTATTCATTCAATCCAAAAAGGATATTGCCCATCTTTCCATTGTGTTCATTAACTGCTGTCCCATG
>NW_021025139.1:203941-225775 GCF_004153795.1 Camellia sinensis | reverse complement strand
GTGATGTGACATATGATATTTGATTAAAAAATTTACAACTCATAACCAAACACACAACCTAAAATTCTATTCAAAGCTCATAAAAAACTTAAAAAAAATTGAAAAACATTTTTTTATGTAAAATATAAAAATAATAGGTGCTAAAAAAAACACAAACACTGTTCCGGTCAACCAGCCGGATATTCGGGGGGACATCCAGGAGGATGACCAGGTAGACCCAAAATTTAAAAACCTCTGCTTTTCAAAATGGAGAACATGAAAGAGAGAGAGAGTAGCCAAATAGAAAAGAGAAATATGTTTTGAAATGTGTGGTGGAATTACAATTCCAAAATTCCATCCAAACAATGCATGCAAATGGAGGGAGGAAATTAAATTTTTAAAGCTACACCAAACACAACCTTAATTTTTCCATATAGTATTTAGACTCCCTGTGTCCCTCATATGGTTGGGTAATAAGATTTCAAATATTTGCCATTAATCTTCTTAGGATGCACATATTTATTTAAATTTCTCAAATGGTAGGCTCCTCCAAGCAAGACTCTATGGACTTGGTATGGTCTCTCCCAATTAGGTGACAATTTGTTAAACTTTGGGTTTTTAATTCCTATAGGAAGTATTGTTTTCCAAACCAAGTCTCTCTCATCAAAGCTGATATGTTGAACCCTTTTTATTATAACTTTTGGTTGCCTTTTTCTTTTGTAAAAGGATATTAATGCCAAAATTCTAGTTTCATCTACACCTTCTAACTCTAGATGCATGCTTTGATGATACTGATCAGTACTTAGATGGTCTTGGCATTTTACCCTTAAAGACTTAATATTGATTTCCACAGGAAGTACTACATTATGCCCATTTACTAAAATATAAGGAGTAATTCCTGTACTTGACCTTTGGGAGGTTCTATAAGCCCACAAAACATTTAACAATAAGTTGTGTCAATCTCTAGGATTGTTTTCCACAACTTTCTGTATCCCATTTTTCAAGGATTTATTAGATGACTCTGAATGACCATTTGCATGTACATAATATAGGGTGGAGTTGACAAAGCTAATTCCATATTTCGCTACAAAAGCTTTTACTAGTTTTCCATCAAACATAGTCCCATTGTCCACGATTATGGTCTGTGGGATACCAAATCTATAGATTAACTCCTTAATGAAGTCAACCACCTCTATCTGATCTACAGTCTTATATGACTTAGCTTCAACCCACTTGGTAAAATAGTATGTGACTACTAGAATGAAACAATGTTGCTTCAAAGAAGATGGGTAAATTTTTCCTACCATGTCCATTGTTCACCATCTAAATGGCCAAGGCATCATTACTACATGTAGATCAACTATTAAAACATGCCTTATCATGCCATGCCTTTGGCTTGGCAACCCTTTGCATACTCTAGGCAATCCTTAAGGATTGTTAGCTAATAATAAGAATGTCTTTGAAGCAAGTATCTTATCTTAAACACCAGGCTAATAAGCATCACAAATCCCTTCACCTACCTCAGCCATGACAATCCATGCTTTTTTTGGTTCTAGGCATTCCAACAGAAGACCATATGCTCATCTTTTATAAAGAGTATTCTCATATACTATGAACTACATTGACTACAATTTAAGCTTCCTACTGGTCTTCGAAAAAGGGCCAATTAAATACTAAATGATTGGATGTCTTCAATCTTGTTCTTCCAAGTCACTTTGATTAGCCTGTACCAATATACCTCATCCTGCTAAAGGTGGTATTAGCTTTTGACATGTTGCTTGACTCATATCTATTTAGTATTATTCCTTCTTTTGAAGTTCGAAACCTTCTGAGCCACATCATTGGCCTTGTGATTCATGAATATTGGAATGTAAGTTACATTTGCCACTTGGAATTGGGAGAGCAAATGTATAGCAATAACATAGTATGGTAATAGGCTTATACTTTGACATTTAAAGACTCATTTTACTTGATTAATTACCAATTGAGAATCTCCAAATATGTCAACTACATAGGCTTGTAAACCAATAAGTATTTCAAGTCCCATAACCAAAGCTTCGTACTCAGCTTGATTATTGGAACAAGTGGTTTCATCAATTCTAAAACCATGCCTAGTTTCTGTCCCTTGTGGTGATTTGATAACAATACCAATCCTAACTAGACCATTAGATTTTGACCCATCGAACCACATCTGCCATGGTTCTAAATTAGTTGTGTCAAGATCTATTACTTCTTAACTTTCCGTTTGACATGGATGATCAGCTAAGAAGTTTGCCAACACCTGATCTTTTATTACCTTTTGGAGGACATATTCTAAGTGGAATTTTGACAAAGCTAAAATCCATTTACCAATTCTTCCTCTTAATATAGGTCTAGATAACATATAATTAACCAAATCTGTGATTGCAATTACCAAAACAATAGTAGGCCAAAGATAATATCTTAATTTTATGGCTGCAAAATACAAGGCTAAACACATCTTTTCTATAGCTGAGCATTCACATTCTCAAGAGTTTAAGGACCTACTAAGGTAATAAACTGTTTACGCCTTACCTTCTTCATTGTCTTGGGCCAAGAAAACTCCCAATGATTCTTCAGCTATAGTAATGTATAACTTCAAGGGTTTGTCCTTCCTTTGTGGCATTAGTATTAGAGGTTTGGCCAAATAGGTTTTTATTTCTTCGAAAGCAGCTTGATGCTCTGTTATCCATGTGAACTCTTCTTCATCTTTTAACTTTAACAAAAAAAAGAAGAAAAAAACTCTAGTTTTCCCATTAGTAATAGAAATAAACCTTTGAAGAAAATTAATTTGACCAAGACATTTTTGCAATTCTTTCTTACTTGCTGGAGGCTTAGCCTCAATGATGGCTTTGGTTTTATTATGATCAATCTGTATTTTCTTCTTGTTTACCACATACCCCCAAGAAGTTTCCAGCTGTTACACCAAAAGCATACTTGAGTGGATTGAGCTTTAGCTTGACTTCCCTCATTCTTTCGAAGGTTGCTGGCAGATGGACCAAATGCTCTTCCATTGACTAAGATTTTACAACCACATCATCAATATAGCATTCCAAATATCCTCCAATCAGATCATGAAAGATAGTGTTTATTGCCCTTTGATATGTCGCTCCAGCATTCTTCAATCAAAATGGCATTTTAACACATTCGAAGGTTCCAATGTTTCCAGGACACCTGCAAATTGTCTTGTGGATATCTTTCTCAGCTATGCATATCTGATTATAGCCAGAATGTCCATCTATCATGGACAAAACTTTATGTCTTGCTAAACTGTCCACCAGCAGATCAACTATTGACATAGGGTACTCATCATTTAGGATTGCCAAATTCAGATTTTGAAAGTCAATGCATATCCTTAGTTTGTCATTATTCTTGATCATTGGCACAATATTAGATAGCCACTCAACATATCTGGTTTTTCTAATAAAACCTGCTCTAAAGAGCCTAGCAATCTCATTCTTTACCTTCTGAATCACTTCAAGACTCATTCACCTAGGTTTTTGCTTATATGGCTTTATGACTGAAAACCTATGATCCACCAATGACCTATCCAATCCAGGTAAATCATTGTATGACCAAGCAAAACAATCCTTATACTGTTTCAAGATAATCAATAGCTAGTTCTTAGCAATGGGGTCCAATCAAGCACTGATGTAGGTAGGTTGTTATGTTGAAGCTTCCCTTAGATTAACTTCTTCCAAGGGGTCTTGCATCTGAGTACTTACCAATGTTTCTCTTTCAGTTTCATCTAACTTCGAAACAATCTTCTTCTCTTGATTTACCACAACCCATCCTGGTTTAACATCTTTATTTCTCTCTTTATAAACAAAGTCTGTCCATAAAGCTTCTTCTAAAGCTTCATCTTCCTGGACTTTGGTCTTAATGTCCAATGCGCAATACTTATCCAAAGCTAATGACCTAGCTTCTTGTTGCTCATTCCTGAAACCAAGCATCATGGCTTCCCTTCCTTCTTTCTGGACTTTCTAGACTATTGCATTAATGTCCAATGTGAAGGACTTGACTAAAGCCAATGGTCTGGCTTCTTGATCCTCCTGCCTATAACCAGGCATTGTTGGCGTCCTCGATGTACTCATCATCAGCATTTTCTTAAACTAAGTGTTTCAAGTGTGTCACTTCCTCATCAGTCGTTGCTTCGGCTGTTACATCAGTCTTCGTTAGCACACTAAATGGAACCACCCCCTCAGTATACAGTTTTGCTTCTACGAAATCTACACATGCAACAAAAGGTTATAGGTCTGAGTTTATCTCTTCTGTCTCTTCATTGCTTAAGGTCATCATCATATTCTGATGCAAAGAAAAAGACACATATTTGTTGGTGTGGATCCAATCTCTACCAAGTAAGGTATTGTACTTGGCATTGCTATCTATTACAAAGAAAGCAGTCATGCAGTCTTGTGTCCCCACACTTAGGTTGATGGGCAATATGTTTTATAGCGATCCTGGTTGTCCCTTTACAGTTCTGTTGTATTACGGACTCGGTTCCATAGAGTTGGTAGTTGTATCTATCTTGTTGTCGTCCTTTAATTCCATTTGTTTGAGTTTTAGGATGTGTTGGGTATGTTTCGAA
This sequence comes from Camellia sinensis, assembly GCF_004153795.1. Taxonomy (NCBI): domain Eukaryota; kingdom Viridiplantae; phylum Streptophyta; class Magnoliopsida; order Ericales; family Theaceae; genus Camellia; species Camellia sinensis. Next base: position 221,190 of record NW_021025139.1, on the reverse strand, counting down.
CAGGTGGGTTGAACCTTGGTCTAAAATCTTGTTGCCAGGTTTTTGGTCGTTCTCCTCGAGCGAGGCTTGTTGCGCTCAAGCAGAGATTGCACACTCCCAGTATTTTGTGTCCCTACAAAACTTCTGCAGGTGTGATTTTTACGGTCGAGCGGGTTTCTTTACGCTCGAGCGGGTAGTACTTTTTGGTGTGGGTTCTGAGAGGGGGAAATCTACGCTCGAGCGGACTGGTTTTTACGCTCGAGCGGATGTACTTTATTCTTGTGTCTTGGCGCTCGAGCGGGCCTTCTTGCGCTCGAGCGTACCTAGTTTTTTGTTCTTGACGCTCGAGCGTTGTGTTCTCCGCTCGAGCGGGAATGTCGTATATCAGTTGGCAGCTGGGCATTTTAAAATCACTTTTTACATTCTCTCTCTCTCTCTCTCTCTCTCTCTCTCTCTTACTTTCTAAAAAGACATTTTGAGAGCTCCTCTCTCTAGAAACTCCATTTTCTCTAGAGTTTGATCTAGTTAGAGTGTCTCCCCATCCTCCGGCCTTCGTAAAAAGTGTGTTGATCGTCGAGGGCTCCATTTTGATCCGTGGATCTTTGAGTTTGGAGCATTTTGGTTTTCTTTAACTTTCCCGTTTGAGCTCTAACTTTGAGGTAGGGATATCCTACTCCTTCTCATGAGTTTTGTCTTTGAATTTTAGTATTTTGATGAGTTGGGGGTTGTTGGGTAATTTTGATAAAGTTTGGGCCTTTATGTAATTTTACAAAAGTTGGGGTTTTGTTTATATAAACTTATATGCATGTTTGGCATAGAGAAATGAGATCAATATTGGTTTATTGATGAAAATGGAACCTTAGGGTTGTGATGTTAATTATGGGAAATGCTCTAATTACATTGATAAATTAATTGGTATAATTAATTTGAAGAAAAGAAGAATTAAATTGAGAATGTTGGAATTGGATGTGTATGGGATTAAAGGGTGTAGTTTGATTTGTTCATCGCTCACCTAGTTGAAATGTTGATTATATATCCATTTGGTGCATTTATTTTCAGTATAGAAATAACTGCTTTGGGTTATCGGTGGAGGATAGTCTTGATTGTTGTAGATACTGCATGATGATAAGGCAAACTAAAACTAATTGATTGAGTATGCTATTGAATGTAGCAACTGGAATAATACATTAATTCTATGTATTGATTGATTGTATATGATCTATGTTTATATACATGTGTTGTGTGGGAGGAGATGGGGGATGTACTCCACGGTTTAGGGGAAGATAGGGATAGACCTCTAAACCGGATTTTGTGTGACATTGATACAGCACTACAATGTGTATCAAGTGTTGATTATGGAAGTGTTTGAATTGATTTGATATAGCACTAAAATGTATGTCGTTATCAATTGTAAAGTATAGAAGTGATTCTATGTTATGTTGATACAGCACCGAAATGTGTATCTTTCGCAAAGTGTGGGAATGGTTTATGTGTTATTGATACAGCATTAAAATGTATATCCCTCATGAATTTTGAAAGTGTTTTAAAGATGAGTCTAAATCTCATTAAGTTATTTGACTAGGTGTTGAGCCTTGTTTTCAAACTCAAAGTTGGAAAGACATGGGAAATGAAATGTAACATGGACTTAATGTCATGAAATCGAAATGTGATATATGTGGATGTATCTGTGTTGACCAACTATCAACTGCTAATCTTTTAGTCATTGTTCATGGCTGGTTTAGTGTATTTCTACTGGGCTGTGACTCACCCTTTATGGGATATCATTTTCAGGTACAGGTAGCATGCCACCTCCGAGGACATAGCTTGGGAGGCTAAAGGCAGACAGACTGCTTGTTATTTGCTTTCTTTTGATGGATTACACGTAAATTCAAGCCAAGGGCTTAATATGTATTGAGTTAGCACTCTTTTTTTTGTAATCAAGAGTTAACTTGGAAAGCTGTAAGCCCGTAGAGCATTTGCTTTTGTTGTTAACATGTAATACTTTTGTAAGAACTACTTAGATTAATGGAAAGATGGTTGGTTTCTTTGTATCAATGCATGTCTAAAGAGATGGGTTTTATGTATTTTTTTTAGGGCGTTACATGTTTTAAGTCATATGTTTATCTCCAACAAAACCAGTAATGGTTGTGCTTGTTGGGATTAACCTAGGGTTGCTTTTACCCAACTTCCTCAAGGATGCTCGAGGAAGCAAATTCACTATTACCTCCATTATCTACCAACACCATGTTCATTTATATCCCATCGAAATACGAAATGATATACAAAGGCTTAACATGCTGAGTCATAGATACTGTAAGATATTTAAAGGGATATGGCAGGGTAACAATACTTACCTCTTCATTTTCTTCATCACTCTTCATAGGTTTGGCCACTTTAGACTCATCTTGGATCATGCTGATCTGTGAGTCTTCAATAAAAACTTCTATAAGATCATTTTCCTAACCTCCTGATTTCCTTCTTCAATTCAAACTCCTGTGACAGCACATAGACCATGGTGACTGGCATTGAAGGAAATAAGCCAAACTATACCACAGGCTGCATTTGTTCTCTTTCTATGTTGGTTTGCATCGATGTCTGAGATGCATATTCTATGCTACATTCTAGAACCTCTACGTTAATAGGCTCCTGTGTAGCAATCTGTTGTTGGTCTACCATGAACACAGACTTTGTTTGCTCAACCATGAAGGCTTCGAACATCTCCTCCTCAGCCAATATCCTCTCCTGGCCAGGTTCAGTTTTTTCATCTGTCTCACTCTCACCATCGCTTTCTAATAAGGCCTTTTCGAAGCTTGCCAAACTTACGTTTCTTTGGCTTTTAGTTCAGCATAAATCTCAGCCAATCTTTCTCTGATGGTTTGACCTCTAATGACCTTGGGATTAGGCTTCGAACTTTTCCCTTCTCCCAATTGACGTTCTGGAGGCACCAAAGAGGTGCCATCACCAACTTCCTTTAGATCCTTCTGATATCGAGTGAACCTCCGTTGGATCTTCCTCTTCTGGCATTTGGGAATCACAGGAACCATATCTAGTTCTTTTGTCTTTGGAATTTTTAGCAGGACCTAGTTGTTTAGAGCCACCAATGCAGGCTTGACCATTATGTCCCTACCTACAAAGGTTCTCCATTGGGTTTGTATCATTTTGGGTTTGCCTTCCATAACAAATCGATCTAGTACTCCTGGTACCTATGAACCCACCATTCCAGTTGTTGTGCCTATTGTTCTCTTCTTCAAAGGCTAATCATTGGTCTTGGTTTTCTGTCTTGAGCCTAAGTCAGGCTTACTCACAGACTTTAATTGATCAGTTTGTAGTAGTTTTGCGGCCTTGTCTCATACAAAGGCCTCTTGTCCCTTGCATACGATTGGCTTTTAACTTCTAATGGCGTAACCAAAGATGTCTGTTGCCTAGGACCATTCGAGTAGACCTTCTTGTAGGTACTGGCTACCCTACACTCCTTCTGCACATCTTTATAATACTGCTTACCATCAATTGGAAGCCCTTTCAGCCACTTGTAACTTAGCCTGCACCTTGGACACATCCGCTACATAACTGCTACTTCAAGTGAATCATCATCCAAGGTGCTAGTTTCCTCACTAGAGCCATCTTCCTGGCCTACGAAGCTCTTACCACTCGCTGGTAACTCTTGAGTAGTCTTCCTAAAGGCTGTTTGGCTGGCAACATGTATCTGCACATTGACTTCATCTAGCTCTTTCAAGGAAAGGCTCTTCTCCACAATTTAGGCAAGGAAATCTCGCACACCAACATTGGTTGTTGCTTCACTGATCTCAGGAAATGAATTTGAGTTAATTCCCATTGATATTTCTGCTTTGGCTGGAACCTTTAGCCTTCCTTTCCGAATTTGCTATTGAATCATGTCTCAAAAACCAACTAGTGTGTTTGGTTCCAGTTTTCTAAAAATTGAGTTTTTTATTTTTCATATTTTTGTATTTTTAGTGAATATTTTTAAAATTTTAAACAATATTTTAAATTTTTAATCAATATTTTAAATTTTTTAGATGCACCTCTGTGAAAAAATATTTTAAACAATTAATAAATATACAAAAATACGAAAAATGTATTGAATTTTTGTATTTTTTGGTATTTAGTGTATTTTTTAAATATTTTTTTCATAAATATTATACTTTTTAAGTGTATTTATGTTAGGTGTGTCTAAAAATTTTATTATAAAAAAATGCTTAAAATATTAAAAAAATTCATTGAAAACATTAAAATAAGATAAATAAATAAAGGTATAATTTTCTTAAAACTGTTTTCTGAAAACCAGAACCAAACAAGCTAAATACAATTTTTAGTTGAATGAGATCAAGAGTTATGCCATTTACAGTACATTTTGCCTTTAATTTCTTCTGAAGTTGGGATTTTAACTCCCTTAGGCTATTTTAGAAATTATGTTACTAGCAAATGAAAATATTTCATTTGCTTTAATACATCAAAAGAATATTTCCTGTTAAGGTCTTTCTTTTTAAATGGACGATCGATGGTTGTATGCCAATATAATTCATATTAAAAAGATATTCAATATGATAGATGCAAATGTCTCTACAAACGTATGATATTTTTTTTCATTTAGACATTGTTGATGGATCATAATCAAGGAATTTCACAACTCATTCAAATATTCTAATGTAAAGCATATAAGCATGAAATTTTCATATTGAGCATATTCTTGCGATCACAAATGTAGAATTCAAAATATAGATTGTATATATCTCAAAAACATGTTATGACATCAAAATTGATTCTACAAATATATGACTCAAAAAGGAATTAACATATTAGTATGAAGTCATATATAAGATGTGAAAAGTATGCTCACAAAAAAATTTATCACTTCTTATCACTTTTTCATAGCAATGGATAACATGATATAAAATATTAATGAATGCATGAATCATTCATATTCTAATAGGCATTCATCAAAATAATATAATTCTCATTTTTTAGTTCAATGAATGTTTGAAAGAAACTAGCAGAACATGACTTAGCAAACTTAGTACAATTAGGTTACATGGAAGCAATGATTAGACACAATCTATTGTACACAAATTACACCTTAAAAAATATAGAACTTTAAGTTTAAAGGTGTGTTAGGAGTTATACCTTCATTTATCTCCTTGGAATCTTCACACATACATTACCTCAATTGTTCATCTTGGTGATTTTCATTTCATCATTCTTCTTCTTGTAGAAGCTGATTTTGCTCTTTAGATTGAACACTCTCGTTGTGTATTTCCTCTCGAGGTCCTTGGTGTTCTTTGAGATTCCACTTAAAAAATATCTTGATTTCTTTCTTGGTACCCATACTTTCTTGGGTCCATGGGGATTAGTCTTAAGAACATTTAATCTCATAAAAGGTTTAGGAGGATCAAAATCAATGCCTACTTTGTCAAAAATACATATTTTATTTCCAAGAAATTTGTTGAGGTTTTCTTTTCCTTCTACAAAATTTTCAAGAGTTTTGTTTAAATCCTCAACATTGTTTTTCAAAATATTTTTCTCATTGGCAATAGACGTAAAGTCATTTTTCAAAGTAGCATTTTCCATTTTTAAAACACCCACATCATTTGAAAGAGAAGTAACAAATTTCTTTAATTTAGAATTCTTAACACAAATGTTTCTAAATATGTCATGTAATTCATTGAAAGCATTTTCAAGTTCTACATAATTAGAAATTACCTCATCTTGAGTGGATTCTTTTTCTCCAAGAGGCATGAGCCACAGGTTGGCTACTCTATCATTTTCTCCCCAAATGGCTTCCTTTTTGCTGCCATCTATCATTGAAAGTTCATGAGCCATGAGTGAGCCTAAGAGTTCTTCAATGCCTAATTTTGTTAGGTCTTTTACTTCTTAGATAGCTATAACCTTAGCTTCCCATTCATTTGGCAAAGACCTAAGTATTTTTCTTACAAGCTCACCATTAGTATAAGATTATCAAGAGATTTTAAAGCATTAATAATATTGGTAAATTTATAAAATATCTCAGAAATAGATTCAAATGATTTCATAGTAAAGAGTTAATAATTATGAATAAGCATGTCAATCCGAGACTCTTTTATTTGGCTAGTTCCTTCATAGGTGATTTCAAGTTTATCCCAAATCTGTTTAGCAGTTATACACCCAGAAATTCTATTGTACTCATTTGCATCTAGTCCACACACAAGAATAAGCTTGGCTTTAGCATAAGCTTGGCTTTAGCATTAGCTTGAAGGAGTTTATAATCACACTCATCAAATTTATCCTCAAGTTTAGGCACACTGATATGGTCTACTTCCTTGGTAGGGATTTTAGAACCTTTAGTGATAATTAGCCACAAAGCATAATTGGTAGCTTGAAGATACAAAGTTATTTTTTCTTTCCAATGAATGTAATTACTACCATCAAAGAGATATGGCCTATTGCCAGCTTGTTCTACAGCAGAGTAAGTAGAATACATGGTTGCTATGGATCAAAAAACTCAAGATTGTTAAATCTAAACAAGAGGCCCAGGCTCTTATACCAATTGTTACCCAAAAAACAACCTAAGAGGGGGGGTGAATTAGGTTTCTATAAATTAAAATTAATAATACCCCAATAAAATTAACTACTAGTACAACAATTATTAACAAGCACAATGATGAACTTAGCAGTAAATGATCAAGCAAAATAAGAATGAAATATAACTAACATACAGGGTAAATCAAATGCTTAACACATGAATATTAGATAGCTATAGCAGTAGTAGGGAAGTAAAGAGATTAGGAAAGAGGAGACAAACAGATTTATAGTGGTTCGGCTTCAACCATGCCTACATCCACTCCTCAAGCTTCACTTGAGATTTTTCACTATCTTCTAGTTTCACAGTGGTGCTAGCAATCTCTTTACAAATGGAGCAATCCTCCATAGATTTTACACAGACTTCATAAGCCCAAACCCTTGCAAATCTTAGGTGATTCACAATTACTCTCAAGATTTCAAGAATACAGTGTTTGCAACACTTTTACAAGATGAAATAGTATTTTTGCTTTCAAAGAAAACTTACAATAAATATCTCTCAAAGATAGATATATAAAATAAAGTTTTGATTTTTCTGTAAATCTCACACAGGAAATATGGGCTTAAAACTATAAGGCTCAGTGTATAATTTCTGAGAATAGATATGAGTGATTATAGATCAAAGAATATTTTCAGGTTTTTTTTATAACTTGTTTACATTAGAAGTTTTGGTATATATAATGAAAATTATAGCCGTTTATAGCCGTTGTATTCATTTGAATTTATAACCATTGTAGTCATTTGAATTTATAGCCGTTTATAGCCGTTGTACTTCCATCATTACCAATTTGAATATCTTCCACTCCATCATTACAAATTTAAATATCTTCCACTTGAATTTTTTGAAATTTTTGGCCTTTTGAACTTTTATAGCCGTTTATAGCCATTGTATTTCCATAATTACTAATTTGAATATCTTCCACTTGAACCTTTTGGCCTACTGCTATGCTAGGCTGTTTGAACTTTTATTTTGAGCTGTTTGAACTCTTGATTTAATCAAATATTAAATACATTCTAACAACATTTAGGATAAAGGTTTAGGTGAGAAATAGAGACAAAATAAATTTTGATTCTATTTTTCTCTTTCAAATAAATTAAAACATAATTAAATAAATCATCAAAATAAATGTTGATTCTATTTTTCTCTTTCAAATAAATCATCAAAATAAATGTTGATTCTATTTTTCTCTTTTAAATAAAGCATCAAAATAAATTTTGATTAAAATATAATTAAATAAATCATCAAAATAAATTTTGGATTCTATTTTTCTCTTTTAAATAAATTAAAACATAATTAAATAAATCATCAAAATAAATAAGTCTAACACTTTTGAATTTATGCTTCGCAAGTCACAGGCTCATTTTCTATGATCTCTACTGCATCAATTTCAGAATTAGGCTCCCTGCAGTAGGTTTTATAAGATACATTACCACGATCTTATTCTTTTGCAAGGAGAGTCTCATATCTAGTAACTTCATAAGTCAGTTCTACTAGGTCTCGAAACTCTATAAAATCAAATTTCTTTCGAAGCCTAAACTTTAGCCCATTTTGGGCTAACCTCACAAATTCAAGTTCAAGTAACATGGCCCTACATTTGTTTTGTGCTCTCTTGAATCTGCAATGAATTGAGAAGCCTTCTCATCAGGCCTTTGGCTCAACCTTGCCAAGTCTGCCATGGATACTTCAGGCTCTGTTTGGAAAAACTAGGCGTGAAAAATCTCTTCCATTTGTTGTCAGGTCTGAATAGAACCAAGTGTAAGGTTTGTATACCACATAAAGCTGCCCCAGTTAAGGAGTTTGGAAATAGTCTCAACTTGATGTAGTCATTGTTGGTAAATCCACCACACTGCCTTGTAAATCTTGCAATATGTTCGATAGTTGATTGGTTTCCATTCTCATAAAAGAGGGTGAAGTCTGGTATCTTATACCCTTTTGGGTATTCATGCAGTCTATCTACCCATTCTGGGTAACACTTTCTGTAAATAGGGGTTTGGACCCCCCGAGTGATAGGTCCATATATTGCTTTAACAATGTCAGCAATTTGGTCTCTAGGCACAATAGTTTGTGTTGGTTGGACCATTATTGGAGGGGCAAACACAGGATTTGGGGGAACCTCTTGTGCTTGAAGCTCTCTTGGTCCATGTAAAGGCACATTTGGGACTAGTTGTCCTTAGGGAATGGGTTATCCCTGTTGTGCTAGCTGATTTTAAGGGTATGGTTAACCTCTTGGGGTAGGCATTTGTCCCACAAAAGGTGCTGCGAAGGAAACCACTAGAGGAGGAACAAGTTTTGTTTCTCGTCCAACTGCAAAAATTCTTTCTAACCCCGCAGGTGTAAGTTCAAACATAGGATTCGTGAATACACGAGTGCCAAACGTGGGTTCAAACATAGGATTTGAAAATACTTGAATGCCATTTCCTTGTATTAACCCTAGTCTACTAATGTGTATGGTTTCGCTGGTAGATAAAGGTATGCTCTTACTCATAAGTGGTCTAGGAGGAGCTTCGTACCATGATTGAGGTACCAGTGATGGTCTCTCATGATTTCAATTACTAGTTTGACCATTAGTTAGCCCATTATTTTGTCCATTACTTTGCATGGACTGTTTATCTCAAGCCAATCTTTGCTGAAGTAAGTTTATATTTCCTTCAGTCTGTCTAATGACAGGTGATTGATAAGTGTTCATTCAATCTAAAAAGGATGTCACCCATCTTTTATTGTATGCATTAATTGTTGTCCCATAACATCAACCAATCCTCCCCACAGATTCGCTGGTTGAGTAGATAGAACAATTGAAGGTCCAATTTCTTGGCCCTGTCCAACATTTTGGACTTATGTTGCATATCCGGAGGTCTCTTCGACCAATTTCTTGAAGCAGACACATCCATGGGATGCGACTCAAGATTATCCGTTGTGTTATTCAATTCTAGATCTCCTGGTCATCTAGGTGTAGCCATTATAATGGAAGTTCTAGTGGGCCAGCCAAAAATATATGTTAGATTTTTTAGCTTTTGAAGGTTAAAAATATAATTTGAGCATGCCAACAAGAATTAATAAGTCTTTACAAGAATAATAAATGCCAACCAATTAATCAAACAATTGCTTCGAAATTCTTTTAATTTCAATGAAGAGGACTTTTACTGGTGACTTGTTTTTAAGAAAAGATTTAGAAGAACTAATCACAATAGTAAAAGAATAATGAAGAGAACAATGTCCAAAAATAAAATTCATTAAGTAAACAAGTATTTACAATTGTACTTTCGCACTTCCACAGCTTCAAAGGGGATTATAGTAATGAACAGACTAACTTAGAAAGTAAATAACTAGAAAAGATATAAAGTAAAATAGACTGGTTTCTGAATCTGGTTCTGGGTCTCCCACTATCAGCTTTCTCCTCTATTTATATGCTCTGGTGACAACCGTCGAAATGGCTAGTAACTGTCAAAGTGACTGGTAACTAATGAAGTAACCTCCACGAACATTGAATCATGGCTCCAAGCAGTTTACCTCCCCTAAGTCACTTCTTGCAATTAGGCTTCCCTCATGAATTTGAATTCAAACCTCCAAAAATCGTTTAGCCACGTCACCTTACTTCTTTTGATTGTTCCAGTATTTCGTAGATCCATTGCTAGGTATAACTTGCCACATGTCCTTCGATGATTGGAAATCCTTGTTAATTCTCCAAATTATCCCTGATGGATTACGTGTCAGGTTGTGATTGGCTAATATAAAATATATAATCAACAAATTATATAAATAATAAAATTATTATTTTTGGTCACATTTTTAACTTTTCAAGTGAGATAATAGTCAATATCAAAGCAAACAACAGATCAAATGTTTGAAAATATACATAAAGAAATAAATGAGTAATCCAATTTAATGGAAACATGACACAAAAAATGTAGATATTCTGCTACAGGCACGCCTTAACTTTTTTGAAGCTCAAGCCGAACTCAAAAAATTGGGCTAAAGTTTTAATATTAAAATAAATTTTAAATATTTTTTTATTGTTAATATTATTATTTTATTTACGCTTTTTCTGATGTAGTAGATTAAATTATAAAATTTGATAAATTTCAACTTAAAAAAAAAATTATTTCTCCAAAGACAATTGTAATTGATATAATCAAATAATATTCTATAAATAATGCATGCATTTAACAAACAACTATCTATTAATTTTAAATAATCAACCAATTCAATTGTTTAAATTTTTTTTGTAAAACTTTATTTTTTAAACTATCAATACTATTCTGCAATAAACCAACTAGACCTAACTTACTTGGTCACCATGACTCTCCTAAGATCTTAATTCCAAAAGAAAAGTTATAGGTTCAACTCTCCTTAAAAAGAAGTTGAATTATGCGGCAAACAACTAACAAATTGACTATCAATGATATAAAATAATAATAATAATAATAATTTGACTATCAAAATAAAAAATAATAATAATAATAATAATAAACTATTTTGTAATGTTTGGTTCAATAAAATTAAATTAAATGGAATGATCATTTCTTAATCTCTTTATAAAATAACAATTCTCTGATAATGGTGTATAATGATTTCATTTGTAATATTTTTATTTTTATTTTATAAACGAAACGTGAGAATAGACATCATGTTAGAGTGATTTTCATTTTATTTTATTGTATCGCAATAAACTAAACATAACTTAAGATTGAAAATTATTTAAAAGCATTATTTTTTAGAAAAATTTGGGAGCTCTAGGCGATGGCCTTGCTCGCCTTCTCTCAGTGCTGATTCTAAGTAACTAATAATAATTGGTCTCATAATAACACTGACCTCTATGTTGTTAGTGCTAACTTAGTTAGAATTGATTAGTTTTGTTATAACACAATGTGCAATTGCTTTTCTTTCTTTTTTCTTTTTTCATTTTTCATTGTATTCTTTGTATTTTGTTTTTATCAATAAATTTTGTTTTTTATGATAATATACAAAAACAAAAAAGAAAAACTGATCTCTATATCTTCATCATCACATGCATAACAATAATAATAATAAATTTCAATTGGAAAAAAAGTTGAACAGAGAATTTTCGTGATATGTTTGCTATTTTGAGGAAATGTTCCCCTTCAACGTGAACAATCATGCATGGCAAGAACTGAAATATTTTTTTTTGTTTGATAAGAAGAATTGAAATATTTTGTACACTGAAAAATGTACAACCCAATACGTGTCGTGCCTTGCTTGATTGGCATATGTTGGAATTTTGACACCTGGATTGGCGGTACTTATTTGGTTTTCCTTTGCAATAGTGATCAAATCACCCCCACCAGAGCACAGGATCTCCTGAGGATACTCAGCCTTTTTATTTTTCCAAATTCAATTATAAGGGCCAGGTGTCACATGTTCACTTGCTTGGTTGTGTTGTACTACCATGCCCACCCAATGCATCAACACCTCCCCATACTAACATGCATTGTTGTCAACAGGTGAAATTTGGGCGGCCTTAACCCCCAACAATTTGAGTTTAGTGTTAATTTTTTTTGGTGAGAAATGGAAATATTTACCTTTTTGATATAAGTTGTTTGTTTTTTTGATTTTTTTAATGATATTTTAATTTATAGACTAAAAAGTGATGCTACCAAACGAGATCTCAGTATGAATTTAAGCAAAAATTTAAAAATTTGAACAGATTCAGGTAAAGACATTAAAGAATCTCAACAATCTAAAATTCGAATTATATATATATTTAATATACATATAAATTAGTAGTTATTAGATGATATTAAAGTTATTTAGATCGTTAAATCATATTGAATATATATTATGTATATGAGTAACACAATATAAAATCTTACATTTTTTATTTTCACTCCTAAATTGTAATGACTACTGCCATAGCGATATCTCTCTTATATTATATAAATTATTTATTTTTATGTTTTTAATAATTTTCTAAAAAAATATATAAGTAGAACATAATTTTAACAAATTAATAATTTAGCTGGCAAAAAATAAAATTTATGTGGAATTCAGGCAATTTAGAAATTTAGTTTTACCTCAGGACAGACTTGAATAAACAATGGCCCAGTTTAGTAGAACTTATTTCTAACATATTTCAACTTTTAGTTTAATTTAAGCTATTTTGATGTGTTTGGTTCAGCTTAATAATACAGCTTATAGTTTTTTGTAAGTCAAAAATCAACTTATTCTTTGAGTGGGGGAGGAGAAACTTAATTTATAAGTTAAAAATCAGCTTATGTTCACAACTATAAGGTATAAGCTGTTAAGTTATAAGCTATAGGCCCCGTTTGGTAGAGCTGTGGGAAAACTTATAGCCTAACAGTTTATAACTTATAGCTGTGAACATAAGCTGATTTTTTACTTATAAATTAAGCTTCTCCTCCCCCACTCAAAGAATAAGTTGATTTTTAACTATAAGTTGATTTTTGACTTATAAATTAAGTTTCTCCTCTCCCACTCAAAGAATAAGTTAATTTTTGACTTACAAAAAGCTATAAGCTATATTGTTAAGCTGAACCAAATACATCAAAATAGCTTAAATTAGGCTAAAAGCTGAAATAAGCTGGAAATAAGCCCTACCAAACAGGGTCATAATCACTTTCCCACCGCTCTACCAAATTGGGCCAATATCAAATTACAATTTGGACGTCGGCAACCTATTAACCCGTTCAAACCTCCCGTTCAAACCTACCCTACTTGCACTCTACTATTTAGTGGTATTGTTGTCTACCATTTAGTGGTCCTTAGCTCAAAAAAAGGCCTAAGGGTCCCCTGTCTCTAAATGTCAATGTCTCCGTATCCTAAATCACTTATAACTATTGGATATGTCTTAAGATTCTCAAATTTGGAGATTCTCATATAATCTAATAGTTGTGAGTAATTTGGGACAGGGGGATAAGGGATCCTTGCTCGAAAAAAGGTTAGAGATTCAGCGGATTCTATTTGCACCCAAAAAGTCATTAACTATTCTCAATTTCTCAATATATTTAATTCAATTATTTAGGGTTTTATGTTACTCTCAATACACCCTATAATTTTTTTTCTTAAATTACCCTTAAAGGTACACCCAAATAAGAATAAAGTCACCATGTTCGGACTTACAATGCCGAATAATATTGTTTGGTTTGAAAATTTTGACACTGCTAAACAAAATAAATTTGTTCAAATCTAAAAGTTCGAACAACAATGACATTAAATAGGTTGAATATTCGTTTTTACGTTTAAAAAAAAAACAAAACAAAACAAAACACAAAAATCAAGAATTATACTTTAATATTTATGTGAATACTTTACCTTCTTTTTGATGGGTTGTTTCTAAAAACGATTTTCATTATTATTCTCATTCATTGTTTGATTTTGTTCAAACTTTCTTTCATTCGCAAGGATAAGAAACAATGATGTTGATAATAATGATGCATTTGGGTATTTTTGGAGTTTTGTAGAGAGGAAGAAGAAGAAGAGAAAATAATTTAAACTTGAGGAAGAAGATGAAGAATATGTATATGTGATTATAGTGTAACATGAGAGAAAAATAATATTTTATTTTAGAATTTAATATGTGTTGTCTTTATTAGTAAATTTACATTAGGGTATAATAGGAATTAAAATTTCAAAATTATAGTTAGGCATACATAATGATTTTTTTGGTTTAAATAAAATCCCCCAAAGATTCATAATTTTAAATTTATAATTTTTTTTAATAGTGATGATAAGAGAATTGAGTCTTGTATAATTAATTGTGTGACAAATTAAAAATTAACCCATATCATTTCATATTACTGTGAATCAAATTGATAAATATTTTCAAAATTATAACAGTAACAAAAATCTTGTGGTTCATACTCGCTTTTTGAGAGAAATGGGGTGTTGTATTGAGGGGATTTGGTTAAAACCCTCTCATAATAAAATTTCAATGCATTAAGGACAAATAGAAAAAAAAATTCTTAAAAATTCTAACACATACCATTATTATCAAAATATTAAACTTTAAAATAATATACTTTTTGATGTAGATGTCAGTTTTTAATAAAATTAATATTTTTAAAATTTTCCCATCAAGATCTATTAAATAAGATCTATATTGACTATTCTTTAAATATATATATATATATATTACCGTCAAAATTGATGTAAACAATAACAGTAACATATTACTTTGTCTCACAGTAACAAGTTACTCTGACAATATTGTCCAAGGAAAAAAAAAAAAAAAAAAAAAAAAAGATATTTACTTTGTCCTTAACTATGTGTTTTCTCCTAGGAGAATTTATGAAATAAAATAAGTTAGGTTATCCTTTTCATCAAACAAGAGTCCAATGGAAGAGTTTTGGCTAAATTTCCATTGTATATTGTACCCCCGATGCACAACAGGTCCAACTGTAGTCCTTTTTTTGTCTTTTTTCTTTTTTTAAACTTAAAAATAAATAATTAAAATAAAAAAAAATCTAGGGGTATCATAGCATTCATGAACTTTGACTCCGGAATAATTAGTTGACGATTAAATTTAACACCCAATTTATAAGAAGGATCGATTACTAGGGCACAGATATGAACCTCACCCACCCATCACACAGGAGACAAAGTGTTTGATTGAAGTACAGCGCAATAAATCGAAACAAATTGAAGCCCTCAAGTATCGACCCTGCTTAGCTGTCTGGGTGGAGGTGAGATACGAGGTGAGATGCGTAATCTACTGAGCCACCACCCCAATGGCAAATGTAGTCCTTGGGTGGAGTTTTATTAATCTATTGGAAGTCAAAAATTAAATTAATGTAGTTCATAATTACATAAATATTATTCATATTATTTTGTATTTTTTTATTATTATATAATTCTATATGTTTAGTATTTTCTTGTAGGAATTATGTGGTCGGGGATTAGTTGACATGTAGCTCAAAAAAGAGAAAAAGTCATGAGCTATTTATATGATTGAGTATTATAGTTTGATTAATTAATGTCATCAGAAAATAATTAATAAGTGTTATTTTACTATTCAGATTACTATTGAGTCCTATTAAATTTGAATGTAAACAAATAAATCTTATTTGCTATAAAATGCTTTTAGAAAGTTTATTATTTTATAATGGTATATCTGATCTCAATTTTATCCTTCTCATTTAATATGAACAATAATTTATAAATAACTTTAACTTAATTAAAATTAAAAAATTTAATTGAATAAAATATTAATATTATAGTAAAAATATAAGTAACAATTGGATCGAAACAACTTTTGTATAAAATGTGTCATTTTGTTATTATTTCCATTATGAATTTTATTACTATTATAAAATTTTTAAATAAATTAAAAATTATTTATGAATTTTTTGGTTCATTATTTTAATGAAAGATATAATTAAAATAAAATATATTATCATGAATAATTGAGCTTTTTTATAAGAATTTAATAAAAATAAAAAAGAAAATACTTGTTTGTCAATATTGAAATTTGATATAACTCAATAGTAATTTTTGAAACAAAATAAAAGGTATCGGAAATTTTTTCATTGTGGTTTATAATATTTTAATAAAAAATCATAATTTTTACAATTAAAAAAATATAATTTTGCTTAGATTAAAAATACTTATAAAATTATTGTTCATATTAAATGAGAGGTAAAAATTAGGATATCATGCACCATTATGGAAGAATGAAATTAGGAATGTTTTTATGAAAAATAGGAATTAGTTATCCGTATTGAAAATTGATAGAACTCAATAATAATTTTAAGAATAAAATATGAATTCATTAGTTATTTTTCCTATATTTTATGTCCAATTCTATATTTGTAATAGAACTATTTAAACATGATATAGTTATCCTTGCCAAGTATTCGCATGCAAAAATTTGACAATTTTAAAATATTTTTAAAATAAATATTTCCAAGAATGAAAACATCGTATAGCATGATATGTTACTTGAATACAGTGGTGACTTCAAAAAATTTTAGAGACGGGATTAATAATACTCTATAAACTTAATAATGCCAAAACACATTTTCTTATATATAAATATATATGTAATTATGAAATTATTTAGATGTGAAACTATACGATGCGCCCCCCTTAATTTTTAATAAGATTAAATCATATTAAATAAAACATTAATAATATAAAATAATTTTTAATAAGGAGTTTTTGATAGGTTGATGGGGCTGGGATCCCATCAACCCCAAGCTAGCGTCGCCCCTTGAATTGCATGATGATGGTACTCAAGATGGTAGTCTTTCTTTTTAGGCCACAATTCAATAGTTCCAAACAGAGCACTGAACCCCAAGTCCAGATCCAAGCTCTTTCTATGAATTCTTAGATGAAATCATGGACAAAAACACATATGGATCCAAGGGGGGATTCACTTCCAAGTGGGTCACACCTCAAAGATTTCTTTGGATCCAGAGGATCCTATTGAAGTGATGCTTACTATAAATATACTAATATATAATAATATGTAAAATCATTAGCTAATCTCGAGTATTATTGATATTATTCATATCCATTTTTAATAAATGATGAATTACAAAAAGCTAATCATTTATTGTAGAATTTAACTACTTAATTATCAACAATGTAACAATGTATTTTGGTACTAAGTTAATAATTACCCATATATAATATGTAGTTTTTTTTTGTTTGATTTCATAGTTACCATGATGGTCTGATTTGGGCAGAGTTGAGAACATGAGGCTAGTAAAAACAAAATTCATAA
>NW_021025139.1:150635-203916 GCF_004153795.1 Camellia sinensis | reverse complement strand
AGCAACAATGTTCAATGCACATGGATGAGAAATTAGTTTCAATTCATCTAATCCTCATGTAATTTCTACAACAATCATAGCCATCATTTACCGATAGCCCAAAATAGATATTTCTAAGCAGATATAACCCCAACGGATGCTCTAAACTTCTCAAATTTCAAGTAGAATAAACTTTGACTCCGGAATAATTAGTTGACGATCAAATTTAACCCAACTTATAAGAAGGGATCGATTACTAGGGCACAGATATGAACCTCACCCACCCATCACACAGGAGACAGAGTATTGATTGAAGTACTGCGTAATAAATCGAAACAAATTGAAGCCCTCACGTATCGACCCTGCTCAGCTGTCTGGGTGGAGGTGAGATGCGTAATCCACTGAGCCACCACCCCAGTGGCAAATGTAGTCCTTGGGTGGAGTTTTATTAATCTATTGGAAGTCAAAAAATTAATTAATGTAGTTCATAATTACATAAATATTATTCATATTATTTTGTATTTTTTTATTATTATATAATTCTATATGTTTTAGTATTTTCTTGTAGGAATTATGTGGTCGGGGATTAGTTGACATGTAGCTCAAAAAAAGAGAAAAAGTCATGAGCTATTTATGTGATTGAGTATTATAGTTTGATTAATTAACGTCATCAGAAAATAATTAATAAGTGTTATTTTACTATTCTGATTACTATTGGGTCCTATTAAATTTGAATATAAACAAATAAATCTTATTTGTCATAAAATGCTTTTAGAAAGTTTATTATTTCATAATGGTATATCTTATCTCAATTTTATCCTTCTCATTTAATATGAACAATAATTTATAAATAACTTTAACTTAATTAAAATTAAAAAATTTAATTGAATAAAATATTAATATTATAGTAAAAAATATAAGTAACAATTGGATCGAAACAACTTTTGTATAAAATGTGTCATTTTGTTATTATTTCCAATTATGAATTTTATTACTATTATAAAATTTTAAATAAATTAAAATTATTTATGAATTTTTTGGTTCATATTTTAATGAAATATATAATTAAAATAAAATATATTATCATGAATAATTGAACTTTTTTATAAGAATTTATAAAATAAAAAAGAAAATACTTTTTTGTCAATATTGAAATTTGATATAACTCAATAGTAATTTTTGAAACAAAATAAAAGTTATTGGAAATTTTTTCATTGTGGTTTATAATATTTTAATAAAAAATCATAATTTTTACAATTAAAAAAATAATTTTGCTTAGATTAAAAATACTTATAAAATTATTGTTCATATTAAATGAGAGGTAAAATTAGGATATCATACACAATTATGGAAGAATGAAATTAGGAATGTTTTATGAAAAATAGGAATTAGTTATCCATATTGAAAATTGATAGAACTCAAAATAATTTTAAGAATAAAATAGAACAATAAAAGTTGAGACCCCCTTCACCCCCTTTGCATCTGATTGGCTAACTTTTTTTTTTTTTTTTTTGATCTCCCAATCCCCAACCCCCACGTGTGTGTGGGGGTGGTGGGGGTGGGACTTTTGAGGGGGGATGAATCATCGTTGAAAATAGAATTTATTAGTTAGTTTTCCTATATTTTATGTCCAATTCTATATTTGTAATAGAACTATTTAAACATGATATATATAGTTATCCTTGCCAAAGTATTCGCATGCAAAAATTTGACAATTTTAAAATATTTTAAAATAATATTTCCAAGAATGAAAACATCGTATAGCATGATATGTTACTTGAATACAGTGGTGACTTCAAAAAATTTTAGAGACGGGATTACCTTGTCTGTTCAAGTTCCACAAATTCTTTAAAAAAATAAAATAAAATTTAAATTAAACAACATTTAGATCTTATTTAAAAACTTGACTTTTACGTTATAAAAAAAAATTACAAAAACAAAAAGTTAAAAACTATTAAAAAGGCAAATTATACATGCCAATCAATACGTTTTGCCATTGAACTTAAAAAAAAAATCATTATCAAATGCATTTGACTATTTTCACCTTATAAAACAAGCAAAAAAAAATTGAAAATTATCAAAAAAGCCTAACCCCAACGGATGCTCTAAACTTCTCAAATTTCAAGTAGAACAGACTGCAAAAATATTAGAGTATTTGTCTTACCAAAAAATAATACTCTATAAACTTTAATAATGTCAAACACATTTTCTTATATATATGTAATTATGAAATTATTTAGATGTGAAACTATAGGATGCGCCCCCCTTAATTTTTAATAAGATTAAATCATATTAAATAAAACATTAATAATATAAATAATTTTTTAATAGGAGTTTTTGATAGGTTGATGGGAGGCTGGGATCCCATCAACCCCAAGCTAGCGTCGCCCCTTGAATTGCATGATGATGGTACTACAAGATGGTAGTCTTTCTTTTTAGGCCACAATTCAATAGTTCCAAACAGAGCACTGAACCCCAAGTCCAGATCCAAGCTCTTTCTATGAATTCTTAGATGAAATCATGGACAAAGAACACATATGGATCCAAGGGGGGATTCACTTCCAAGTGGGTCACACCTCAAAGATTTCTTTGGATCCAGAGGATCCTATTGAAGTGATGCTACTAGTAAATATACTACTATATAATATATGTAAAATCATTAGCTAATCTCGAGTATTATATGATATTATTCACATACCACTTTTGATAAATGATGAATTACAAAAAGCTAATCATTTATTGTAGAATTTAACTACTTAATTATCAACAATGTAACATAGTATTTTGGTACTAAGTTAATAATTACCCATATATAATATGTAGTTTTTTTGTTTTGATTTCATAGTTACCATGATGGTCTGATTTGGGCAGAGTTGAGAACATGAGGCTAGTAAAAACAAATTCATAACTCATTAGCTTGAAAAGTGAGATATGTAAAGTATTGAGTTTGATTTCTCTCCAATAGGTTTTCTATAATGATTTTATTAGTTTTTTTATCACTACAAGATGAGTTAGTGAAATATACAATTTAATAGTTCGAATTAAAATTGAAATAAAATGGCTTTTAAATCACACCTAAAAATGACTTAGTTTTGTTTAATTTTAAATAAATATCATTAGATTACCATATAGAGCGGTCTATTATAGAGAATTATTATATTTAGGGTTAAGTAATCGGAGAAGATGTTTGATATACTTGAGATTGTCCCAACACTTTCGAAAGCTACATATTCACATGGACGTCTTGTCAGTGGCGAATTATTGTTAGTAGTGTCAATTAAAAATTTAAATGATATATATACAAAAAAAAAATTACATTAATTATATATGTCAACTATTTACAAAAAATCAACAAATTAATTTCAAATTTCAAATTATATATAAAAGAAATGTCAATATATTGATATTACTCTTTAAATAAAAAGACATGTTAATACATGAGTTTTTACAATTGATCACGACGAGATTTCATATTTTGAAATCGTTACATAATAAACTCATTATCAATACTATCAAATACATCATTCTCAATGTATATAATCAAACAATCATTCATCTATTGATCTCCCAAAACAAGACTACAAAATAACACTTTTTTACATATAGAATATTTAAACAAAAAGTAGACCTATCATTAAAAAAAATCAAAAAGTAAAAACTTTTTATTGGAAAAAGTAGTGGGCGTGCAAAGTGTGAATTTAAAATTATAATTTAATAGGTTCAGTTGTTAACTTTTGTCATAAATTCTAATATCTATATAATAATAAATAAATAAATAAAATCATTGAGGGGTTCACGTTACACCCCTAAGCAAAGGGCAGCTCTCGTTGTGATTTACAGAAATGAAAATGAAAATATAATAAAAATATTATTTCTTATTCCTTTGAAATGATTATTTCTAATAATGGTGAATAAATAACATTACATTTTTCATCAATATTTTTAAGGGTTAATTATCTAAAAATCTTATTTACAAAACTCACGTCATGTCTAAGATTTTTTTTGTACCAATAAGTCATAATTAGTAAAACTGAGAATATTATTAGTTTTTCTCAATTTTTAAAACTACGAATATTATTCAGTATGTTTGGTTTCAATTTTTTGAAAA
Source organism: Camellia sinensis (assembly GCF_004153795.1). NCBI lineage: Eukaryota > Viridiplantae > Streptophyta > Magnoliopsida > Ericales > Theaceae > Camellia > Camellia sinensis. The sequence goes on along the minus strand of NW_021025139.1, from coordinate 199,829 downwards.
TTGAGTTTTTTTTTTTGTTTTTTGTGTTTTTAGTGAATAATTTTAAAATTTTAAGTAATTTTTTTACTTTTTAAGATACACCTTACTTAGATATATCTAAATAGTAAAATATTTGTAAAAAAATATTTTTTAAAATTAACAAATACACAAAAATATGAAAAATATACTGAATTTTTATTTTTTTAAATATTTTTTGTATTTAGTGAATTTTTTTTTTAAAAATTCACAAATATTATACTTTTTAAGTGTATTTATGTTACGTGTGTCTAAAAATTAAAAAAAAATGCTTACAATATTAAAAAAATTCATTGAAAACAAAAAAAAATATTGAAAATAAAAAAGTAAAATTTTCTAAAAAGTGTTTTCTAGAAACCAAAACCAAACAACCTGATTAATTTTCTATAATAATGTTCTAGATAATTGTTTCACTAACTGATGGAAAAAAAACAGAGTATGAGATTAAACGATTTGCCCTTCTACTTATTGGTTTGATTAAACTATTTAATAAAATCGATAACAATATCAGTTTTTTCCGATTTTAAAACCAATAACATTATCAGTTTTTTCATTTTGAAAAGTTTTTTTTTTTTTTTCAGTTTTACACATCAATGTTCCATCATGCTCCTTTATAGACACAATTTTTTATTTTGCATAAAAAAAATATTTCAATTTAAAAAAAAAACTAACATATAATTTTTTTTTTAATTTTTTCAATTTGAAAGTTGATATTTTAAAGTTTTGACAATCAAAATAAATGTCAAATTATCGTGTTTATTTATAAATAATCATAATGATGAATAATCATTATTTGACAAGTAATTTCGACTATTAAAAATTTAATAAGACTTAAAAATTTATAAAATCTTAATTAAAACTTAATAGAATATAACTTCATAAATTAAAATTTGGGTGTAAATGCCCCTATTTGTAATGAATGAAACTTGAAAATAAATATTCAACTTATTCTACGTTCATTCCAAATAACCAAACAGCAGCACCCCATTCATTTTCCTCAAACTAATTTTGATCCAATAAAGCGCATGGCAAAAGCCTTCTTTTTTTTATAAAAAAAAAAAAACAAACAAACAAACAAACAAACAAAAGGAGAAAAGGGTTTTGATTCAGAAGTATTTTGTCCGGCTGAAGTTATTTAGCTTGAAGACTGTGCAAACACTTGATGACAATTGAACTTTTTTCAATGATGTGCAAAATAATTACAAGATGAGGGATAGATAGCCCGGTTACATGTTCAAACAAAAAGAAAGAAGAAAAAAAAAAAGAAGAAGTAACTTTCGCTAATATGGTCCATTGTTCCCTCATGCAATGCCCTAAAAAGCTTATGATGATATTTTTATTATTTATACTATTTATGGCATATACAAAAAATTAAATTAGAGGGAATATTTATTAATTATAATTATAATTTTTTTTTATAACTAACAATAAGAAGATAATAATAATTTTTGAATTCGTACAATTGTTTAAATAAATTATTACAAAAGTATTTCACATAAAATTTAATAATTAACTTCGAGTAAATCCGAAAAGAAAGTATTGCGTGTAATTAGTATATTATGGACAATGTAAAAAATTCATATATTTGAGTCTTAAAATAAATTATATAATGGTAAGATAAATTAATTTTTTGTAAAATTTGAGTAAAAATTTTGTATGATAATAATATCATGTCATCATTGACATATGATATCAACCAATAATAAAACAACATATGAAGGGTGAACTCCACATACAAATATAATTAATACTCCAGTAACTTTTACATATATATAGTAAGATTAATTATATTTACATATTTATAATGATAGATATCACCTTTATATTGAGATTTTTTCACAAAATTTTCAATAAAAATATAGTTTGTTGTAGTCTCTTCATTTTCAATTAAACAATCACTATTGTTCTTATATAAATTTAGAAATATTATTGACATTTCATTCTAAATATTATTTTTGTTGAAATTTTTATTTATATACATATGTTAAAAAAGAAAATGTAAATCCAAAACCGAAGGGGCACGTGAACCCCACCCCACCGGCCTCCATGTGGCTCCGCCACTACTATTTATAACATTATATTAAGCAAATACAAGATTAGGACTTATTTTGGAAAGCTAAAAAATTATTATAAAAAAATTAATTATTCTCTTTATTTTTATGTATGTCTTTTTATAAAAAATTAAAAAATCATTAATAAAGTCGATTATTAAAACAACCCTTAATATGAATGTCCACGTATTTTTCTATTCTGAAAATACTCATGACAAAACAATCACTATTAAAAATTAATTCTAATCTTTAAAATATGAAAAATGAGTGGGAGCACTAATTAGTGCCACTACTAATGATGTGACAGTGGATCCCACTCACTGTCACAATGTTGTTGTGTTTTTTTTTTCTGTAAAAAGTGAATACCACATCGTTAATAGTTGTTTTAGAACATCGTTTTTAGTGATTTCTAATATTACCCTTAAAATATTAACTATTCATCTTATTCATTTGTCAATCGTATTAGGGGTGGGCGCAGGTCGGTTGCGGCCACGGAACCTCCAATCCGTCATCCGTCCGCCAGATTGGCGGATTGGAGAAAATCAATCCGCATCCGTCTGCCAATCCGGCGGATGTGGATTAAGCGGATTGGCGGTTTGGCAAATGGATGCGAATCGGTTTGGCGATTTAAAATTTTATAAATTTTCAACATAATTCAACTTGTGCACTTTCTCAAAAAAAAAAAAAAAAGTATTACAGTCAATGACTTAAAAAAAGTATTACAATCACTGTATGCCTTATCTAAAGAAAGAAAGTTTAAAACTTTAGAATATCATGATCACTGCATGCCTCATCCACATATTACAATCACAGCATGATTCATCCACATAAAGTATTACAATCTGTGGTTCTTAAAATATAATAACAATTCAAACCACCAAAACCATGAACAGAGCAGTAGTAGAGATTGTATGTCTCTGTATTGTTACATCTATATATGTTTTTGAAAACAAAAACCAACCAGCATATATCATATTTTCTATTTATTATTTTTAGAGTTAGATTTAAAAACCAAAAAATATAGATAAATAATACGTTTATTTTTTTCAATTCAAAAAATATATTCAAGTTGAAAACTTTTTTTCAATAGAATATTTAAACTCTTTTTTAATTGAAAACACAAACATAATATTTAAACAAATTGAAAACACAAACATAATATTTGAACAAATTGAAAACACAAACTCTTTGGCGGTTCGGTTGCGGCCAAACAAATCTCAAATCCGCCATCCGTCCGCCAAATTGGCGGATTGGAGAAAATCAATCCGCAACCATCCGCTCGTCATCACGCATCCGTCCAAAATGCAACGGATCGGTTCGGTTCGGTCGGTTTTGACGGATCGGTATATCCGCTGCTCACCCCTAAATCATATGTATCTGCACACGCATCACACATGCATCTGCCACTAGTATACATGTATATCTGTTCTATATATATAACAAGCACTTTGTTGCTTAAGAGTTATACCGTTATACCTATTTTGCCTTCAATTTGGTTATTTGCTCAATTGAATTACACGTTGTGCCACTGCCCTTTTGCCCTTTAGTTGCCCATCAACGATGTGGAAGAAATTGGGCTAATAGTATTTTTTTTTATTGGCAAAATTCAATACCTCCAATTTTTTTAGGTTGTTGGTTAAGATTATTCATTGGTTAATATCTTCCTTATTTTGGGACCATCAGTTACATTTCGTTATCTTACATGGATGTATTCGGGTTGTATCCCTTATTATGCTTCATATTAATTGTATTGCATTAGTCATACACTTCTTTTTTTAAAAAAAAAAAAAAAAGAGTTCAATTTTCAATTGCATATCTTTTGCATTCTACTCCTAAACTACGCAAGTTTGATTCCTTACAAAGAAATACGTAAGCAATCTTTTGGTTCAATCACTTGCATTGCATCTTGTTTGTTTGCCTAAGTCTTGCGACATTGTCAAAAGGGTCGTCCTCGGGTTTTGACATTCACTCACGTCATGAAATAACTTCGAACTTTGTCAAAGAGGGGCAACTGTAGACACCCCATTTTGACCAACCCTAAAACTTGGGCGCTTTTTGTTGATTACCCGATGATGACAATCAAAACGTGTTCCCCAACAGTCCTCAACAAAAAAAAAAATAGAATTTGAGCTTTAATCCCAACCTTCACACATTTTTGGCAAAACTATTGTAGACCTTAAAACCCTCTTTTCAAAATATTTTTTCAAATGTTTCTACGATATTTCAAGTCTCCCATTTCAATTAAAATATTACACTTTTCAGTAAACCGAGTAAGGATAAAGTGGAAATAAATGGAAGGGAGGTGAACTCTAAAAAAAATAGTAAAAGAATAAACATCAAATCATTAAGAAGAAAATGAACAGCCTTTGCTAAATTAGGAATATTTTTTGTACACTTGGAATTTAGATTTAAGGCTATTACCATTGGAAATTAGACTTCTGGGGCTTCAATTTAGACTCAAGAACCACCTAAAACCAAGTTCAAATAAGGGAGATATGCCCATTTGAAGTTGGGTTTAAGAGCAAATTTTGTTGACCTGGCCTGAGGGAAATGAACAGCTTTTACTAAATTAGGCATATCTCTTTGTGCACTTGAAATTTAGATGTGAAGCCACCACCATTGAAAAATAAACTTCTGGGGCTTCAATTTAGATCCAAAAACTACCTAAAATCAAGTCCGAATAAAGGAGATATGCCCATTTGAAGTTGGGCTTAAGAGTAGATTTTGTTGACCTGGTGCGAAAGAAATGAACAACCTTCATTAAATTAGGCATATCTCTTTGTACACTTGAAATTTAGATGTGAGGCCACCACCATTGGAAAGTAGACTTCTGGGACTTCAATTTAGACCCAAAAATGACCTAATACCAAGTCCATATAAGGGAGATATGCCCGTTTGAAATTGAGCTTAATTGCAGATTTTGTTGACTCGGCTCAAAACAGCAGCAAGCCTTTTTTTTTTGTTTTGGCTTGGTAGGGACACCCCATTGAGCCATTTTCTGATCCATTCAAGTGTACCCACTCATCCTCCGTTATCTCCACTCGCCCCCCATTGTCAAAAAGAAGTTTTGTTTGCATCCATAAAGGAGTATCCCATGCAATTACCTTAAAAATTTGCCCTCTCATCACATTCTTGTCTCCCACCTTCTTTTTTACCTTCACTCTCCCTCATTGCCTATATAGAATGATCATATTGTAAGAGAGAGAGAGAGATGGCCATGAAATTGAAGAGAAAAGAATGAGAAAATTGTGGGGAAAAAAAAAGAGAAAAATTGAGTTTTCGAGCCAAAAACATTCCTATCTTCCATATACACCCCATATCTTCCATACAAACTGAAATTCCGTCTTTCCTACACCCAAAACTCCTCCAAAAATGCTGAAATAGCTAAATTTCAACAGTAATTGATCAAAGGAAAGAGTAAGTGTTGTTGAAAGTGAGAAAAAATAAAAGAGTTAGCCACTTTTCCACCATACATACCTAGAGTTTCATTCTAGTTTCAAATTGAGGATTGAGAACACAGTTCCTAAACTTGAGGGTAATCAAGAGGAAGTTTGGAAATCAAAAAGTTCAATATTTCTTTGGAAGGTAAATTTTTAATATTTCATTTTCTTATATTTTCTATCTCATATTTATTTTCTTACTTCTTATTTCATAGTGCTTAGTTATAATCCAAGTGGTTTGTTTATCTCATATTTATTTTCTTACTTTATATTTCATAGTGTGTCGTTGTAATCTAAATGGTTTGTTTAGCTCATAATTATTTATTTATTTATTTATTTTTATTCGCTTACTTTAATTTCATATTAGTTTTGTTGTAATCTTACATGTTCTATCTTATATTTGCTTTCTTGTTTTAGTTTCATAGTAATTGTGTTGTAATCTTGGATTTCCTAACTTATATTTTTAATGTATTGGTCTCATATTAGTTTTGTTGTAATCTTGCATGTTCTACCTTATATTTGTTTTCTTGTTTTAGATTTATGTTAATTTTGTTGTAAGTTTGCACTTTTTTTATTTTATATTTGTTTTCTTATTTTTAATCTGACCGGTAGTGGATAGTTGAGCCACCTACATATTTCTTGTTTGTTCTTTTTCTTGATTTCGCAATAAGATAGGTTTTGCTAGGCCTAGTTGGCCGACCGGCCTATTTGGTGCCGACAGTTCCAAGAAACATAAAGCTTTTATTTTATTTATTTTTATTTTGAGTGTTTTGTGAGGTTTTTAATTTGATGTAATATTTTCCTCGTCCCTCTCTAATTTGATTTGTAATTATTCTTTCAAGTGTTGTAATAATTTCCCGCCCCGCTTCTCTCTGTCTTGTTCTTTTACTTACTTTCTTTATCTGTGAATATGCATCATATTTTGTCTTTCATTATATCCATACTTTGCATCCATGTTTCATGCATCTTGATTTGACTAATTTTACATTTTGTGGATTTAATCAATTCCTATGTAATTATGTGCGCTACCTCGTGTTCTTGAGATGATTCACTTGTCATATCTTAGAAGTCGAATCTTTAGTTACATCTCATGAGTGAATTGCATTAGGATTTTGTATATAAGATCATACATGTTTTACTAACTTTATTTTGTAGCTTGTTTGCAGGACGTCAAATATGTAAGTTTTTATACTTTAGCATCTTGTTTATGTGTGTTTTTCTTACTATGTTTACCATTCTACCATGAGGCTATTTGCTTATGTGATGTAACTCTATAAATGCTAGTGAATGAAGGTTGTGTTGCTTAATTTGGAATGATGTTGATTTTCATGTTTGTAAACTCAATTTATTTGGGTTGTACATTTTCAAAACTCTTTCAAAACTACATGAAATCAAGTTTTTCCAAAGTAGGTGACATAGTCTATACTTGTATACTTCATGTAGTAATTTTTTTATGATTTATTAAATAATCGGAATATGAACATATAAAGTAAATAAAATTCATATCATGATTTAGTAAAGGCCGATCTTTTGATCGGGTGAGCGGGGGTGCTTAATTAATGACCTTCCCCTATCATATCTAAGGTTTCGAACCAAGACAACTTTGGTTATGATGAACAGTGGCCTTTGCATGAGTCATGGGTTTCCTAATTTCTCAAAATATTAGATGGCAACTCTGAGATCTGATGACGTAGTCTATTTCTGGGAAAATATTTTTTTTGCAATAAAATGAATTTTCTAAAATTTGTCAAATGTAGACTCTCGTCTATATTTCACATTGCACTCGTGAGACTAGATCAAAGAGATCTTGAGAGTCCAAACTGTTTAACGCGCTCGGGTACTCCCCGGGCATGTTACAGTTTCTAACAACTCTGCTAGAGATTATTAGAAGCATTCTTGTGTATGTATTGCATTAGGACTTTGTATGTATATATTGCACTAGTATTGCATTAGGATTTTTAGTTGTTAGATTAGCAGTTATAAGAGTTAGTATTTCCACTCTTCCAAAGCACCAAATGTTTATCACCTAATTCAACTCCTCCTTAGAGAAAGTTGAACTCATAACTTCTCTCTTAGAACTAAACCTTTAAGAGAGTCATGGTGGCCAACTAGACTGGCCTAGTTGATTTCCTATGGGGCAATTTGAGAATTTGGTAAAAAGTCAGCTTTTTGACTTATTTACACAAAAAAGTCACAAAAAAATCATTTTTTTTTAACCAAAAAAGCCACCAAAAAGTCAAAAAATTAGCTTTTTACTAACTTCCCAAAACACCACTATCTAATAGTATTAATAGTTTAAAAATGAAGTTTTACAAAAAATAATTAATTAATTAATTAATTAAACAATTGAATTGGTGAATTATTTAAAATTAATAGATAGTTGTTTGCCAAATGCATGAATTATTTATAGAATATTATTTGATTATACCAATTACAATTTGTCAGTTTGGGATAATTTTATTTGCACACACCATTTCTCTCTATCAACTATGCTGCAGACCCCCAGTGAGGTGGCGAGCCCCCACTGGTTGAAACTCAAAAAATAAAATAAAATAAAATAAAACAATTTTTTTTTGGCCACCTCACTGGGGTCCGAAGCATTTTTCTTCTCTCTATACATATCATCTCTAAAGGTACACAATAAATTTGAAATATTTTATTCCTCTCAATTCACACAATTGTTCCAATTATACCCTATCCCAGACACACACCAAACTATACACACACTCAACAAATAAGAGGAGTTTTGTTTAAAACGTTCAATACTTCAACCTTATTATCCATTAAAGGCATTCAAAACTTCGACATATAGGCATCTAACTATCAAGCACGTCAATTTGTGATTGCCCAAATGGAGGAGGGTCAATTTTTCAAACCATTCAATACCCGTTATCCGAACACACTATGATTCATAAACTTACTATCGAACTAAGACTCCTACTTCAAAAATCTATTACTGAACAATATCTCATCTTTCAAATAGTTCAACTTTTGAACTAAATTTGCAATTCGATTATGTACTCTGTGAATGAGATTTTTTATACTTTCTTTTTTTTCTTTTTCTTTTTCTTAGTTATGCAAATATATGTATAAGTATAGAGATCATTAAAGATAACAATCATGCTGCTCACACCAGGCCAAAGAGACTATCCTTGAACCTCATAAACTAATTGAGCTCAACAAAAACTATACAAATCAACTAACTAATGTCTGGTTGAACCAATCCTTTGCCCGACCAATTATCATTTTGCTCAATAATCTCCAAATCCATGGGAAGGCATACACATAACATACAAATACATGCATATATACAAAGCTTGATAATAATTTTAATCAGAAAATCCAAAAAGGAACTTTCTGTCACAAATGTTTTGTGAAGGAACTTATGAACAATAAAAAGAGATAATAATAGGTTGTATAAGAAAACTTATGTTCTAATGTGAGTTGTTTAATAATGTCTATATTAGTAATTTGGGTAAATTATGCTGACACTTTTTGAGATTTCTGTTTAATACAAATTTCCCCTCACATTTAAAAAATTACTTTTTTCTCCTTGAGGTTTGTAATCTCATTACAAATTACCTCTTAGATTGCTAATGTCATGCCTTAAAATTTTCTAAATAATTGTCTTGTCATTTTTCTTATCATTTCTTCTTCTTATCATTATGATTACATTCTACAATTTTTCATCATTAAATTCTACATGAAGATATTCTTATTGAGTAATGATATACAAATATGAATTTTATATAAAATTTTCAAACACAATGATATAGCTTAATGATGACCTTTCGCTTTAAAATAAAATACTTATAAATATGATTTATATTTACAACAATATTATTATCACAATATTTTTATGATATTTTTTTGTATAAATTTTTATATATTAATATAATTTTCTATTTTTATTTCCACCATCATACCTTGATTAGATCAATTTAATCTAGATATATTTAAAAAGTATAAAATTTGGACAATTTTTTTTTTAAAAGATTCGTTGAATACAACAAAATAATATAATGTATTGATTTTTTATATTTGGTGAATTTTAAAAAAAAAATCACAAAATATTATACTTCTTAAGTATAACTAGATTACGTGTATTTAAAAAATAAAAAAAATAAAAAACACAATTTTTTGCCTCCGTTTGGGAAGTGGGTTGGCTTTTTTACTTTTTGACTTTTTTTGGCTATTTTAGCCTGGGCTAAAAAACTTGGTTTGGGAAGGGTTTTTTGATTTTTTGATTTTTTTGACTTTTTTTGTGAGGGAAGAGTGTAATAATTATGGGTTAGATGTGATGTTTTGTTTGTTGTGACTAAAATAGTCTATTTTATCTTTTGTGGCTAAAATAGCCACAAACCAACTTGCCAAACGGAAAAAAGTTATAATAAAATATTTATATTATTTTATTATTTTATATGTATAAAGACTAAGGGACAAATATGTCATTTTAATCTGATATGGGAGTAAGTCTAATTTTTCAAATATGAAGAGGTTATCTATATTAAATAGAAACCTCATGGGTGTCAATGTAATTTACCCTAGTAATTTTATTTGGTGGTAAAATTGCAATAAATGTTTTATTTTTACAAGAGAAGTTGTGGCTTATATTTTTATTTTTCTATTTGCACCTTCTTTTGATATTATTTACAAGAGATGTTGAGGCTTATATTTCTATTTTCCCATTTTATCCCTTTCGGCTTGAGGCTTGTAGTTCTATTCCTATTTTGACCCTCAATTTGGTTGCTTGCACAATTGAATTACATGTTTTGCTACTGCCCTCATTGCCCTTTAGTTGCCCATCAATGACGTGGAAGAAATTGTGTTGTTGTCAGTTTGGGGTCATTCTATGTACACACCACCATCCCTCTCAAGGCAAATCATTAATTATTTTATTTTTTATTACAATTTTAACCTGAAGTGAAATGACTATAGATGACAAGTTATGATACACACCATTTGTGTACTTATATCTGTTCAACAAACTACAATCGAATTGTTTGACAAACTACAATCGAAAAACTTACATTTGTTCAACTGTCTAAAACCGAACAACTTGCACTTGTTTGGATTACTAAGGTCTAACTTATCATCACTTGGTGGGTTGATTACCTTCTTCCTTTAGAATTTTATTGATTGTAGAAACATCCAACCTTGCTAATGCTTGCTTCACCCAGTTGACCACCCTCTCCGCTTCCTGCACGACTTTCTCTTCTTCCGCCATCGCCACCTTCAATCTCCGCTCTTGTTCTTTCACTAAAAACGTGCTCATATCCGACAACATCTCTTCATTCTTTCCCCACTCAGTACTGCTGTTGCCTTTGATATCAAGCCCAAAAACATCATCGTCACCCTTTCTCTTCTTTTTGTTGGAAAAGCAAAAGCAAAAAAAGCTTGATCTTTCACTCATTTGATATGAGCTCTTGCAATATTGAAGAACAAACCTCAAATTGATCCAACTGTTTCGCACCAAAGGGTTTGAGAGGAGATGGGTTGATTCCTAGTCTATGGGGGTGTGTGAGTGAGTGAGGGTAAATATGGGAGTTTGTGTGTATATTGTTGTGGATGGGTGTGTGAGTAAGGATAAATATGTAAATTTGTGGTGTGTGATGAGCAAAATATATATTCACCAAATTATTAAAGGTGTACTTTTAGAAGTGGTTTGCCTTGCGATAAATTATGGTGTGTAAATAGAGGCACCCGTCAGTTTGGGTTAATTGTGGTAAATTTACAATCTATTTTCAAATTTTACCCCTTCTTTTGGAATTATTTACATGAGACTTTGAGGCTTATATTTTTATTTTTCTATTTGCCCCTTCTTTTGATATAATTTACAAGAGAGATTGAGGCTTATATTTCTAATTTTCCATTTTACCCCTTCTTTTAGTATTATTTACAATTATTTTTCTTTATCAATATCTAATTTATTTATGTAAATTACAAATACACTATCTAAAATTTATTTAAAATATAAATTGATCTCTATAATTATAGAAATTAAAAAGTCATAATTTTAATTGTTGTCTACGAGGTAAACTATATATATACATATATTTGATATCATTAAAACTATTAATTAATTTAATGATTTATAAGTAAAAAAAAATAATTTGTTATGTGATTTGAAATTGGAAGGGACGAGGCATAATTTTCAAAATCACAAGAAATAATTTATATTCTAAATAAATCTCAAAATGTGTGATTGTAAATTACCCGTGTATTTATCTATTCATCTATTGTACATATCACTTCACCCCTTTAATTAAAAATTATAACACTCAACCCCTTCATCTATTAATTTTTTTCAATTTGAATCTTTATGACAAAACAATATTCCGTTTGAGATGTCATGTGCAAATAACATGTCAATTTTTCATCTATTTATAAAACAAGTCCTTAATAGGATGTTTGCATTGATACAAATGAATAATTTAAGATGAAAAAATCTTGTATTTTTCAGTTAAAGAGGTAAACAAGTTTTAAGTTAAAACATTAAGAAGTACAAAATATATAAATGCTTTATTTAAATTTTAGCGCCTAAAATTTATGAAAAGTTAAGTCATTTATGCCTTAGTACCCAAATAATTAACTTAAATCATTTAATTAATTTATATTTTTTCATACAAATTTTTAATTTTAACAATTGTCTGGTGTTTTGCACAGACCTTTTTTAATTAAATATATATATAAATATCTCTCTAAGAGCTCAAGTCGGCAACTGCTTTTTATCTTCTTCAAAATGACATGCAGTAAAGTGCGGATAAGAAGTGGCTCATGCAATTTGCAATGACGTTCATGTTTTGAAGCAGCAACTCCCTTTATACCGTCGTCATTTTATTAAACTTAGGAATAGCAATATTACCCGACCTGATTATATTTATTCCAATTCGATTTTAATAAAAAAAAATGTTTAAGAGAGTTTTTATAAGATAGGATAAAGTATAGGTATAGTATATTAGATAGGTAGCTTGGAGTAAAGTATGAAATTGTATCATTAAAATAAAAAATTTAGTTGTGAAACTTGAAAAAACTTCTACCCGTTATTAGCTTCTGTTTAGATAAATGAAATAATTTTAAATTAATTTTCAAAAAATATAAGAAATTAATTATTGTAAGATTAGGAGATCAATCATTGTCAAAGCAAACATGTGCCCTGTTTGGGAAGCCAAGATTTGGCTTTTTTTGGGACTAAAATTTACAAAAAGATAAAATAGGTTAAAATAGTCAATAAGACAAACTGTCACATCAAACCCATAATCATTTCATTTTTTCTCTCACAATCATCACATCCAACTACAAAAAAATTCAACTCTCTTCCCAAATACAAATATTTTAGCATACTAAAATAGTTAAAAATTAAAATAGCCTACTAAAATAGCCAACTTCCCAAGCGAGGCCAAATAATTTTTTATTTTTTTGGCTATAAATGGAATTCTATAATAAAGGATTCAAAATACAGAAATAAAAAATTAAAGACGATACGGTGCACAAAACACTTGCTAAATTAGGAGTGTTACTTATATTTTAAAAAAATTCCAAAAGATAAAAAAAAAAATTTAAAATTATTTCTAGCCACCAAAAAGATAGAATTATGTAAAATTGATGTTTTTTATTTTTTATTTTTTCATCAAATTATTATTTTATTTTTTTAAAATTCTGAAGTAAATTTTTGAAAACCAAATCAAATAAGGCGTGTTTTGAAAATAAAAAAATAAAATAAAATAAAAAGCAAGTATAGAAACCTAGACTATTCGCTCCTTTAATTTTGATCCCAAAAAAAATAATAATAATTCGCTCCTTTAATGTTTAGATGCACGGTGGAAAACGACCCTTTATCATGGGTCGATAAATTATCCTTTCCTCTTACATATGTGGTTATTTTTTATTTTCATCTTTAACATTTAATTTTTCTCATTTTGTTTTTCATGTTTTAAATTTTTTTAATTTACTTTTAAAATTAATTTATGTACAAAAATTAAACATAAAATAATACATTAACAGCTACGTAACATAAATTTTATTATATATAAGTCACATTTTTTATATAAATTCAAACTCTAATATAATAATATATTTTTAATGTTATGTGATAGTTAACATGACATTTTTTGTATAATTTTAACAAAGAGTTAACGTTGGGAGTAAATTGAGAAAAATTTTTAACATGAAGAGTCAAACTGAAAAAAAATGAATTTTAAGAGCCAAAATAAAAATAAAAATAAAAATGACCAAACATAAAGGGGGTTACCCATTATAATATACTCTCAAAAGAGTGTGTATAATACACAAATTATGATATTTATAGAGTTGATTATTATAAATATCGTAATTGGATCATTTTCAACCAAAATTGATAAAAAATAATGAGTCATAACCATAAATAGGTAATGCTCTAATATGCAATACACATCGTATGCAACCTTGAATTTTCATAAATTTACATAAGTGATCGCACAAAAATACGTAAGTTGAACATAAATTTAATTAAATTTATTTTTAAGAATAGACTTAAATAAATTTGTATTAAACTTACGTAATTATATAATAGAATCACATACGATTTGCATTGAAAACTAGGGAATTTTTCAAAAAAAAAAAAAACCACAAATGTGATAACCAATACATAAGAGAGATTCCACCCTAGGATTACCACCAACACTGATTGCTTAAAAAAGAGAAAATAGATATTCTTTGATACAGGCCAAAAATAAAAATTAAAAAAAAAAACAAAAATAAAAATAAAAAACTGTGGTTTGAGTGAAAACACATCTGATATCATGAATCTAATAATGGGGCATGGCCAATGAGCATGTTTTTACATATTTTATGGGACCCACAGCCCACAACAATACACTAGAAGCTGCCACATCACGAATTCCAGCTGGAGGGATCTCCGAAAGTGTGAATTATTGGATATGTTTTTTTGTTTTTGGGTAAAATGGAGAATCTCAAAAATATTATTATCTTACATTACAGCCATGAAAATGGGGGGGAAACAAAAGTGGCCAATCAAAGGCCTTGTATTGATCTTTACAGCTCTTTGTAATAGTGACTCCTTTACTTATGTGGTCAAAGTGTGGGCTCATGGTAGTGATGGGTGGTCATTCAATCATTGTATTCAGTCCATATCACAAATGAGGCTTTGCTTTGCTTTGCTTTGCCCTAATTTTCTGATTTTGATGCTCTTTCATTATTATAGCACTTGTTTTTATCTTCATTATTTTTAATCTTAGATCTTTGATTTCTTATCATTATCGTGTCTTTGATTAATATCTTCATGATTCAGGTCTCGTTTAACAACTTAATAAATTAATCAAAAAATTACTACAAAAAAAACAAAATCATTCTTTTTATTTTTTTATATATCTTTTTATAAAAAAATTAATAGATTATTAAAAAAGTTAATCCCTAAACCACCTCTCAATCTACCTAGACAGACAGGAAGTGAAGTGAGTGCTTGTGAATCCATCGCAAAGCCCCTACCATATGGAGGCCCATCTAAGCTTTTTTAATTTGTCTTTTCAACAAGAATTCCTAAGATTACATTCAAAAAAAAATTGTCACACGCTAATTATCTCTTTTTACCTTCTTTTTTTTTTTTTTAAATCTGAAAATAAACAAAAAATTATCACTGTGTATCACATCTAAGGTAGAATTGACTCATTCCAACGCTTTTATAAAAGTAAATTCTTATACCCATGGATGTCTAATTAACATCACTTTCTTTATCAAAACACAAACTTTTCTCTCTTTTTTTTGTTTTTTTGTTTTTTCGCCCCCTATGTTTGGCTAACAAGAAACTACAGTAAAATAAGATCACTTCGATACGCTCTTATAAAATAAACCCTAGATACACGCAAGCATCCACCAACGAGCAAATGTATCAAGTACATCTAAGTGCATGCATCATCAACAACACGTCTATCAAGCAAGTCTAAGTGCATCATTAAGAAAGATTACTAAGAATTTCTGATTATTCGATCCAAAAATCCCTCACAATTGAGTTATAAATACCCGTGCAAGTTCGTAATATAATCTTAGAAACACACATGACACATTTCATTTATAAGAGTGGAACACGTCGCCTCACACAAGAAGAATCATGGCATTTTCCGATGTACCAAAACAAAAAAAAAAAAAAATTACGGCAACAAACGAGTTGGCCAACTTGGCTTAGAAGATCATATTATCTCCCTTGAATATGCTTTTGTCTTTGCACCTTAAATTTTCAAGCCGCTTCATTTTTTTTTTTAGAGGGACCAACAGTCTGACTGCTAGCTAGAAAATAAGTATATACTATTTTGTTAACAACTCATTTTGTACTTGACTTGGCTCCTCCATTAAAACACTTTGGTGACAGCAACATTTAGCTTCAAAAGAACATGTATAGGTCAAAAAAAAAATATAGTGAACTATAATGGGGGTTTTGGGCCCTGGAGAGGTCCAATTGTTCTCTTTCTTCTTCTCAATGTGATCTGGCCAGCATTAAGGAAAAAAAAAAAAAATTAAAAATTAAAAATTGAAAGCTGCAAGCCTACAACAAAGAAGAAAATATCTCATACAGACTCCACGAGTTCAGACACAGGTTCACATCTTTCTCAAATTGCTTTCACACACCCCAGGAAAAAAGATTCACATGGCCGACTTGAACTCGGAATCATAGTTTAACCCCAAAGTAACCCTTTACATTGTATTTGATTGAAAAATTAAGAAAAAAATTTAAAATAAAAAAATATATATATATATAAAACTAAGTGAAATATAATTATATTTTATTCACATTTCACTTACATTTCCTTTTTCAAATCATTTTCCAAAATTTTCAATCAAATACCACGTTGGACTGCCCACCCGAGGCTCACTTAACTGCCTACATGGCTAGCAGAGTACTGAGTACTATGACACCCGAGACTGCAGCCTGCAGGTATAACTTGGGCAGAGTCGAGAGTCTCTCCTTGCAGTCCCATCCTTGCAAGCCTTCGAATCTACTTTTAGGCTCAATTTTGGTAATCCGAGCCGTTCATATTTTATAATTTATTCGATATATCATACCTGTAAAAAATCAAATTGATCAGATATCAGAAAGTATGTGTTCGAAAAATTGAACTAAAAACTATTTTTTAAATAATTTAATAAACAATTTTTCGAACACATATTTTCTGATATCCGATCAACTTGATTTTTTACAAATATGATATATTGAATAAATTATAAAATATGAACGATTCGAATTATCAAAATTAAACCTAAAAGTAGACCCGAAGACCTGCAAAGACGAAGGCTGCAAGGAGAAGATCCTGATACAACTTGAGCAGGCCTAATCCAAACAATTCATCTAAAAAATATTATTCCATACTTAAAACAGTCTACTTTCAAATTTGGTTAGGATTTGTACACAAATTTATCTGCCTAAAGAAAAAAAATAAAAAATTCAGAAACAGCTCAGACAAAAAAAATTCACAACCCGAGCAACCTGAATAATATACATAAATCGAACTAATTTTCCTATTATGATGTGCTTGTAATTTTTGAAATAATTTTATTATATGTTCAAAAACTTTTTTTTTTGGTTTTGTTTTACAGCCTGAGCCTAACCCGAATTCTTGGTGAAACTCAAGCTCAGGCCTGGGCAAGATGTTTGAGCAGAAGTCAAGTTCAGACTTGGGCTCGAGCAGATCCTTCTACACTTCGGGCTAAAGGTTATCCAGCATCAAATGCTCTCCTTTACCATAACTAGCCATTTAAACAACCAGGTATTTCACAAAAGAGAGTAAAACTTTCCTCAACCATCCAGACTATGTGTCTAATGAATCTGAAACTAATTCAATTTCAGCAATTTCTTGGAGAAAAAAAAAATCAGGTCTGCAAAGTGGGCATTTTTTTATACCTTCAGTTACACCCACCAAAACTGATACTGGACAACATACAAAATAAAAACCCAGCGGCTCGGCGTGGTGGGAGCATTAAATTGATTCTATGGATTTGAACTATGTTTTTGAATTATGGATTTGGCACTTGAGTTTACATTGTGTCTTCAACTACAAAGCAAACTTTACGCCCTTCCTTCGTAAGTATTTTCAAGAACGGGGACTCCTGGTCCATATACCAGACGACAGCGATCATGAAATGAACCAACAAGTCGAGAGACTACCTCCTTAAAAAACATGGATGCCACCTGTCAAACATAAAGTGATTGTCCATGTTAGAATGCTTCGAGCTGCAACAAAACAAAGCTTCATTTTTAAAACTCAAAATGCTTTGACAATTACCGAAATAATGTTACACAAAGTAAATGACCACATCTCCTAAGCATCAAAGCTAAAAGATATTGACGTAAATATATGCTTCATCAATTTCTGAACCTAAAATGTATAAACTAAAAAAATGATACAAAGAAAAAACCGAACTCACACACATTGGTTTTGGCCCCACTGTGACAAAGTTTTAACCAATACCTTACACCAACAGTAAAATCCAAGCCAAACCCATGAGATGATTCGAAAGCAGCAGCATCCTGGTAAGCGATGGTGGCGATGGAATTGGGGTGCAGCAGTGATGAAGGCAGCGAGGTGAAAATTATGGAGACCAAAGTTTGAAAGACAGTATTAGTAAAAGTGGCCACAGCAGTTGAAGTTTCATGAAAATATAAGGAAATAGTTTGTTGGTGGTTGGAGCCCCTGTAATGGCGATGTGTTCATAATTCATATGGGCAGCAGAATTGGAGATGAAGCATCCGGCAACAGTAAGGTAGTATTGGTATCAATGTAGGCAGTTGTAGTAATCGTCTGTTGCCGACATTGGTGATGTTATTGATTCTCTGAAGGCCACCTAGCAGAGATTTTAAAGCAATTTGATAATTCCTACCCATTGAAAAATACAAAAACACCTTTCCACAAGGCTCCAAGGACAGGTTCCCCTTCATTTCCACAAATTAAGTTGGCATTCATCAAAATAAAAATTCATCATAGTAGAATAAGAAAGCCCAGTCCAAGTTTCTTTTCTATTTATATATATGGAGGCCCAATTACTTCCCATACTACAAGTGACTACCACAAACACACCAGCAAAGATCAACCAGGTAAGGTAAATACTTAAATGCCTCGTACGCTAGATGTTGGGAGCATTGTAAGCTATGCTCTCCTTAAAAGAAAATGCAAAAACTACATATAATGAAATGATAGCAGAACTGCATTAGCTATGGTTATGAAGTTCACAGACTAGATAGATGTACAGTACAACCAAATTGAACACAGAACCATTACCTGTCGATAGAGTGGTGACTGGAACTTAAAATCCACCAAAAAATAAAGGCTGCAAGTTCCTGGATCAGGTCCCGGACTAAATTCCCAAAAGTTTATCAAATGCTCAAAAAGACTACTTTCCGATACAGTTGTCTGGAAGAAAAACAGAACAGATGATAGGTACATCAGTAACAGTATCAGCAAAACCATTCACAGAGCTAGATTTCAATATTAAAAAAAGAAAAAAGTATAGAAACTCACTATAAATCAGTGCCAATAATGAAAAGGCACACTTAAGACTACACATAGATTAAAGCAAGCCTATAGGAACAACACCAATAATTAATAAATGTCTAGTGAAGGTGCAGAGTGTACACACTTTTCAACAATAATTGTAGCAGAAGGTTGTGTCCCACATTCTCAGCCTTTGCCTAGAATATCAGCTTAATGAGTTCATCACCAAAAATTAATATTTCTTCCAGAAACTTAAAGCATCTTATCAGATCTTGGATTTTTTGTTATGTCTAATTGCGTCAAGATGACATTATAATTAAACATATCAGCAGTTACATTTTAGAATAAGGAAACTCAGTCAATATGTATGAGAATCTTAAAATTCTGCTATCCTTTGCTATAACCACACATTATGCTTTTAATTACACAAACTCAATTTAAAAAAATAAAAATAAAAATTAACAACCATGCATTATGCTAGATAGGACTATAGATCTGGAACATTTTCAATTCTAACCCAAAAACACCAGAAGAAAATTATTCACCAAAATTTAGTGCTTGTTTGGCATGTGCTAAAATAGCACATGTTATTTTAGCACATTATCCTATTTGAGTCACAATCATCTTATTTGGGTCACATCACCTCTCTATCACATCACTTCAAACCCAACTCATATTTCACGTTTTTTTGTAAAATGTCAAAAAGTATACTAATCTAGCACTTCCCAAACAATCTCTTAATCTAAACTTGGACATTTTCAAACTTCGGAGAAACTGCAAGGGGTTGGCTTGGTGATAAAACCTTGGGTCTTGAGGGTGTGCTCCCCCCGAGGTTTAGGATTCAAAACCTTTTAGGTGCTAACAATTCCTTGGGGCCATCGGACTAGAGGAAAACCATTGAATTAACCGTGGTTCACTTGTAGGAAACTCCTTATCGAGAGCCTATGCACCCCTGGGAATTAGTTGGACTTTGATCCAGACATTCCAATGCCAATCAAAAAAAATTTACAAACTTTGGAGAAAGCTAGGAGGCAAGAAACAAACAACAAAATCATAACTCAAAACCATGCCAAGGGCAAATCATGTTAAATTGGTCAGGATTTATGTCCCTGCACAACACATCCAGTTTTCTCACATTACATTTGTCCAAAAAATTAGAAGTTCCGAACATGTTATTGATCACATAGATTATTTCTTGAAATAATATTTATCTATTTTCCATATTCTCCCATGTCCCCACCCATTTTTGCCCCAAAATTCGTGGCAATGATATGTCCATACTGTCTCCAATCCATAATCCATATTTGTATCCATGATTCATATAGTATAAAGCACTTCTACTGCAGCAGTGTGTGTGCGCGCGCACACATGAGCGTGTGTCCACACCACCCTAATCGCCACCACCATCACCTTCCACTACCGCCACCATCAACCCCCTCCCCCCAACTTCAATGCTTACCCCACACATGGATAAATGTGTGTTAACTTGATCTCCTTGCTTATAAAAGAACAAAATTTCCAGTGATTTAAAAATATATATCAAAATTAAAATCAAACTCAAAACAAAATTTCCTTAAAAAATACTTTACAGAGAGAGAGAGAGAGTATTAAAAAGTAACCTTGAGTTAATAAATGCATAAGAAGCAAGGCCCTTTCCTTTGCTGTGCAGCTTCAGTTTATGAAATCAATGTTATTTACCGAGAACTCAAACTTAGTGGTTATATATATATATATATCGAATATGACAATTTAACCTATGGTGATATAATTAGTACCATTCAAAAGATGGATTAAAAATGTGCATAGATATAAAATTTAATCAAAAAGCTACTAAAGATAAACATAAAGCTAAATATGAATTAGGAAATTTCTATGAACAATATGGTCTACCTCCTATTGCACCTTCACAACGTAAACATACTAAAAAGAAATCTCCACACAGGTACCGTGCTAAATACAAAAAGAAATATTTACCTTCTAAATCACTTGATAAATATTATACTAAACCTAAAAAGAAATCTCATACGAAAACTAATAAATTTCAAAAGTCAAAATCTACCCAAGATGTTACTTGTTACAATTGTGGAAAAAAGGATCATTATTCTAATAAATGCAAAGTCAAAGAAAAACTTAAAGACAAGCTTAATCAATTACAGATTACCGAAGAACATCAAAATCAAATATTTGAAATATTTAAACTCACTCACACTCCAAATCAATCTCCTAGTAATTCTAGTTACTCATCTAGTGACACTACTCTCTCTAGTGATACTTCTACTTATATATATATGTATATATATATAGAGAGAGAGAGAGAGGGAGAGTAAAACTATCTTGAAATGTGTTATTTAACCCAATTTAGGCAGGAGATCTAATACTTCCTATTCCTAATATTTCAGAATGGAACAAGTCCTTCATGATGTAGCATATTTGGCCTATCACATTAAAACAATCTCCATTTCAGGTAGAATTGGTGTATAACACTGGATGAATAGAATATTTATAGGATATTTCCACACCACACAACTCTTATTCAGTGTTGTCAAAATAATCTGAAATTAATGGACCAAAGTACAACCTTAATTCACCATCAGTAGCAAATGGCAGGAGTTTACATGCATGATTTGACAACTGGAATCAGTTTAGTCGTCTTATATGGAGATAGATCACTCAATGTTGGTTAAAGTAGATTATTATTTATCAAAAGTGAATGTGACCACATATAAATTGTAAAAATAAATTGATGTATATTATTGATTGATGTATTACAAGATTGATACATTGATGTGTTTTATTACAAAGCAGAGTAGCTCATTATATAGGAGAGGGTTTGGGTAGTAGGTGAGGAGTAGGTGAGGGTAAATTGATGGTAGGTGTAGTAGGTGTGGTAGTAGGTGGTGGTAGGTGTAGGTAAATTCTAACATAAATGATCTTTTAGAGCTAAAATCTGCTACTGCTCAAATTTATCAGCTGAATAGTGAAAGAAATGATTATACTGTTTAGAATTTATCCAATAATGGAAGATTTAATGGAGGCTGCATCCAAGGATACTTGCGAGAATCTCTACCTGAGGTCTCCTGGACCCATCTCTAGAGGTCAAGACTTAATATTCCAAGACACTCATCTATACTCAAGCTCGCAATTAAAGAACAATTGGCTACACAAGATGAACTTATGGCAAAAGGCTATATTACATGGACTTTTCAACATAAATTAACCTCCTATACCAGACACTTGACATGATAAGGGTGAGATATGTGTCAAGATATGTGCTCAGCAAGCATATTCATCAATTTAATTTTGTTATCTAATCGTTTATAACATTGTCATTATATAGAGGAGTTCTTGATAATCTTATAACTCAAGATATATGTCACCAATGGGTTATCTCAAGTGTCTTCAAAGATTTCCATGAGATCTTAAGAATGGAGTTTTCTTTTTTGTGTGTGTGTGGTTGAAGTGGAGAGTTCTTATTATGCTTCATAATTTAGAGTGTTGTTTTCTCTTGGTTTTAGCTGGTGTGCCCCTGGAGGTGGCTCACTAGCCTTTCTGATAAGTGTAAAAGGGCACCTTTATTGTATATATATGTATATTGGTTTGAAAACTTATTTCTTACAAGAAGCCCAAAGAATCAAACAAAGAATTCATGAATGTTAATGAGAAAAAACGAAAGATGTAAGACTTCTAAAATCAAGTATGAGAAAATTGAAATAAAACTATTACCTTAATGAACTTTGGCTTCTTTAAATCCACATGAGAAACGTAGCTTTCGACAAGAAATTTGAAACCAATCTCCAGTTCAGCATCAAATGACCCATCGGGGAATCGTCGTGTTATCTCCGATCGTTGGCACCAGGGGAGAAAATCCTCATACAAGTCAACAGCAGCAACCACGGCAAATAATTGCTCTGGAGAATACCTGTAATCAAAACCTACACGTCATATAACTTATAAAGATTCCACAGGCACATAGATAACATCAAAATGCAACCACATCAGAACATATTCATTTTTTTAACATGTTCAAGATGTCTGCAATCCCACTCCTAGGAATAAAATCTGCTCCTGAGATGCTCCTTATAAACATTTTGCTAGTTTGAAACATTTAAATAACAAAACATAGTGAATCTTGAAAGAGTAAATGAAAGAGTTTTAGAATAACTTCGAGTTAAAGCAAATTCTCCTCTGCCCCATTTTATGTGACGTAGTTGACTATGCACAAAGTTTAAGAAAAACATATTTGAATGATAGATTTACAAAAGTGTCTTTTTTCTGTGTTGAATAAATTTTGGGGGAACTTGAGACCGTATTAAAATATAAATTTAAAGAAGGTAATATGGGTATGGATAAAAAAAATTTACTTTCAAAAAGTTCAGGCATATAAAATGGTACGGAATGAGTACTAGAAATGCATAATCAAGCGAGGGAAAGAAGGATTGATAAAAATGTCAAGTTTTTGTTTTCCTAAACCGCCAACTACCAAGGATAAGGTGGGAATTTCATAAAATATCACCTGTTGCAGAATTTTAAGTAGTGGGATAAACAGAACATATACTTTGTAATTTGTTAAAGGGAGGGGTGGAGGACAGCTAAAAATATTGGAAAAGAAAGAAAGGGAAAAAAAAAATTAATAGATACAATTCAACTGATAGGGTGCAGTAAGTGCCACCCTTGTAGTTGATAAAATAAGGGGTACAATAGAGATGGTTTTGACTGGCTATGGAAAACGAGTAAATATGCCAGTGCATAGAACAGTTTGTACCAAATGAGGGTGCCGGAATGAAGCTAACAATTGAGATAGCGATAAACACAATGATTACAAAGACATGCACATGGTTTTATTAGTGTGATATGAAATGCCATTGTTGTTATAAATAGAAATAGAAACTTCTTCCCTATGTTTAACAGCAACGAATTCCTGAATCATAGCATGATATAATTTTTCAAATCAACACAAAGCCAACAAATAGAAAGGGGCTTTAAAATTTGATCAAACATACCCCAAAACACGCCTCTCCTCGTAGACTTTGGAAAGCACATTGCCCTCTTCCCCGTCACCGCAACCAAGAAAATCTATATATATATATATATATATATATTAATTAAGCCAAATAAATAATGACCACACTTATTATTATTATTATTATTATTATTATCAAATAATATATAAATAGACACACACAAACAAAATGGTTGAATGGTAGCAGCTGAATATAATAGTATAAGTCTTACAGCTTCAACAAATCAATAACATGTTCTTCATCTTCCCTCTTTTCTCTCTCTATCTCTTGTTCCTCTTCATCTTCCCTCTTCTCTCTTTATTTCTCTTCCGCATTTTCAACTTTTTTTTTTCGAAAAAAGCAATTCGGAACTGTTATATAACGGTGCGTAACATGCCGTTACGGCACCGTTACGACCGCTATAGCAGCCGCTACAGCCGATACACCTGTGAATCTCAATCACGGCGCAAAAGCGGCCGTAACGGGTGGCGGTAACGACCACAACCGTTACGTAACGGCGTTACGTAACGGTTGCGGCCGCTTTTTAAAACCTTGGCCGGAATGAAGCTAACAATTGAGATAGCGATAAACACAATGATTACAAAGACATACACATGGTTTTATTAGTGTGATATGAAATGCCATTGTTGTTATAAATAGAAATAGAAACTTCTTCCCTATGTTTAACAGCAACGAATTCCTGAATCATAGCATGATATAATTTTTCAAATCAACACAAAGCCAACAAATAGAAAGGGGCTTTAAAATTTGATCAAACATACCCCAAAACACGCCTCTCCTCGTAGACTTTGGAAAGCACATTGCCCTCTTCCCCGTCACCGCAACCAAGAAAATCCCTCCTCTGAACAGCACTACCACTGCAAGAACTCCCAAGCAAGGAATTGAGATCCTTATGAGCTCCAATATCCTTATTAACTTGCATTGCCCCAATACCCACAATGTTACTCAAGCATCGAATCTGATCATACCCTCCCAACTCTCCATTGTTCCTGGAATACCTTATCAACCGTCTACTACCATTAATCAACCGCCCAGCAGCCTTCGAAACCGACACAAACGACCGCATTGTAAATAAAAAGACACTTCTTTTTCGATTAAATCAACAAAAGAATACCCTAATTGAGTCGAGTAAAGCCAAATCGTGCCCTAAATTTCAAATTTCACCACAAAATTGATCATTATCTGAGATAGAAAAACTAAATTGACATGAAAGCAAGAAGCTAGAAACGAATTGAACAATGATTATCGTACAAATGATGGGAATGAAAGATCGAAAACCTAGGGATATGATTGATTGTTTGACGAAGAAACGAACGTACCTGGCAGATGTCAAACGAAATTCAATACAGAAATAGTGAGAGTTTCGGTATTTAAGGAGATGAATATACAGATTCTGATTCGGACAATGAAGCCACATCCAAGGGCTTGTGTTCTTATTTTTGGGTTTTTCTTTTTTTTTTTTTTTTTTTTTTTTTGCCTTATCAAAGAAAAGTTTTCGGAGTCATTTGGAGAAAATTTCTTTGTTTGTGTTTTGTATTTGGTTTTAATTTTTGAAAATTGTTTTTAAATTTTTTGTGAATTGCTTTTATATTTTAGCATTTTTTTGATTTTTTAATTTAATGGGCAAATTACAAACACTCCCTCGAGGTTTAGTGAAAATACAGATTTCCCTGAGGTTTGAGAAATTACAAATTGTCCTCCGAAGGTCAAATTTTCATAACAAATTAAGAAAAATTAGGGGGGAATCTGTATAAAAATAAAAATTTCATGGGGCAATTTGTTATGGAAATATAAACCTTAGGGGGCGGGTGGTTTTTTTTTTTTTTTTTTTTGCATTATCAAAGAAAAGTTTTCGGAGTCATTTGGAGAAAATTTCTTTGTTTGTGTTTTGCATTTGGTTTTAATTTTTGAAAATTGTTTTTAAATTTTTTGTGAATTGCTTTTATATTTTTGTATTTTTTTGATTTTTTAATTTAATGGGCAAATTACAAGCACCTCTCGAGATTTGGTAAAAATACAGATTCTCCTGAAGTTTGAAAAATTACAAATTACCCCTGAAGGTCAAATTTTCATAACAAATTAGGGGAAATTAGGGGGAATCTATATGAAAATAAAAACTTCAGAGGGCAATTTGTTATGGAAATATAAACCTCAGGAAGCGGGATGTAATTTCTTAAACTTCATGGGGAATCTGTACTTTCACCAAATATTGAGGGAGTTGTTTGTAATTTACCCTAATTTAATTGATTTAAATATATTTAAAAAATGATAAATTATAAATACACTCCTAAAATTTATTTAAAGTATGATTTGCCCTTATAGGTTTAAAAATTACATATTATCTTTTAAATTTTATAATTTCATAGAAAATGACATCTTTTACTAATAAATTATGAAGTTAATTAACTGTTTTATTTTTTTAATTAATTTTGTTAAATAAAAAAATTTAACAATGAGGTTTTATAATTTTTCAAACTATTGAGAGCCATCCCTATTTTAAGAAAACCAATTTACCCTTAAAAATAAGGAAAAATTATTTATAAGGCCTATTAGGGAGACTTATGCTACATATGGTCCTACTAAAAAACTTATGTTCCCATAAGTCCTGTAGGAAGTTTGTTGACACATTTACCATTAATATTAGTTGTTAATATCATAAATAATAGTAAAACCATATATAGGAAATTGAATGTTACCCTAACTCATATCTATATAAACGTAACGTAACGTGACACCTATACGTAACGTGACACCTACATAAACGTAACAGGAAATTGAATGTTACCATAGATCAAATCTATAAAAACGTAACGTAACGTAACACCTACATAAACGTAACGTGACACTTATGATCTATGGCAACATTCAATTTCTTATATAGGAAATTGAATGTTGCCATAGATCATATTTATATGAAACGTAATGTGACACCAATATAAACCAGCAATATTTTCACATTCAATTTAAAAAAATAAAAACTCATTAAGTTTGCGAAACGTAACGTGACACGTTACGTAACGTAACGTTTATGTAGGTATCACGTTACGTTACGTTTATATAGGTGTCACGTTACGTTACATTTATGTAAGTGTCTCGTCACGTTACGTTTATGTAGGATCTTGTGTAATACATTCCTATCTAAATAAGACTTGAAACTCTATAAGAAATTATACAGGACTTAACCTACCATAAGTGTCTGAAAAAGAACTTATATATAAGTCTCCCTAAAAATAAAATATTTATAACAAATTTGAAGGGGGGGAAAAAATTGTTAAAAAAAATGGAGATTTTTTAAAAAATCATATTTCTAATACTTATATACCAATTAGTCAAGTTAATTTCTAATAGTCTTATAGTCATCCAAAAGACAAAAAACCTCAATTTTAAATTTAACACAAAAAATGAAAACTAAATCTACATTTTATGATAAAATCACTCTAATTTGAATACTTATCTCATTTGAATTAAAATCTATATATTAGGAAAAAATAATATAAGCTAATAAATATCCTATTTAACATATTACTCTTTTAATATTACTCTTTTATAATGTGAAAAATTAAATAATGCAACAAAAAAATTAAACGAAAATTAAAATATAATGTGAATGTTTACAATAAACAACAAATATATAAGTAACTTTCAAACAACAAAACACATACTAAAATACAATGTGAATGTTCATAATAAACAACAAACATATAACTAACCTTCAAAAAAATAAAACTTATATACCAAAATACAATGCGAATATTCACAGTTTATAATTAACATACAACTATCATTAAAAAAACTAAACTCGTAACAATATAAACTCGTATCAATGTGAACATTCTCACTGCAACATGAAAATATAAAACAAAATTGAAAAAAGTGAAAATAAACTATTTCGATTGTTTAATAGTAACAAAAAATGATTATTTTTTGACCAACAAGCACAGTAACAAAAGCAACAAACATATAACTATCATTCGAAAAAATAAAATTTATACCAAAATATAATGTGAATATTTACATTTTATAATTAACAAATTACTAGCATTAAAAAAACTAAACGCATACTAATATAAACATTCACATTACAACGTGAAAACACGAAATAAAATTGAAAAAAAAAATAAAAATTGACTACTTCGATTGTTCAATGACAATAAAAATAATTGCTCAATCAGTGAGTATAGTAACAAACAGTATACAACAAATCATCAAACAACATATAAAAAATCATCAAATAATTCATATATATTGGCTCACCTTTTTAAAAAAACCTATATATAATCAATTCTGGCATAATACCAGTGAATAAACTATATAATTTTGATGACTACACAAACCGATGAAAAGACTACGGTTTATATATTACAATAGCAAAAAATGATTGTTCATCATCGGTTGTGAGTCAATTATCATCTCTATTATCAGTCTACATGTATAACTAACCTTCTCTTTTAAATGTTCTTTCATGGCCGGAGCTTATTCTAAAATAATGGTGAAGAAAGATCTTTGATAAAGTGAATCTCTCATATTGAAGCAAGAAAATACTAAGAATAATAAACTTCTATATTTATATGCAATATTTTATATATATCATAAATTAAATATATCTAATAAATGATTTTATCTCTCCTAAATATATATCTATTGTACGAGCACGAAATAATTCTTCTTGTATAATCCTGTTGACCAAGTCTGCGCTCCTCCAAATGTCGTCGCTTTACACCCTGAAAACACAAACGTGAGCTAGCCGGCGGGTGTGTGCCGGATACCTCTCCGATGCCTAAGTCAGCAAGATAGACAAATAGACAAAAGCTCTGTGTATTCGAGAATCAAAGTTGTGTTACCTCTCCACAGGTGATGTTGTGAGCTTTTATAGGTTCCGCGTGGCACAATCCTAGTAGGACTCTTATTGCTCCATGCAGAGTCCTCCTAGGAATCACACTCCTGAAAGATAATGCTTATCCTTCAACACCCCCCTCACTGCTTAAACCAAGTGAGATGGTTTTACCTCAGTAGTATGACAAAACGACCGAGCTAACATAGCCATGCTAAAGCGGCAGAAATGACTGAGCTCCAACTAGCTCGGTTCTTCACTTCATTGCTTGTACCTCGGTTTGGTCCGTCGAGACCGAGCTAACCACAACAAGCTTGGACCGAGCTAATCAAAAGCAAGGTGCTGAGGAAAGCTCAAATCATCTCGGCTCAGAATGGTATGACCGAGCTAATTACACCACACCGACCGTGGTAACCCCAAGTACAATTGGACTGAGCTAACTGCAAGGTCCTTTCACTCGGTCCTTTTTACCGCGGCCCATTTACCCAGTTCGGCCCAATTTATTTATAAATTACCCTCTCATATATATATATATATATATAATAAAATTCTATAAGAGTAAAATAAGAGTAAAATAGTTCACATAATAATTCTAATATGGGAAAAAGGATCTAATGAAATATAAGTTCAAATATATGGGATTAGGTGGAATACAATGTACTTATTGGCACTACAACAAAATTGGTCTATAACCACGTTTTTTAGACAATGTTTTTTTGAAAAACACTGTGCAAAACCTAAAGTCAAATTAAAGACATGCGTGTTCCACTTAATAACGGTGCTCCGTGTCCCTCTGCCCCCATTTCTCTTTCCGTCGTTTTGTTTTCTCTCTTCATCTCTCTCTATCGTTTTCTCTCTCTGTCCTACATCTAGGGTTTTCTCTGTCTCCTCATGCTTCTTGAGAGATTCACCAAGGTTCAGATCTAATTCTAAATCCATTGATTCTTGCATCGATTTGTTTGAAATTTCTTTTGATGGTTTTTTTGGTTTTCTTGATTCTGATTCTAATGATTTTGTAGAGGAAGATGGTTCGGTTGAGTTGCACAAATCGGCGGGGTTACGAGACTGAGGAGTGAAGAAGGATCAAGAGCATCGGGATTGAGACAAGGACCGAGATCGAGTCCGATCAAGTCGGAGCAAGAGGAAACCAGCCGATGAAATGACAGGCTTTTCTCAATTTCTTCTTTCCTGTTTTGCAATCAGTCTCAAGATCTTTTTCCACAACTCAAACTCACAAAAAGCTCCCCTCTCTCGTAGTCTAGCCCCTTCTCCCTCTGCCCGACTCTCTCTCTCTCTCAGGTAACCCTTCTCTTACATCTATTTTCTCAACTGCATATAGATACATGCTTATATATATATATATACACACACACACTTACACATACATGTATTTGTATAAGCACCATGTTTTTCTTTTTACAGATTCTTTGTTCGTATTTTGGACGATCTTTTTCTAATTGATAGAACTTTACCCTAAAGATTGATAGCTTCAATTTCTCGAAATTTAGGATATAATGAGGTTTTCACTGTCAGATAGTTTTACATCCTCACTTCTTTCAATTTAGCTAAATATTATTCTGTTGGGTAATTTGGTATACAGTATCATTGATTAAAACGACATTTTCCAACTAAATCAGTTGACTTTAGATGCCATTTGCCCCCATTCTCCACCCATCTCTCTTGCTTCTTCTTATGATTGTAACTTGGAATGACAGAATCAGCTCTTGTTGTCCTTGTAGATGTTAATTTGTGATTAGCTTCTTGACATTACATGATGTGTTACCAAAAAAATTTAAAATAAAAATGTGAGAAGGAAAATGATTATACAGAAGTGCACCTCTTATTTGTAACCGTGTTCCCTCACCCCCTCCTGTATTCTAATATGCTGTTCTTTATACAAGGATACTATTTAGTTCCATAGACAAAGTAATTTATTGCGGTAAAAGAATGGGATTTTATGTAATTTTGGTCTAGTATATACCTATGTGTATTTCTGATTCTTTTGCAGTGAAGAGAGTGCAAATGAGGACCATGATGAAGATATGGTTATTGATGCTGCTAAACAGGGTGATGAAGTTGCCCGTGCATTAGTTGCTGCAGATGCACTTGGCAAAGCCTCCTTGAGCACCACTTCAGTTCCTTTTCAGGACATAGCAGATTCTTTGCAGGAACTAGACATGGAACACTATGATGAAGAGGATGATGGTAACCCCTCTCCTGTTTTCTTATATTCTAATGGGGAATAGTTTTTTTGATTCTGTATATTTGAAGGCATGGCTTAATCTTGAAGCATTATAATTATTTGGTCAACTGTCTCTTTTTTTATTTATGTGCAAAAAGTATCAAATGAACTTTTAAGCAAGCATGCATTTGTTTCCTGGTTATTGCAGGTGTTGAGCTGATTGGCACGGGAATTGGGGATGCTTATTATCCAAGTAATGACATGGACCCGTATTTGAAGGATCAGAATGTAAGTTTGTTTGACCAATGTTGTACATTATTGTTTGACTTTTGTTACTTCTTTTGTTTTTGTTGAAGGAAATGGAATTCTTTGTCTTATTATTTCCTTGCCCTTTTAGGATGATGACTCTGAAGAGGTTGAGGACATGACCATAACAGTTGTGATTGCTGACATGCCACATTGACTTATATGCCTTGGCTCTCCTACAACTCAGATATGGGATGCATTAAAATTCTTACATCAAGCAGATGTATATTAACTTTGTAATTTTGTGCTTTCTGCTAAGTATACTTGGCTTTCTAGTTATATTTTTGCAAATAAAAGTGAAATTGTTGTCTTGAAATATTATTGTTGTTTTCTCTACGGTAAGGGATGTTAGCTATCGGCCTCCGGGGACCCAAATCAACCTTTTGAATGAAGTTAACATTTGCCTTCCTGAAAAAAGGTATTTTTGTTTGTAGAGTCTCTTGCTTAAATGGACCTCATGTATAATTGTGCTAACAACCAACCCTCCTTAATATGTTCTTAATTAGAACTTAAATTACTTCTGCGAACTGCTTTGCATTCATGGGATTGTTTGTTGTTTTGTCTTGCTGTAGTTTTGGCTTGATTTTTGGACGGAGTGGAAGCGGAAAAACTACACTCTTGCAGGTCTATATTTTGATTTTAGGTTATCATTTGTTATGGACTTCTTTAATTCATTTCAATTTTGTCCCCTTGTTTTACTTTATCTTGCATTTTATTTGCATATATTTTATTTTCCTCACAGCTTATTGCAGGATTGACCAAACCAACATCAGGCTCCATTTATATTCAAAGATATGATAACGATGGCAAACCAAATCAATCTCTTGAACAATTAACTCCAGAAAGAGTTGGTATTGTTTTTCAGTTTCCTGAGAGGTATTGCTTCAAATTGGAAAATTGAAGAGGTTTTCTATTTATTTATTTTTTTCTTATGAGTTGCTATCTATCATACAGGCTTATGCATCACTTGCACGTTGTTAAGTTCAAGTTGCATCACATCAACTAGTTTGTAGTAACTTCATTTTCTAATCTTTTATGATTTTTAATGGTTATTTTCCACAACCGCAGTACCAAACTAATCTTTTTAGATCTTTTGTCCTTTTAATTAGTGCCTCTTAATTATTTATTCTTTTTATCCTTGATGATAGAGTGATCATAGGAATATATGTTTTGTTCTTGTCTCTCTGTTTTCATGCCTGTTCACCAACAGTGTATTACTTTTCTCCCACTCATCTAGTTTTTCATTGAGATTGTCAAATGCAAAGTAATTTGCCTACCATTTTACCTTGACTATTGTGGTAGTTGAACTTCACTCTTCTTTTGCTTAAGGGAACTTTAATTTTGCACATTCTCATATAGGTGTCTTTTTTTGTTGTAAGAATGGTTGTTAGAATCATGTGCTTCATGACTTGATTCATATGATTTGATATGAGTGTCAACCAAAATGATTCAAATTGTGTTGTCAAATTGGAAATTGAGTGAATTGTGCAATTCAATTTGCGATTCCTTACATTTCACTGTGATTCAATTATGTTTCAGTTTTGTTTTCATACTTCATGAAACACCATCGTTTTCGATTATACGTGGTTTAATCATATTGATATTTATTTTATTTTAAACACTAAGTGTGCGTTTTTATATGTATTTACAAGGATGCCTGCATAAAATCATATATTACAGTAATAAAATGAATGTGACAATTCAGTATTTTAGCAAAAACGATTGACAATTTTATTCGTAATGCCTTTAGTTTTTGAATGCTGGCTCTTCTTTTGCT
The DNA here is from genome assembly GCF_004153795.1 of Camellia sinensis. Classification (NCBI taxonomy): domain Eukaryota; kingdom Viridiplantae; phylum Streptophyta; class Magnoliopsida; order Ericales; family Theaceae; genus Camellia; species Camellia sinensis. The sequence goes on along the minus strand of NW_021025139.1, from coordinate 166,728 downwards.
TTATGCAGGTTTAATTTTGCATATTCCAACATAACTTTTTTTGGGGTTTCATTTGCATGATTAAAAGGCTGCACTTTTTGTTTTGTTTTACTTATTTGTGTGGGCCTATGGGGAAAACATTTTTTTTCCCCTTTGAAGTGTCTAAGATGATATGTTGTGGGCTAGGTATTTCATAACCGACAATGTTCTTGATGAAGTCACATTTGGATGGCCAAGGCAGAGAGGTGACCTTCAATTGAAAGAGCTTCTTGCTTCAAGACTCCAAAGAGCTATTATTTTGGTAATTATACTCCCCTTAGATTAGAGAATATTTTTTTGATGCTACTCCTTTACTTTATGGATTTGTTTTCTTGATTTCTAAGTATTAGTTGTCGCGTCTTTGCCAAATTTAACACCATATCTTAAGTAAATTAATCTGTTAGGTTGGTCTGCATGGAATCCCCTTGGATAAAGATCCTCACTCCTTAAGTGGTGGCTACAAAAGGCAGCTGGCCCTAGCAACTCAATTAGTAAATCTCTCCCCCAGTGGTTTTATGTGAATGCCAAAATGTTCTACACACATGCATGCATAAGATTTAAAATGACTGCTTGAGAATTGTTAACTTTATGCAGGTACAGATTCCCAATTTATTGATATTGGATGAACCTCTTGCTGGTCTTGGTATGAATGGACATACACCTCACCAGAATTTCCAATGGCTCGGGTAAAAGGGAGAGGTGGAGCCATTTTCTTTTCTTTGTAGGAAGGCAATGGTAGGAGGAAGGAATAGTTGTGTGTAAATCTCTTGGGGTCAACAAAATTAATCACTAAAAAAATGGGTGAAAAGAAGGGGAAAAAATCAAGTGCATTTTTTACTTTCAAATCTTTGCTCTTCAATACAACACCTATATGTAAATACTTGGAATGATAATGGTAAATGAACATAACTCCTCTCTACTCAACACACCTAGCCGAGGAAAAGGTATGAATTTTTTTAGTCGGTGTGGCAAAAAAGATTTATTGTTATTTGTTTTTTGTCAAGCTAAGTAAAAACTATGAAGCTTTGAATATTTATCAATTTTGTGGTATTGTATTCATTGCAGGATATGTTTTAAGTAAGGAAAAATTACAAAACATGTCTACCATTATGCAACTACGTCAAATTAAATGAATATAAAAGATCACATGGAAAGCTTAAGATACAGTAACTCAAGTAAACTTAAATTACATCATCAAGATGCTATATTTGGAACAAGCAGAGGTCCTAATTAGTCCTCCTTTTTGATATTTCAAGCATTTTTGGTGAATTTTTGAATTATCTCAAAATCTAAAATGTTTAGATGATTTCTTCATGGATATTAGGAGAATTGCTTGCAAAAATTCAAGCTTCCAGAGCCTGTTCTTTGCATCGGTGGAATCCTGCAAGTAGAGCTTTTGGGTAGAGTACAGAGACAAGAATTGGATGGTTTATTTTATATATGGTTAGTTCCTTGCAGTTCTATCTACTATTTATTGTTACTCAGCGTGATTTCTTTTAATGGATTGAATTGTGATGCATTAGCATGCTAGATAAATTTTAGTGTTTGAATGTGTCCATACGATTTGAGCTACATCTAAAGAAAAAAGTCCAGGAACCTATAAAATTTATGATCTGAATGAACAGATCTGTGAGGGTACACCTTTAGGCTTGTCTAAAGAAGAATTTTTAGGTTAGGCCGAAGTATGATGTATAGTAATTGTATACCCTTCACATGAAACCCTTGTGTCACAGACCCATGCACCTCACAAGACGGTCATCCCAACACGTGGCTGCATGACCAAGATCGTTTCCACACAGTTGATAAGGTTGTGATGCACTTCAACCTGCTTTGATATTACTTCAAGTCCAGACCTCTCAAAAGGGTCAACCCTCGAAAGACTACCCAACCCAGGGATCTTATATGCAAGTGGCAACCCTTTCGAGAGACATAGGTCCATGACACTTGGCTACTAAAAGATGCCAGTTGTTTGACAGGCATTATGATGGTCTGCATTTCTTTCCTTTTGTGGCTTTTTGATTTCTTTTACTTTGCAAGGGTTACAGGGGAAAATTTAGTATGAGGCTGTGTATTTTGAACAATTTGACAACGTAATTGTTAAATCTACTGGTTGAATATATTTTTTGCAGTTATAAATTTAGAGTCTTCTCTATAAATATATTTTTTGCAATTATATTCATAAGCGAGTTGATGTTCTCAAAGAGCTTTAGGTTTGGTTTCAATATATATGATCTTATTGATAGGACTGAAAATTGATGTTGTATAACTTGGTTTCTATTCACCAACATGTTTTAGTGATGTTGAATTGCTGATTATATGGATATTTATGGAAATGTCCTTAATTCTCTTGAACATATGATTTATTGGGTGTGCTGAAGTGTAATGCTTTGCTTTATTATTGCAGAGCCAAGATGATGAGCTGGGGTGAAGTTTTTCGATAGAGCAGCCCTTGAAGCTAACATGAAGCTAAATACCAGAGTGCACTCTATATTATTGGTTTTTTTTTTCGTTAAAATGAGAAAATATTAGCAATTTTTATTTTTATGTATTGAGTTAATTCGTTTTGAGCTCTTGAAGTTCTTGGCGGAGTGCCTCGCTTTCGAGCCTCGTAACTTGTCTAAAATTTGAAAAATGAATACTCCATATTAGTAATTTTTTTATTTTTTATTTTTTTTTATATATTTTGAAAATGGTGATGGATGGGTGGTTTGCTTTGAACAGCAGTAAAAAAATCATTAATTATGAATTTTTAAAAAAAAAACAAAGAAAAAGTGGCGTTTTTCATAAAAACGTCGCAAAATATCGTCATTGCTTACGTCATAGTTAACTCTGACGGAAATAGTCAAACAGCTGTTAAAAATTAGTGACGTTTTAAAAAACGTCATCTAAACTCTATAGTGGCGTTTTGAAAGCGCAACATAGATACGACGGCGGCCGTATTAGCGACGAATTTTTTAAACGTTGTCTTGTGTTTTTGCGGCGTTTTCCTGGCCTTTTGCGGCGTTTTTAACACGCCGCTAATTTGCGATTTTCCTGTAGTGACTGTGTGTGGACATAATGGAAATTAGCCTTGGAAAGAGGGAAATTTCTTAATCCAAAAATTAGAGAATTTAAATTTATGGTCAAAAATTTAATGGAGAATTCTAACAAAAGGTAGGCCTTTCAACTGAATTTTTTCATTCTATACTCATGCTTCCCTATTGTGACAGAAAGCAGATTGGGCAAATTTCTAGATCTGTAGGGTGGCTGGGGCAACTTGTAGGTTCATTTATCTTTGCCCAGTTTTGTGCTTTCTGAGATAGGCCATTTGAGTTTTTTTCCCACACCAGCCTGAACCTTGTGAAATTGTGAAACACTTCTAATTATAACAAAACTCTTTTTATTGATGACTGCATATTGAATTCACTTTAATTATGCGGTTATGCCTAGACTGATATGCCAAATCAAAGATCTAATCTCCATAGTTTTGAATGGAACCCTGAAAAGCTTTTACCTTGACCATCATATTCATGTTAACTGCTAGTTTGTTAAAAGTACAACACTTTAGTGGTAAAAACTTACGCCACACTCCCTCTCATTTTAGATCCATACCTGTTTTTGTCCCAAACCCTCTCTTTCTCTAGAGAAATTATATTTTAATTATAAATAATAAAAACAAAATTTTAGATGTTCTTAAATATTTGTACTTTTTTAGTAGATTTGAGAAATTTTTATTTTTATTTCCAATAAACTAGAAATTCTAGGTATAATTTAAATTTTTTTAATACAAAAATAATTTATAAACTTGTATCACTAATTACATCGCTCTCTCTCTCTCTCCCCCCGTCGACGTCTCACACAAACACACGAGTACCACCACCGACGACCACCAGCCACTATCCCTCTGATCACCACCGATATCCTCCGAGCTGAGAGTTCAATTTCGAACGCAACATAGAGCTTTTGTAGAGACGTCTCAAGACTCACACACACACACTCACTCTCTCTCTCTCTCTCATTCTCTCTCTCTCTCTCTCATTCGTTTCATCGAACAGGTAAACTACATTGCATTACATATATGTATATATATATATATGGTTTCTACTTTATGATTATTTATTAATTTTACCATATCCTAATCTGATTAATCTGTTCTTCTTCATTGATGTGTAGTTTAAATTACATGAATCCAGATCTCTCTATGTATGTACATATATTTAATTGTGTGGATGAGTTATATGTCATGTATATATATATATATATCTGTGTGTGTATGTGTCTTTTTGAAGATGAATTGTTGTGTTGTGTGTGTTTAGTTAACCTGATCTACATATTGAATTTATGAAAATGGTTTGAATTGATTTTGGCTTAGTGCTGTAATTTGTTATATTTTGCCCTAATTAGTTGAAAGCTGTAAGCAGAAATTGGGATGACTATTGAATTGTGCTTCAATTTGTATTTTGCTTGAAGCGATTATGAATAAATTGAGATAAATGAAAATTTCTAGTTTGATTTATATGAGTTGCCTCTAATATTGTCAGTTAATTCCCCCTTTAATTATGTGTAGTGAAAATTTCTAGTTCACTGTGCAGACACCCCACTTTTGACCGTCCTCAAGACTTGGACGTCATTGTTTGAACACTCGATGATTATCCTTGTTCGTGTTTGTTTTGAGTACCTGAAGTTCTTGGCGGAGTGCCTCGCTTTCGAGCCTCGTAACTTGTCTGTTTTGTGTTTGGTTGCTTGCTCTTTACACTTGTAGTGTAATCTTGCTCACTAGCTTTGCATGCTTGCTACTTTAGCCCATGATTCTAGCTTATTTTGGCTATACTCCAGCATGCTTTTACTCATGGTTTGGCATGCTTTAACTCTGTTTTGAGTCGTTTAGGTCATATGAGGCTTGTCTTGTATGGCTATAGCATGATAGGCTTTAATAGCTTTGTGTTTTGAGTCCTCTAGCATGCTTTGCTTGGATTGTTTGCATGATTTGGCATCATTTAATATGTGATTTCAGAGCATGTACCACTGTCACACTTCCACATATTTCACTCTTCAAGTGCTTTTGAGAGTTGAGCGTTATGCCTTGTTTGTGAGCCATCATATAAGCATGCTTTTCTTGCTTTTTGTGCTTAAGTGTCATCATGTTTTGGCCACTATTTTAGCATGATTGAGCTCTGTTTTGAGCTGGTTTGGTTGTTTGAGCTCGATATTGCATGCTTCTAATGTAATACACTTTACTAGCTTTGGTGCCTTTGGCTATTAGCATGTTATGCTTGTATTGCTGGCATGCCTTAAGGTCTTTAGCATACCATCTCAGCACTAAAGCAGCTGCAACCTCCCCATTTCTTCATTTTTCAATTTGATTTGAGGGTTGTTTGGCGTTAAGCTTGTGTGTAAGCATGAAGTAGGGTTTGTGCCCAAATGGCTTTAACCCTCTTTTGAGGGTTCCTCCTAGTCAAAAGGCATAATCCATCTCATGTCCTAAACCATTCTTTTGGTTGACCTCCTCTCCTTAGAGGGCTTGCACATTGGACTTAATTAATTAAGAAATGGTTTGGTAATGTAAATGTCTAAACAAGAATCGAGCAAAGTTAAACATGCCAAGATAACATATGTGTGTTGCATTGCATGTGTTTGGATCGAACGTTAATCCAAACACTAGAAATGTGGCACATTTCATACTCCAATTGATGAATCGTGTTGCGTTTCTTGGTCGTTGTCACCCTTGATCATGCATGATAGGGTGACGACACTTAGAGTCTTATGTGTGCATTCACTAACGTTGTGCAAGCTTGACTCTTTAGCCATCATGCATTGAGATGCGTGGTTGATGGCTTGAGAGCCGAGTACTATGCTCCTTTGAGCTTGAGATATGATAAGGAGGGTAGTTGCACACATATTTCCTTGCAAATACACTGCCATGTCTCTGTTTGTACTCTATTGCAACAAAAGGAGAAATTACAGGAATTAGTGCCCGACCGACCACATACCTAGCCGACTGGCCACCAATACTGGCCGATGGCCATCACTTCTAGCCGATCAGTTCATCAAGATGTTCCTGGGATCAAATAGAAGCAATCTGGAAGTTGGCACAATTTTTAGGGGTTTAAAAGTGTGCAAACAGAGGCATCGTGAGGCAAGGTAGTGGATTTCCCCGAGGACAAGACCGAGCATGCATGCCTCATTCGTTTGCAAGGCTATTTTATCGCTTTATTAGCCAATTGTAGTTAATTACATGTGTTGTAATTAATTTAGCTTAGTTTACTTTGTAATATTCTAATTAGCTTAGATTAGCTAATTGATTAATTCAGTTTATAACTAATTAGCTTAGTGTTGCTAGTTATTTCAATTGTGTTGTAATTAATTAGCTAAAATAGTTGATTAGTTGGTTTGTAATAAGTAGCTTAGCTTAGATTAGCTTAGCTTATTTATTCAAACCCTCCGTCGAGAGGGCAAATGTTGTAATAAGTGTGCGTGTGTGTGTGAATGTCTTCCAACCCCACTTCTTTCTTCCTTTTACTTATTAGCTTTTGATGGTTAGTTCAGGGTCATTTTCAATTAGCATACCTTATGTTTGCATGTTTGCATCATTCATTTGTCTCGCATGCACTGGGCTCCGCTCATCATTCAAACTGCATTGACTTTCAATACTTATTTGAATACGTGTTTCAAAGCATGTTATCAAATTGTTGCATTTCATATGCCATTTTAGATAACCGAGCCTATTTAGCTGCATTTTGCATGTGTTGCATTAGGCATCTTGTATAGTTAGGACCATGCATTGATTTCTAACTAGTTCTCTGTTTTGGCTTGGAGTACACTATAAGTGTTTATGCTTTAGCATCCTTGCATGAGTGTGAGCGTTGCCATGACAGCATGCTTGTCATGAGGCTATTTGCTTAAGTGTTTAAATTGCATGAATGCTGAAGGGTTCATTGCTTGAATTGGGACAATTCATCAAATGTGAGTTTTAAGCCCACTTGAGGGTGGAAAATCATCATGTTCTCTAAGCCCACTTGAGGGTGTCAAATCCGCGCTTTAGCCTACTTGCGAGTGGCACTTTCAAACCATTTTCAAAAACAAACATGAGTTGTTTTGTTCCGATTCTCGTGATTGAGTCTATACTTGTATGCTGTGCGCATCACATAGTAAGTTAGATTAATAATCGGAATAAGAACACATGTGTTTTTAAAGAAACATATCATGCTTAGTAGAGGCCGATCCTTTGATCAGGCGAGCGGGGGTGCTCATTTCATGACCTTCCCCTCTCGTACCCAAGTTCTCGAGCCGAGGCAACTTTGGTGATGACGGATACATGGTCTTTGGCACGAGTCAGGGTTTCCTAAATTTCCCAAAAATAAAATATTTAGGTGGCGACTCTGTAATCTGGAAAAACAGTCCATGTTTGGCACTTCTTGATTAAAATTGATTTTTCAAAACGATTTGCCAGATTTGGACTCTTTGGTGATTTATCAGTCTTATATTGCACTTTGTGAGACTAGATACAGAACCGTGACAGGAGTCCGAACTGTAGTAGCTATGAACCCAAATCCGCGCCCTCTCCGAAAAGGGGGGCACGCGGAGGAAGTTCGGGCAGTCTACAGTTTCTGGCGATTCTGCTAGGGATTTAGAGAACTTGACTCGAACTCATGATATTTTGTTTTATTTACACTAATGTATTTCTTTGCATTGCATTTGCATTGGTGCGCCTAAGTCACAATTTTTTCAATTTGCTATTCCTGAACGGTTTGCCGGAGGCTTGCTTGGAAAAGTGTGCCATAAGGCTAACCGGTTATGGGCTTTGCCATGATGGGAACATAAACCTCAGATCGGGATCACCGCCGAGGCATCCTTTTTGACCAATCGACCTAGTTGCATATCGAAAGCCATAGAGACCATTCCAAACTAGTACAGGTTGCTAACCCGAATGTAGGTTGTTTAAAACTATTTGCTTGCGTAGCGAACCCCTAGTCCTTGACAAAATTAGGGTAGGGAAACCCTCCCCCACCATAGGGGTATTTTGGCTCACTCTTGCTTGATATGTGCTTTTAGAGCGTGACTCTGCCGAGAATGTATGTATCAGTTACAAGTTTGGGTATCAGTCTGAGGACATCAGTTTGGGGAATCAGTTTTGAGGCAGAATGTTTGGGGGTAGAAATCAGTGTTTGAGTGTAGTTTGTCCAGCTTATGATTTCAACTGTGCGTTGTCTTTATGTAAGCCGAGATGCTGTCCGTTTGCTAATTGATGTTTCTTTTCTTTTTGCTTTATTTTCTTTTTGCAAGGTAGTGTGTCACAATTGCTTCCGAAAAGGCAGATCCCTCCTGAGTACTCTGGACTAGAGGTAGAAGGCTTCATAGATCTAAGGATCTTATTGACGGATAACCAGTGTTTTCTTCATTACCCCCAGTTACTAGACGGAGGGCAGTCAGGCATAGAGTACCAGTACAGCAGTCGCTAGTTCAGCGGTCATTATCAGTTTCACATGTGCGCAGTAGGGTTCAGTTTTCTGCTTCTGCTTCTGCTTCAAAGGGAATACAGAGTCAGATAGATCAACTTTTTTTAACCAGCATGGAGGAAATGATGCGTCAACTCTAGTATACCGTCGAGACCATGCAGCGTGATGTTGCTCGTCAGGCGGAAGCCACTACTCGCCAAACAGAGGTCATAACCCAAAAGGCTCAACTCATTGTCAGGCTTCAATAACAACATCAGCAACCACAACAAGCCGGAGCATCTGCTTCGCATCCACCCCCACCTCCACTTAGGGTTCGAACACTTGGGGAAATAACAAATGTCCAGGAAAATATGGGCGTTCCAACAGGGCCAATCCCACCCCCAATCCCACCTCAGATGTCTAAAGCACCGGCTAATCCAGTGGACACGCCGTTCGAATTTGAGATTGATCCAACCGCACAGAAAGTGAGAAAGCTGGAAAAGCTGTTTGAGAGGGCTCAGGGCGTAATTCCATCCCGGATATAGAAGATGGATAGACGAATTCGGCAATGACATTGCCGGACCGGTTCAAGATGCCGCATATAGACCGTTTTGACGGTTCTGGAGATCCTATGGTACATCTGCGGTTGTTCTCAGATATCCTACGACCAATGGGCCTCTCCAGATTGCAAAAGCTTTCCCTTTTTGGTCGGACCCTGCCGGGTATTGCGGCCATTTGGTACGCCAAGCTGGAGGACTCAATGAAAAGGAATTGGAAGGAGATAGCCGAGGCCTTCGTCGCTTAATATTCATACAACACCCAGATTGAGGTCACAACTCGTGATCTTGAGGCGACTCGGCAGGAGCCGAAAGAAGGCTTTTCTGACTTTGTTACTCGATAGAGGGCCAAGGCCTCCATGATGATAACTCGGCCACTTGAAAAAGATCAGATAAGAATGCTTGTGCGCAACCTACAACCCAAGTTGATGTAGAAAATGATCGTCTTACACCTTCCCACCTTTACTGACTTGCATGAGATAGGGGTACAAATTAAGGATGCTATGAAGCAAGGTCTGATCGACTCGGAAAAGGAGCAGCCCAGGAGGGCATTTGGACGCGGTTCAAATGCAGCTACAAGTAGTAGTGCAGCCGCGAGAACTTCTGATGTCGGCATGGTCACCGCCACCACCCCAAAAACTGCTACACCCTTCACCGGTGCGTCCGGAACCACCTCTCAACCAGCAAACTATCCACCCCGAGGCAAGAGGATTTTTACCCCACTTTATATGCCTTTGTCTAAAGCTTTAGGGGTCATACTCAGGAAAGGACATCTCAAACCGTTAGAATAACGGCCCCTACCCGATCCTCTCCCTCCAAAGCATGACCCGACTAAATATTGTGCCTTTCATCAGCAGCACGGTCACGACGCCGACCAATGCTTCAAATTACATCATGAGATTCAAGATCTCATTGACAACAAGGTGATTGCGCCTCTCGAGAAGCCAAATGTCACCACTAACCCTCTCTTACCACATAACAGCCCCCCTCCTCCACCCAGGCAGATAAACCTAATTCAAACCACGGCCGTCCTGTACGACCCTAGCATATACATCACACCCTCCCGCCTGCCTAAGCCTGAGGTATTCATCCCAGATAACACGGATTTGTGCATGATGAGCACCTCTCTAACCCAGCCCAAGCCAATGGTGGTGACTATTGAAGATAGGCCTGCGGTGACCTTGGAGGAGAATGGGAATATTGGTTCAGAATCTGAAGAATCTGGGAGCTTTACTGAGGAAGCATACGACCCGTGCGGTTATATTGTGTCAATAGATCAGGCTAAGCCAGTGGTGGAGTTGCCAACTGGGGCAGAGGTCAATGTGGTTCGGGAAGACGAACCAAGTCATGGGCTAGATGACCTAGCAAAGTTAGAGGAGGACATTGCCAATCTACAGTTCTTTATCGAGCAGGATCCAGGAGATGTGAACGTCAACTGGTTTGACCTGGATTGAGCGACAAATGCTGCAGGGTGGCTTAGTGACGAGCCAGATATTGTTGGGGAGTCTCAGCTGAAACAGGGGCAGTTAGAAACTAGAACATCTACAGTGGCCGAAATGGTCGAAAACAAAGAAGAATCACTGCAGAGCACTGGTGTGAAGAATTTTGCTCGGGATTTGGGCAGTTTGTATACAGCAGACACTAAACACGAGGCTGCATTGAAGCGGCTTGATCAAGAGAGGATCGAGAACGACAACAGGGCTAGAAAGGCCAAGGTATCTGAGGGCACAGAATGTGTTGTGAGTACAAGAACGGCTACAGCAGAACCAGACAGCTGTCTGTCGGTCGCCGCTGGGATGTGGTGGGAAGACGATGACTTACATTTTGCCCACATCGACGAGGACTGGGGAAAGAATCAACCAGATGACACGTGGTACATCGAAGAAGTGGACCATATGACCCGAAGTAGGTAGTACTTCAAGCCCCTACACTTGGACGGGCCGGCGGCGTCCGAGAAGGACAAAGAAGCAGAAAAGCAAAAAGAAAAATAGCTGGAAGAGGAGGCAATGCTGAAACAACTGAAGAAAATCCAAGCAGACATCTCTATCTGGGGACTGCTTATGGCCTCAAGGGTGCATAGACAAGCTGTCCTTTCTGCCATGGACAAGGCCAACCTTTCGATCGATACAACGCCCGAGCAGTTGGTAGGGTTGGTTTTCCCGGGTGGAGCTTCACCGACCTTAACCTTCACGAACAAGGAACTACCGCCTGAGGGCTCTGATCATAACAAGCCGCTCTATATCTCTGTGGAATGCAAGGAGAAGTGGATACTGGTGGTCCTGGTTGATACGAGATCTGCAATCAATGTATGCCCATCGCGAATAGCATATGCTATCGGGTTGAAGCCCGCAGATTTCGTTCCAACAACCCAGGTGATACGGGCCTGTGATAACACCAGTCGGGAGGTGATGGGAACGGTATGGATTAAAACTCAGGTTGGCCCGTGGCAGCAGGACATCGAGTTTCATGTCTTAGATGTTCCGGCCGCCTTCAATCTACTCTTCGGACGGCCGTGGCTACACTAGGTAAGGGTTGTCTCTTCTACCTTACACCAGATGCTGAAGTACCCCCATGGGAAGGGGGTGGCAATTATTTTTGGGAATTCTTCAATACATCCCCCGCCAGAGGTCTTTACACCAGTTTTGTAAATTGAACATGGCGTGGAAGATGTCTTTCTATCGAGATTCACTTTGGATGAGGCTCAAGTAGTACAGGACTTATTGGCTATTGATAAGGGGTTGTACGTCAGTGCACAATCTGTCTACCTCATGAGCAAGCTTCAACACACACCTAGAATGGGATTAGGGCGAAGTGGTCGGAAGGGCGTCGCAACATTGACCAAAGTGCCACATAACCCATATACCTTTGGCTTAGGTTACTCACCTACCAAGGAGGATTGGGTAAGAAAAGGAAGAGAAATGGTCGGACTGGAAGAGTTAACGCTAGGCAAGCCGGGAAGCAGTATGAGCTGGTGCACAGACCTATCCAAGGAACCTTGAACGGACGTTTTTTCCGAGAGGGGGAAGACTTCCCATTTTGCGGCTTTCCGGAGCTCTAGTTGAATTCAGAGAAGTGGCGTTTGCCCGACTTTGAAATCTTTTTTAACCTTCAGTTACCTGGGGATGAAGTTGCCGAAGAGCAGACTGACCTACCAACTAAGGCTGAGCAGTGCACGGAAGATGAGTCCGAGTGCACAGAACTTGAAATGGGGGTAGCACTAGCTTGTCTCCTCTCAGATCATACCGGAGGGCTTGGGGGATGACTTCTTAGTTTCCATGATTAGAGATAATTCGACTGTGGGCCCTTCTTTCGGCATTCTGGATGCATCCATCGCACCCTCCCTCATCTGGCAATACGAGGAAGGCTTTTTATTTAGCAGTTTTGGGTCAAGTAGTGAATCAGAATCTGATTCCACAGAGTCTATGGAGTCAGAATCAGATTCCAGTTCTTCTAAGTCAGAGTCCAGTATTCTTGGGAGTAATAACCCGGATGCCATTGTCTTGTCCAGGTCGTCTTTTTCATTTTCCTTTGAGTCTGTTGTAACCGAAGGATCAGATGAACTGGATGTTGTTAATGAGAATGATGTTGTGGCTTCTGAGTACTTTTCTATGCCTTTAGTTTATTTCATTAATCAGGACTTTCAAAATTTTGATGAAAACGACGAGGAAGAAATTCCTCCGATTTTGAAACGTTTGATTGATCAAGAGGATGAGAGGTTTGTAAAACCTTTAGTTGATGAAATCACTTCTATTAATGTTGGTACTGAGAAGGATCCGCGGCTGGTCCAAATCGAGTCCACGTTGTCCTCGGAGGAGCTCGAGCACTTAGTCGCTTTATTAAAAGATTTCAAAGATGTTTTTGCGTGGTCCTACGAAGACATGCCTGGAATTAATCCTGAGATTGTACAGCACCGGATCCCTCTTGACCTAGAGGCCCGACCTGTTAAGCAGAAGCTCTGAAGGATCCGCCGAGACTGGGCTCTAAAAATCAAAGAAGTGGTCACCAAGCAGATTGATGTAGGGTTCCTGTTAGTATCTGAATACCCTACTTGGTTGGCCAACATAGTTCCGGTGTCGAAGAAGGATGGCAGAATTCGAGTGTGTGTGGCTTTCAGGGATTTGAATAAAGCCAGTCCGAAGGACGACTTTCCTCTATCACGTATCGACGAATTGGTGGACTTCACTGCTGGGCATGCGCTGCTTTCGTTTATGGATGGGTTTTCGGGCTACAACCAGATCTTGATGGCACCTGAGGATAGGGAGAAGACTGCCTTCACCATCCCGTGAGGGACCTACTATTATAGGGTGATGCCGTTCGGTTTGAAGAACGCTGGGGCTATGTATCAACGGGCTGCGACCACAATCTTGCACGATATGATCCACAAAGAGATTAAGGTGTACGTGGACGACATGATTGTCAATTCCAAAGAAAGAGAGGACCACTACACTGCCTTGAAGAAATTTTTCCAACAGATCAGGGAGTATTGGTTGCGACTAAATCCTCAGAAATGTACTTTCAGTGTTATAGCAGGGAAAATGCTGGGGTTCTTGATCACACAAAGAGGTATCGAGGTAAATCCTTCTAAGATTAAGGCCATCTTAGAAATGCCACCACCAAGGACTGAAAAGGAGGTGCGAGGCTTTCTGGGTAAAGTGCAATTCATAAGATGGTTTATTACAAAATTAACCTTGACTTGTGAACCACTGTTTGGTCTCCTGAAGAAAGGAAAGAAATTCCAATGGGATGGCCAATGCCAAGTTGCTTTTCAACAGATCAAGTAGTATCTACAAAACCCACCCGTGTGGTCACTGCCAGAGCCCGAGAAACCGTTGATATTGTATCTGTCAATAACCAACATGACAATGGGCTGCATGCTTGCACAAGAGTCTGAGGACAAAGTGGAGAAGGCTATTTATTACCTGAGCAAGAAGATACTGGAATATGAGACCTGTTACACTCCGCTTGAGAAGGCTTGTTTGTCCTTTGTACGGGCTACCAGGAAGTTGAGGCACTACCTGTTAGCTCACTCTGTAATTCTGGTTTCGAGATTAGATCCCATCAAATATCTCTTCGAGAAACCAGCACTTACGGGTAGGCTAGCCCGTTGGTTGCTTCTTCTCTCCGAATTCGATCTAAAGTATGTGACTCGCAAGTCTGTGAAAGGGAGAGCAGTAGCGGAGTTCCTAGGTGATCACCCAGTAGAAGGAGTCGAAGCAGTAGAATATCAACTGTGTCCATGTGATTGTTTTGGCCATCTTTGTTTTTTTTTTTTTTTGCATCCAAGAGTTCAGTTGTGAGCTACGGTGCAGTGCTATTCTGACAAGGGGAAACTTTCCAGTTGATTGGATCCGAGGTTATACATCTCAGTGATAGATCTCGGGCGTGTCCAATTGTGATCCATATCGAAAATGGTTTTGAAAAGTTTTAATAAAAAGGTTGATTTTGTTCAAATTAATCTTTTTACAACTTACACCATTTTGGGACCAAAATGGAAATTTTCAGTACCCACAACCTTCAATTTCATTGATTTCATTATAGAGTTCTCCGACTCTCGATACAAATTGAAGTTGGTTTTTATTACATTCATAAAGAAAACTTGAAAGAATAGATTAATAATAAACTTGGGGCATGGTCAAGTCAGGTGTTCCTGCGCCCCCTCCTTGAGTTGGTAGAAGCTTCGAATGCCAAAGTAGGCCCAGTTTGCGTCTCTTCTTCAAGCCAAACCACTACATCAGAAAGGGTGCAATTGAAAGTGAGCGGGAGCCAGAAGTTCTCTCGTCCTCCATGCTGTGGCATATCGGCTAGATGGAGCCTTTAATCAGATATGAAGCGGTATTCCACTCCCTCTTCTGGGCAGTCTGATCATGTCCAAACTGCGCCGAAACTGGAATGGAAAATAGAACACACAGTGCTCAGGCCAATAAGCTAAGCAGAGCTGCTGGGACATGCTGTAACTCATCTCTGGCAGATTAAGCCAGGGAGCGCCAAGCGATGTCAACAGCAGGTCAGTTCACACATCCATTGCACCACCATCCCTCTTCTGGGCATCAACTAGCCTGACGGAAAAATAGTTGCGTGCTGAATAGCTGGGCAAGAGTCCACTACTTTCAATTATCCATGAGCCATTTGGGAAGGGATGAAAAATAAGAGAGATTAAAGAATAGAGAGGTGTACGTGGAGAGAAAAGTGTAAAAGGGTTGAGAGAAAAACAGAGCCTAAGGGCCGAGTGATGTGAGAAATACACCTGTGAGGAGGGTGAGAACATTACCTGTAAGAGTAGTGGACTCCCGCGAACCTGGTTGTCTCCGGCGATGGAAGGCATTCAAACCCTCAGAGTCTCAACTAGTGTCATAGCAATGTAGCTCTTACCCTCTTTTAAGCCTTGGACAACCTCAATCAAATGGCTGCTAGGCCCTCCGAAGCTGGACAAGCAAGAAATGAGACAACATGCATAAGCAGCAGGACGTTCGCGAAAACTCTGCCAAAGATGGCCGCGGTCACCGGCGTCAGAAACCGATGAACCAAGCTCGAATATCCAGTTTCGTTGTGAATCAAAGACCAAGCTCATGCAAAGTAAGCCCACACATCCGTCCTAAAGCTTGGACGTGACCAAAACTGAATTGGGGCAAGATCTCTTCATCGCGCTGAGATTCCATCAAGCTTGGAAATCTTCAAAAAGTGGACATATCTCTTGTACCGCCAAAGCTAAAAACATGAGTTATCGGTTTCCAACACCTAACCGCAGCATGGAAAAGGAAAACGCAGTGGAGTGCAGCTCAACATGAATAGTGCATTTATTCCAAAACCCGAAAATTCAACTTTTCCTAGCCATCCAAAGCTACAAGCCAGTCGGAGAGTTTTTGGGCAAGAAATGCTTCCATTTGAGGCAAAAACAGTGTTGAAATGGAGAAACTACGAAGTGAAACTTTTGTAGAAGATAAGGTGTTGAGTGGAAGAGGTGGCACATTCTGGAGGTTCGACATTAGTGGCTGACCATCCAGTAATGATGGTCGACCGGCCATGTTTGTAGCCGATCGGCTAGTGTTGGTGGCCTATGGTCATTCTCGGTCCGATGGCCTCCCCTTATGGCCGTGGCCTCTTCTT